>JNEY01000018.1:578584-638251 GCA_020875895.1 Aphelenchus avenae
GCAGTCTGCTCTGTCGTTTTCTCGCATGTTGCTAGCATTTTGTATTTCTTGCCATAAGTATCACTTTACAGCATCGACGACTGCTTATTCTACTCACTTACCCGTTAATATGGTGGACACACGAAACCCTTGTGCGCTCACTGTTCGGGTTCTCTATCGTTTAGTTACCATGAGTTGTGCATAAACATTTATTTTATCGTAATACTGGAAGCCACGAACTAACCCTAGTCTAGGATCGAGTCCCAGTAGTGAACGCTAAGCTTGTTCCGGGTTCAAGGCTCATGGCCCAGGCCCGGCTTAACAAAAGGCCCGGTGGGTCCCGGCCGGGCGTTCGGGTCTACCGGACCGCGCCGGGTCTTGGTTTTGAGGCCCGTTGCCCAGGGTTGATCTCGCTCCATCTATGAGTATCGTAGGCGCTTAACGAAACCAAATACGTAAGCGATAAAGGAGGTATATCTCTGAACAGCTTCTTCTGGTAGCAGGAATTAGATGTTGGCGTAGAGACATTTGGAAGGCAGGCACACGCTGTTTCCAAGCTATACAGAAAACGCTATCAAGCTTTAGCACAGAAAACGAGAACTGGAAAACGAGATGTTAAGCAAGGAAGATGCTTAACTGGATGCATGCGCATGCGGTACCGCGTGGTACTCATGGCTGCACACGCGCGTGCTCATAGCATACATTATGCACGCATGGTGCGAGGACTTTCCTAAAAAGGGCGTTTTTACTGGCTGAAAAAGTTTTAACGAACAGTTTATTTGTTCTTACGTATGCGATACGGCTTAGTACGCATACATGCGTGTTACCACGCATATGCATGTACGCATGCATGTGCTGTACTGCTTGGTTCGGATGAATGTGCAAAGCATGGAGTTTCCTAGAACCTAGAAACTGGCGTCAAAGTTACTGGTTGGAAAGTTTGAGGAAACAGCTATTGTATTATAATCCGATAAGCCTTCTTCAGTGGTGTTACATGAAACTTTTGGCACACCTGACGAGCGCTTTAGTTTATGGGGATAGTGATGCTTTTTTTACTTTCGAGAATGCATGTTTAGGAAGTTCTTTGCATACCAGATACTTGCGAACCGTACAAGGAGAACGAGATTCTCAAGACCCATTTATGCCGAGACCTTTCGCCCAACTCGATGTTAGCACAGGTCCTGTCGGTTTCTTCAACTGCGCTCACATGGCGCGCAAGATCTCGGCCGAGTTCCAGGCAAACGGTAGGCCGCTGTCGTCTGCACTGCATAGGATCCCCTTACAGAGGGCTACCCAACGAAAATGTACCTTGAAATTTATCCGACCATTGTTGACGATTCCCCACTTGTCAACGATCGAATGCACGATTTGAAAGCTTTGCCGTCACGTAGCTCATCGTATTCCGTGTGTCTCTTAAGCACGAAGATCTCTGAGCGCAATCACGACTCGGTTTAGGGATATTTGCTGCTGACAGTGATTCATCAACGGTTCTCAACTCGACCGACGATCACAAGTTTTTACATGCCTGCAGTCATTCGTATCAAGCGGTATCGCATTCAGACACTTCATGAGTGCGCTTACGTGTGCTAAGTGGAATCGCATGCTAGTGCACGAACATGTATCCGGCATGCGTGCAATATCCGCGTATGTAGCGTTTCCTGAAGCAGGAGCAGGCAGGCATAGAGCCGTGCGTGCATTTGAACTGAGTGCTAAAGATGACTGAAATGGTGGGCTTATTTATTCAATGCCTCCTCCCCCATCTGGAAGGTGGGCTTATTTTAGGGGATGCGGTACGCGATCGACCTCGTCGCAGACAGAACGAAAACTCTGCATGGTCTGGACATTCGAAGATCCAGCGTAGCAAGTAGTTAGTTAGCTGCAAGGCCTGTTACGGCTATTATACTTGACATAGAATAAGCCGCCAGTTAGTTAAGAAACATAATGTCGTTTGCCGCTAGAAATCCTTGCAGCAAGGTTCAGGGTAGCGGCAGGATTTTGGCCGCCTTACATTTGATTGTGTCTCATGTGGGACTTGATCCGGAACTTTGCTTTGAGTGGTGAAAACTGGAGCGAATTATCCGTCCGCTGCGACAAAACAGCGAACTGAACTCGGGGAGCCGCAGAGTGCTTTAGGAGCTTTCGCTGAGATAAGCCTCTAAGGCCTTTGACTGTTGATCAGAAGGCACTGCGTGGAAGCGAACGGCGGAAAAGGATTATCGGCGTCTCGTCGCGCAGGCTGTCATACGGTACCGGGCGAAGCCGACGGCACTTCGCGACCAGTTGACGCCTGGTGCGGATTGTTTGGAGTATGTGCGCGCGTCAGTGGAAAAGGAACTGAGCGGGTGTCGAAGGCGGAGTGGGAGCAGCCCCGGCGGATTGCGCTGCCAGACGGCTGCCCTCGGCCATGTGCCAGTCTTGGCGGCAATTGGTTGCGTCCGTGGCGACCGTCTGTGCGCCGCCCATTTCGTCGGGCGCCTCCTGACTGATGCGCCGCGCAAGAACTCTAAACGGCGGATCAGTGAAGCACTGACTGCATCCGTTTGAAGAATCTGAGTCAAACGGAAGTTCCTTGTCCGTTCTTGACCTGCCGGACTTGCTGACTATGGCGTTGCTGCCCTTCTCCGTCGAGTACATCCTTAGCTGTCCCACTAACAAAAGCGCATCGCTGGATTCGTGGGCATTAGCTCTGGCTGCAAGGAAGTCCGTCAACCACGCTCCGCACAGTCGTAAGGATTCCTCAGCGCCAAACAACTGCACAAGTGCTTCGTCCTCCCTTATGCTTTCCGCTTTGCGCAGTAATACTTCCAACATTGGCGCCGATGGCATTGGCCGCTCTGGAAGTGCTGAACCCAAGTCGCACTACGAGTGCCCTGAATGCGGGAAAGTCTTCACAGCACACTACAACCTTACGCGGCATATGCCAGTTCACACCGGTGCGCGACCATTTGTCTGCAAGGTATGTGTTCCGTGCGTCAAATTCTTCCAACCGCAAAAACTGTCAAGTCGGATACAAAAGATAAATTTGTAGCGAGTTCAGTCCAAGTGCATGCCTCGGACTTAAGTTCCGGCCGTAGGCCAGGCTTTGATGTGCTGAGGATCCAGTGATAATCGCAAAAAAAAAACTTCTCGGAAATCTGTCTTGAGGCGTAAGTGGGCATTCTTAACTTCGTCACACAATCTTAAGCGTACTTGAAAGTTTTAGATATGTTCCAAGGCGTTTCGACAAGCTTCAACTTTATGTCGGCACAAGATCATTCACACCGAGGAGAAGCCACACATGGTAAGCGATTAGTGATAGAATGGCGGTGCAACCTAAAAATGAAGAATGCACCATCCTCCCACTTGATTTGGAACCCTACTCTGAATTCAGCTTCCCCGTCAGAAATGCAGCGTTCTTCCCACTCAAACTTAGGAGTTCCCTAACATTTGATACTCCCCTCCCCTTAGGTGTCATTTTGATGCGCATTGCCTCCCGCATTTGGGTGAGGAATACTGCTTTTTTGTGAGGGGACACCGAAATCATAGGAGGGGATGGCGCTTTCTTAGATAATGTTTATCGTGGAAATTTGCATTCCTTTCGCGCAAGTAATCTGTGTTTAGTCGTCCCAATACTGTCCTCGTTATAGAAACCTGCGGCTCATGAATCGTTTTGTTCGAGCAGCTTTAGCATTTCTACTGAAAAAAACTGCGCGTACTCTGGTTAACCGCATGAACATGCCGAATCCGTTTTTTTTTCACTACCTCTTCGTCGTACAGCTGGCATTGTAATGGCATACCTAATCAGAAACTAGGCCAGTTTTTTTCCCGAGCAGCCAAGCATAATCACAACTTCTACGCGTGGCTTTTGACGCATGTCCGATGAGTGCGCCCCATATTGCTTTCCTGTTTCTGCTTGATGGTACGTGGTCCTCGACTCACAGTTTTAGTGCAAAGTGTGCGGCAAGTGCTTCAACCGATCATCCACTTTGAATACGCACATGCGGATTCACTCCGGTACGTTTTCCGCACAACTTAGCTAGACGCCTAATTCCCGTTCTTCCCTGTATTACATTTGACGTAAGCACTCTGACAGAACCCAGACGAACCTGGAGTTGTTATGCATGTCATGTCTGTCCTACGTTTAAAGCACACATCTGCTGCTTCTTGGACCCGTAATCCGCGATTCCTTTGCGGGTAGCAGAGCAGTGGGCGAGGCTTATGTTTCCGGTTGAACGTCCAACTCACAAGTGCCGACTTAGCCGCAACGTACCTTTTTAGAAGCAGCATTAGCATGACAAATCCATGCAGTACGCAAACATTATTCTAGTCTTTCGTCTCGTTTAGGTTTCAAGCCGTTCGTTTGCGAGTACTGCGGCAAAGGCTTTCATCAGAACGGCAACTACAAGAACCACAAGCTGACTCACAGTGGCGAGAAACGGCACAAGTGCCCAGTATGCCATAAGGCCTTCCACCACTCCTACAATCTGGCGTTCCACATGCACACGCATAACGCGACGAAGCCTTACATATGCCAGATCTGTGCCAAGGGATTCTGCCGCAATTTTGACCTGAAGAAGCATCTGCGGAAAATCCACCGATTAGATGACTCGTATTCGTCGGCCGGCTCGAGCGCTAGCGCCACATCGTTTCAAGAAATTGCAGAGCAGTCTTAGAGCGTACAAATCCGTTGTACTTTTAATAAGAACGATGCCGTTGCAGCATTAAAGCGCTGATCCAGAGCACAGCCTAAGGAATTGATGAGCAGACGGAGCATATCACCCTGTGCTATTCAACTTTTGGTATATTATTTTGAGCGGTCTATTTCATTAGCGTTGAAAGTCACACCGCTTACGACCTGCGGTTTATGTTCCAAAGTGGAACTAATTTTCTAAAAGCTTTCATAAGGCAATCTTACACGATGAAAACTGGCTTGGAGATTGAAAGTGCCCATTCTTCTACACTAAGTAAACAAAGCACCGTGTGCACCGAAGGACGCTGGAGGGCAACCCGCAGAAAACGCCTTTGGTTGGCCTTTTTATTTCTTGTTTTATGTAATGGGCCGTTTCACGGGCAAGCAGGCAACGGCATGAACGGGCATGAAAAAGGTTATTTTAAGTGGGCGCATTCAATGGAGTGTAGCCTGTAAGCGACACTTTGGCGCCTCACTTCCGTTGGCAGTGGTGCGGCGCATCGCATCGCACCTCCGAAGATTGTTGTAGCGCTGCCTAGTATTTCTCATCATTTCCCTTAACCTCGCTGCGTTGATAGGCTAAGCTATGCTCGAGACAAGGTGAAAAGCAGCATAAGCGCTTGAATCACGAGATGAGTATGCTACATAGGTACGTGAAATCTGGAAGTAAAAAAACCAGTTCCTTGAACGCGTTTACGGACCGCAAAGTCTACATGCTTTCACGAAGTGACGTCATTTACGTTATGCTCAGAACCTCGGATGAGTCTCATTGCACGAAACCCGATCAGCTCTATGAAGCAAACCAACTGGAAAACGTGCCTTCCAAAGAGTCCTCGGTTTAACATACAGGTATTCGTCTCTCACTTGACTATGGAAACCCATTCTCGCATAAGCAATGAATGTGCTGATCTGTGCAAGTCAGTTGCAGTTGAATAGAATGGCTTCTAGACGCGTGCGCACCTTCCGAATATCTAATCGGATTTGACTGCAAGAGCCGCCACCCACCGTGATGCGCATTCCACTCCAAGGTTACACGGTTGCTAAGCTACCGTACGTCGCGCTTACGATATGAGCAACCGATGAAGCGCCTGGATTACATTGACGACTTAAAGGGCTCTCCGTCCGGCCCGCAGAGGGACGGAAGTAGGTGTCAATTAAGCAATTGACCAGACGCCACCCTCGCGCACCACACGTCCGGCCAGCACGAGTGGAATAGTGGAAGCCTCAAAGGCAGCCAGATATCCGCTTATGACGACTCGCATTAGTGAAATTAATGACTGGTTCGAAAACACTTAGCGCATGCTACGACGTTATTTTGCATGGGCAGGTCAAGGGAGTTTGACCTTCGTCGCCTCCAAGTGGGCGATGCAGTCAGTTGGAGATTTGGAGCTACCAAGTGGCATCGAATCGGTAATAGGTCAATTGTGCGAAGATCTCGACGGCACATGACGTCTATGTTGTGGGCCAACCCTAGCTTTGCAAAGCTCAAATGAACCGTAAGGGGTTTCAAAGCCGGTGCATACTGCCAGCGTCTACCGCAAGGTCGGTTTCTGTCTAAAGGCAAAACATCAAGACGGACAAAATGAACATTTTCCGGATTAAGTGCCCAATGAACCATATAGACAACTGTCATCAAAGTTCTGGGGTCTGTGAGTGCTAAGCTAGTGAAAAAAAGCATTGGTCGGTATCTGTGAGCATGTTGTATCTAAAATTAGTTATTCTTGGTCTGTAAGCAAATTACGTGTCCCGTTCCTTTTTTCTTCCATGCTTGACGACCAGTGATACTTTCGGAATGTACTCTTGCGCGCATATTTCCCGTCCGTTGTGCATGTTGTAATTTCGGTCCTGACACGAAAGCGGTACAGCATCCGATAACAAGTCGAGAGTTGCTTGTGTGGCATCTTGAAATTTCCAAAAAATGTCATTGTTTGTTGCTACAGCCCATTGTATTTGTATTTGACCAAAATTTTTCTTACAACCGCTGCTTTTCAGAATGGTGGATAACAAGAAAGAGAAATCGCCTGTCGCAAAGCGCCGTGCGCGCTCCGCTTCTTCGAGTTCGTCAAGCAGCGGCTCATCGTCCGGCTCAAGCTCCAGCTCGGGCTCAAGTCGTTCCTCTTCCAGCAGCAGTTCGGCCAGCTCCCGTTCTCCGTCTCCGAGGCGAGCTCGAGGACGTGAGGACCGGGGACGTGCCGCTTCGGGTCGTCGCTCCCGCTCACCGCGTGGCGCTAAGGCTCCGCCTGCAGAGAAGGCCACTGTCAGCTCTTCACGCAAAAGTCCATCGCCGGTGCGTCGTCGTGGTGGCGTTAGCCCAGATCGACGTCGCCGTGCCTCTCGTTCTCCTGTTCGTCGCAGCCGATCGCCGCTCCGTCGCAGTCGTTCTCCAGTGAAGCGTGCTAGCCGTTCGCCGATTCGCCGCAGCCGCTCTCCTGTTCGCAAGGTGTCCCCAGCTCGTCGTGCTGCCAGTCCTCCTGCTGCTCCTCGCCGTCTGTGCATCCGGAATCTCAGCCGGTAAGAGCCAGTAAACGTTACGTCGAAATAGGTACCAAAACCCTCTGCAAAATATTCGAAGCACAGAGACTCAACTTAATTTCTGCGAGGCTACGAGACAGGGGCCGTCGTAGATGCGTACATTTTTACTTTTGATAAAACGAGCACAAATGCAGTGACTGTACCGGATTCGTAAACCTCATTGCCAAAGCCCATTGTAAGGGTTTTAAGCCTCTTATGCGTAACTACCCTGTAACGAACTGCCCCAGCTTCGACGCAATATTCCTCGTTTAGAAACGTCACAAAGGAACATCTGTCGGAGATCTTCGGCGTCTATGGTGCTCTGAAGGCATGCGAAATGCCTATGGACCGCACGCACCCCGAGCTGAGTCGTGGCTATGGCTACGTCGAATACGAGAAAGCCGAAGACGCAGAGAAGGCCCTCAAACACATGGACGGCGGTCAGATCGACGGTCTTGAGATCCAGTGCGAGATGACGCTGCCGTTCCGCGAGGGACGCGGTGGACGTGGATCTCCGCCGGTTCGTGGTGGCTACCGTTCCCCGCCTCGCCGTCGTCCCTCTCCTCCTCCGCGCTCCTCGGGTGCCAACCGAATCCCGATTGGTGGCGGCGGAGGACGTCATCGATCTCGCAGTCGCTCTCCGTGGCGTTAAGAACGTGTACCTTATCACTATTTTGGCCCACAATGTTGTATGCGAGGTGCCGTTTGTATTCTAGATCCCAAAAGCACCGACGTCGTTTTTCCATCAGGGACTTCCTTATTGTTCTGTACCGCGCATTAGTCTGCTTTGGCCGCATTATTTATTCACTTGTTGTTGCGGATAAACCATTCTTATCAATCAGCTCAGTTGTACCGAGAAGGGGTAGAGCCTTGTTTATGTACACATATCGATTTCAAAGAGTACGCTTGCTTAGTTTACCACTAAGTTTACCAAGTTACCTATGTCGGGATCGAAACTTTCACCCTCCATTCTCTGATGCTTTGACCGCAAGTAGAAAGAACTTCTTTTAGGACGTACCTCTAAAATGTCGTATTTCCGCAGCTTCTTTGGTGGCGGCGAAAGCACGCCAAATGAGGAAGGTACCGAGCTGGTAGAGACGCTGGCTGATCGACTAGAGACAGCAACGTCTTTGGAGGACAGACGAGATGCGTTGAAGGCACTGCGGTCACTGGCGAAGGTAAGCAGCGTTCACTGAAAATATCATCATACGCAGTTCGCGGATCAGTCTGTTCTTTACAGAGTCTCCGGATTCATGTGGCCACTCGTGGCATGAATGCGTACATCGACATTCTGGAGAAAGAGACGAATGCACCGGAGCTGCTGGGTATTACGCTTGACATCTTAAACTCCGTTCTCACCGACGAGGAAGAAGTCGTCGAAAACGACGAGATCGGCGACGGTCTCGCGGATAGGATCCTGCAGAAACCGGTCTTTGTCAGCTCGATAATGAAGCTTCTCGAGTCGTACGAATTCGTCGTGAGAAAGTAGGTTCCGGCACAGAGCTATCAGTCCTTGCGGTAACTCTTTGAACCCACTTAGGAATGCGATCCAACTTCTGACGACACTGCTGAGATACCGAGCCAACGAAGTTCAGCAAGCCATTATCAGTGAGCCCGCGGGCGCATCGCGTATCGTTGATCTGCTTCACGACAAACGCGAGGTGGTTCGCAATGGGGTCGTCTTGATGCTGAGCGAGCTGACAAGGGGCAACACCTCGCTACAGCAGCTGTTGGCATACGAGAACACCTTCCAACTTCTCTTCGATATCATCGAGTTGGAGCCTGTCGACAGCATCGTTGTGGAGGATTGTCTTTTCGTGATTCTCAACTTGCTCAAGAAGAACTCGAGCAACCAGGAGCTGTTCCGTGAAGCAAGGTACCTCTCCCTGCAGTAAGGCCAACGTAGACAGAAAGCTTCAGCTTGATCCAGCGTCTCACGTCCCTGACCAACACGTTCCTCTTTCCGTCGGATGACCAGGGCTCTTCGCTCAACGAGGACTGGTCAAACCAGAAGACCGCGAACTTCATCTTCATTCTGCAGATCATCCGCGCTTTGGTGTCGCCGACTGAAAACGTCCACAGCTCCACGCACTCGGCTCAGAAGACGCTGCTCCAATCGGGCATGCTCGACCTGCTCTGCAAGGTCTTGCTCTCGGAATTCGGCGTGAGCGTCGAGGTGCTCAGCGAGAGTGTGGTCGCCGTCTCCGAGGTGATTCGTGGAAACTACGCGAACCAGGAGTTTCTTGCGCACTCCAGCGTCGTGGCTCCGGATGGCGAGAGGTAAGTGGAACGTTTTTGACTAAACGTTTCATTGTCAAAGATGTGCTCCGGACGATTTTAAAAGCTTAGGCCGGCTTTGATGGTTCTGCTTCTCTCGATGAATGCCGAGAAGCAGCCGTTCCGACTTCGAGTGGCGGTCTTTTACTGCTTCCTATGCTACCTGTATGACAACGAAGTTGGAAAGACCAAGGTACGTCACCTTCTGTCGTCGAATGCAATACAGTTCGTTCAGTTGATCGACACTTTGCTGCCGTCGGATAACCAGCCTGACAACGGAGCCCTCACCATCGGACACTGTCTATGCGCGGCAGTCGTCAGTGCGGAATCCGTCCAGGTGTGGTTCGGCGCTGTGAGCTTTATGCATGCGCTCATGGATGCGGACCATCTCAAGCCGCAGCTTCTTCGCGTGCAACTCTCAACCGCCAACTCGAAGGAGCCCTCTTCGCTGCTTAACCACATCAGCGGACTACTGCTTTCGCTGGGATACCGCAAGCTGCAGATGCGGTGTGGTCTTCTTATGCTGCTGTCCGTGTGGCTCCATAACTGCCGCGAGGCCATTGACGTGTTCATGTCGTCCGAGGAGAACATCCACTATCTTACTACCCATATCGGTTAGATTGCGTATATGTCAGCTTGACCTAGTCTCTGTTTTCAGCTGATCAGTCGCTCGACGTGTCCGAAGGAGAAAGCCAGGTAGTTCGCGGTCTCGTGGCTTTCCTGCTCGGTGTTTGCCTGGAGTCGTGGGAGCCGGCGAATGCTGAGCGAAAGTGAGCGAGCTTTCTTGCTTACCTTAGTACCGCTGTGCAAAAAAAGTTTTTTAGTCTTCTTTTGCCAAAGACATCTCGGTTGGCAAATTTTTTTGAGCAATTTACCTACGCTGGATGCTTGCAGGACCGCAATCATGCATCTCATTGAACGTCGTCTTGGCAAGGACAGAGTTGCTGAGTGCATCGAAGGCGTCTCCAAATCCGAGCACTACATTCGTGCTGCTCAGCGTCCGCAGCCGTTGGCCAAGAATGCTTCGGAGCTCCTGCTGGAGTACCAGTTTACCAAGCTGTACAAAGCCCTTGAAGGCACGTGTCCATGCAGGTGCGCAGGTAACATGCCGATTTAGGAAACTTGATCAAGATCTTCCGTCCGAATGGCGAGTACGCTGCGACTACAAACAACGAGGTGGTCGTTGCATCGTACAAGAAGCTCATCAAGAACCAGGACGAGAAAATAGCCGAGCTTACGCAACAGATCGGTCAACTGAAGGATGAACTGGAGAGCAAGAACCATCAGGTCTGTCGCTCGATGACTTTAGCTCTGCTGGCGACGCTATCAAATCACGCAGTTTAGCCGGAGCAAACGAATGCGGTTCCTGATGTGGACGTGGAGCTTCTGCAAAGGGAACTACAGGAGAAAGCGACGTTATGCGAGGAGCGAGCCGACGTCGGCATCCGCCTCGAACAGATGACGACGTATGTGCTAGGCTTCTTCAGTTCGTCACAAACCCACTTTTGCAGAATTGCGCAGCAGTGGCAGGCCGAGGCGGAAAAGTATAAGCAATGGGCCGAGCAGTGGCAAGCATATCAGCTTGGTCAGCTCCCAAATGCCCAGGACGTCGTCGTGCAGCAGCTTCAAGCTCAGGTTCAACAAGTGGAGCAGCAGCTGCAGTATGGCTGGCAGGCGTTCGAGGCGCAGAGCCACACTCTGGCTGACGCCGTCAAGCGCATCGAAGAGAAGGACATGGAAATTCAGCGTTTGAAGCAACAGTTGGAGCAGAGCAAGAAGGCTTCCGTGCAAGTGGTAGGTCTGCGTTGTGCCTCCATAGTCGTATAATAACCACTTTAGAACGGCACTTCTGAGCTGGATTCTCTTCGTAAGGAACACGAGGATTTGCTGGTCTACCTCGCGGAACAGGACTCCAAGCTGGCCAGCTATCGAAAGCGTCTTCGCGGACATGGCGAACAAGTCAGCGAGGACGAAGACGAAGCTTAAGTCATCGGTAGCCCCCGTCCTTCCCTTATCACTACTGTTATCGTACACTGGTTTAATTTATTTCGGTTGGTGCAACTTCACTTAGCTCCAATTGTTTCTAAGTGTGATTGTTGTCTCCTGTGAGCTTTCTCTTTCCACCGCCTGACTACGTATATAATTAGGCCGAATGAAATGTTTATCGCTGGTAAGCCCCTTGGCTCGCAGGTTGGTCATTAATAAATCAAGAATGGGTTAATCAAAAATGTGCAATACAGGAGGGGCAGCGCCTGGATAAAACGGCTAGCACTCGAACAGGAGAACGGATAGAAGAAATCCGCAGGGAGTCGAATGTCGATCTTGGGGAACTCTCTGTACACGGGTTTTTCTGGGCAGGGTGGCATGCACATGCTTCCGCTCAAGGTAGATCCAAATGCTGTCTGAGGTTGACGGCTTGACGGCGGTAACGTAGAACACGGACATATTCGCTCCTGATAAGCAGGACTTTGTGCCGCTTAACGTACGACTAGTTGCATTTCCGGAACGCTAAAAGGGAACAGTGGCATCACTTTAAATGTGAAATATACTTGCTGGTTCCTGTGAGAGTTGGCAGGAACGTACCGTTACGACGACCGTATGGCCGTCCTTTAAGCTACTTGTAGAACAGTTGGACGCTTCCATCGCTGCGGATAAGACCTGCTGTAGCGACTGTTCTGTTCTAAAGACATGTGTGACGTTGGGCAAAGGACACCACAGAAATTGCTTGCCTAATTTCGCATCCGATTAATGCATTTTTGTCCGTAGCTTCGTAGAGCCGTGCCAGCCGAGGGCCACATTCCGTCGCCAGTTCCGCTAGAGTACCTATGACTTATCATGAGCTATGTGGCGACATTCGTGTGGCAACTGCCAATGTTTAAGCTTACGTGCGCATAAGACTGTCCTGAATAGAAGTAGTAGAAGCGGAAAAATAATGATGTTGTTGGTTAGTTTGGACATTTGTGAATCGTCCAGCTCCTTTGCATGGTTGTCATGACGGCAGGGACTGGTTCATTTGAGCATGTTAGCGCCAGGTCATCACTGGCGGTGGACATGGGACAATCCCTATCTCGAATTTAGGGCGCACAAATGAAAGTGTCTCAGGACAAGGGTTAACCGCATGACAATCTAGGGCCATTATTACCAGCGAAATGCAAGACCTGCCAACCCTTGATTGTATTCTTTCAGCGACCTGTTGGACGCACCGGCCCTTCAAAGCCCGTACTTATCGGTAGTTTGCGAACTGTGTCAGTCTGATCCAGCGGACAACAGGAAGTTCGCTCTACTACACGAATAAGCTCAATTTTCATGTATTATTCCCTTTGCGAGCTTAGCATGCGCAGTACTTGTCCACGATGGAAACGAGTCATGTTAGGCAGCCATGGTGCCATCGAAGATGCTAGCACAACTATTCCGTCATGACAATAGTAATGTCGAAAGAAACGTGTATTTGGCTTGCCACTTTGTTTTCCTCGTTTACTATAATGTGAGCTGAAATTGCATGTCCTCGTTTTTCGAAGTACGGCCAGATAGGCATCACGAGTGCGGCACGTGCTGACCGTTTCGGCAATGCGATTCGTTGCGGGACCATGATGGCATCTGCCGGTGCTTGTCGAAAATTTCGCTAGCACAAATTTGTTCGCAATCTGGATGAAGCCTGATTCATCTTCACAGTGTAATTGTGCGCAAATGTACTCGCACTAGTTTACAAAAGCCACATGCGGTTATTTTCAGCTAAAACGCAGACGACGTTTTTGGTAGCAATGCATACGAATTCTCAGCTAGCCCGCTGATATTGAGAACGTGCATTTCTTCCTTTGGAATGTTCTCAAGGAACATAACATTCGAGTAAGAAGAAGTCGTGGCGGGATTCCGTGCCTTTCGAGCGCCTGTTCGCAACAGCGGTCAGACTAAACAATTGCGAAAGGGATAACTCTCATTATTTTTAAGTGACATCATTTAGTCGTGTTTGCTTTAAATGAAACTGTATGCTTACTTCAGTTTACGTCATGCACTGCACTCTCCGTGTTCGCTTTCAGTTCCTCGAAGCCGATATTGCCAATTTTTGCTTATATATTTCTGTGATCTTACAGAAATTCCGACGATGGAGTCTCTCATTCCTGTAATTAGCAAACTTCAAGATGTCTTTGCGACTATCGGGTGCCGGGAATCGGAAGTACAGTTGCCGCAGATAGTCGTAGTTGGTTCGCAGGTTAGCATTACGCTAAAGTTCGTACTTTGAGTAGTTGATTTAGAGTGCCGGGAAGAGCTCCGTGATCGAAGGCATCGTGGGACGGGACTTTCTACCGCGTGGAGTAGGCATCGTCACTAGGCGCCCTCTTCTCCTACACCTCAGTCACGTTCCGATAGGGGACCCAAGACGGGCTCAAGACTCAAGTAAGCATTTGGACGTGTACGCGTAATCGGAATGTTTTGCAGGGCTGTCGGATTGCGACTGGGCTATCTTTGAACACAAGTCTGCAGAGATTTTCACCGACTTCGAGGAAGTCCGCGGTGAAATCGAGAGCGAGACCAACCGTATATCGGGCACTAACAAGGTCTTGCCGATTTCTGAGCAACGGCAAATGACAACTTGTTATTTAGGGCATTTCGGCAGTGCCCATAAACCTCAAAATCTTCTCGCACAAAGTCGTAAACCTGTCCCTCATCGATCTTCCTGGCATCACCAAGGTGCCAGTGGGCGATCAGCCAGCGGACATTGAGGTAGGTAGCGCATACTAGCTAAGGGTCATGAAACTGTATTTAGACTCAGATTCGCGAGATGATCATGAACTACATCGCGAATCCAAACTCCATCATCCTGGCAGTCACGCCAGCGAACCAAGACTTTGCAACTTCCGAGCCCCTCAAGCTCGCAAAAGACGTGGATAAGGAGGGTATGTTTCCAGTTTTGTTGGTTGATTATGATCTGGAACATGTTCGACAACTCACTCTATGCTTGTAGGTAATCGCACGCTAGCAGTCTTGACAAAACTGGACCTCATGGATCAGGGCACGGACGCTATGGACGTCCTGACGGGCCGATTGGTGCCCGTGAAGCTCGGCATTATCGGTGTGGTGAATCGATCGCAAGCGGACATCCAAGGCAAAAAGCCCATCGAAGATTGTCTGAAGGACGAGGTGAAGTTCCTCCACAGGAAATACCCGACGCTGGCGTCGCGCAACGGAATACAGTACCTTGCCAAAACGCTCAACAGGGTTCGTATAAGTGACCGGAGACAACGCTAACCCTGGGTTATAGCTTCTTATGCATCACATCCGTGAGTGCCTGCCGCAGTTGAAGATCCGAGTTAACACTATGACTCTTCAATGCCAATCTATGCTCAACTCGTACGGTGAACCAGTTGTCGACAAGAACCGAACGATGCTTCAAATAATGTTAGCGTCATTCTTAGCCGTAAGATTTTAATGAACGTCCTTGTAGAACCCACTTCTCCAACGCGTACACATCGACGATCGAAGGCACCTCAAAGAACATTGAGACGTCAGAGCTCTGCGGCGGAGCACGGATCTGCTACATCTTTCACGAGACATTCAGTTCTGCCCTGGACCAAATGGACCCCATGGGCAGTCTTTCAACGCTGGAGATCCTTACGGCGATTCGCAACGCAACGGTAGATCGCTCATTCCTTTCATGGACTAACGACATTTGGCAGGGTCCTCGCCCGCCACTGTTTGTCCCGGAAGTGAGTTTCGAGTTGCTGGTGAAGCGCCAGATTCGCCGGCCTTGAGGAGCCAAGTCTGAACTGCGTCGACCTCGTGTACGAGGAGCTTCTTCGTATCGTTCAACACTGCGGTCTGGAAATTCAGGTCCGTCTTTCTTCACGCACGAGAATATCAGATCCAACGCGGACTTTTAGCAAGAAATGCAGCGTTTCCCTCGTCTATATGAGAAGATTAACGAGGTGGTATCGGCCGTTCTGCACAGCAGGCTGTCGCCTACAAAGGAGTTCGTCGCAAACTTGGTCCAAATCGAGCTGGCGTACATCAACACGAAGCACCCAGAGTTTACGGACGCTGCGCTCGTGAACATGCTGAAGGAAGCGTCGCCGCTAGACACGCCAAAGCGCGTTGCTGTAGCCATTGACGTAAGCCTTTAATCCTGCTAATGGTTATTGACCAAGGACGATAGAAAAAGCTAGCACCAAGCGACCGTAAGAGATCTACCCACAATCCTGAAAGCGTGCCAGGGGTGCGAAACAGAAAGAACTCCTTCAAAGCATTGCAGCTTTAGACTCTGGGCCCGAACCCGTCGGAGCTGCAGACAACGTCGCTTTTTGCGGGGATCGGACTCAAGCCGCGGGTGCGAACTAAGTATCTTAAGCTAGAAGGCGGGTAGATAGGACCCCACAGCATTGCTTGTTTCCTACTCAGCATCGTATTTGTCTTTAGAAAATGTCGGCAGTGACTGTGAATGGCACTGCGGTTGCGGATCCGGCTCCGACCCATGCCCTTCCGAAGGAGAACGGTCCGACTACGTCTACTATCGGCTCGTGGTTATTCAGCAGGAGCGTGCCCAACGGTACAGTGCCCCCTAACCTCGGTATGGTTCGATGCTTCATGAACGGTTTACGGAGATATCCTTCGTGTCGTCAGGATTAAAACATTTGGTTCTTTCAGCGGACAGCCCGATAACCACGAACGCCGTCGAAAGAACTCTGACCAGGAATCTCACGCCAAGGGAAAAACGCGACTGCAGTATTATCGGTAAATTCGCCCTGCAAGCTGTCCATTGAAATGCCTATGTAGAACGCCTTATTCGCAGCTACTTCATGATCGTGCGGAAGACTATCCAGGACATCGTGCCTAAGGCCATCATGAAGCTGCTTGTGAATCACGTTCGGGTAAGTCTTAGCGGTGAATCAGCTCGTCTCAACTGTCCTTTCACCGTCGTGGCTTCAATTCAACCGCTGGCGAAACATTTCAGGACAACCTCCAAAGCGAGCTGGTCCGACTGCTATACAACACCCCGAACACCGACGAACTGCTTGCGGAGAATGACCTTATGGCGCAGAGGAGAAAGGAGTCGGCCGAAATGCTGGAGGTACATGCGTCATTTCCACAGAATTAACGGGCCTTTGTGCATTTTAGGCGCTCAAGAAGGCCAATGCAGTCATCAGCGAAATCAGAGAGACTCACATCTGGTGATCATGCCCGTGCTAAGCTATCCCTGTATTCTCCTGTAGGTGTCAATGACTTTGCCCTGACGGTAGCTTTCCGCTTTTGTCATTTACGTGTTGCCTCGCTCGGTATTTGACGATGTAAGCAAAAAAACCATGGAGTTCCCAAGTCGATCTATGCTTTACCACCACACGAAACGGGCACTATTATCAGACGCATCAAATGCACAGTAAGCTAAGACTCAAGGATCCCACAGATGGTGTGAGTAAAGTACGCATTTAATAATTTGACAAGCCTTAAAGCACCAGCATGGAATGCGACTGAGAAAACTGAGATCATGCAGAGACTAAAATTGTGCATCGGACCAGAAAATTAGTTGTCGCTAATCGGGTTCACTGGGAGCTTGCGGAAGCAGCTCCAGCGCCTTGCTCATGGCGTCGCTGCACTTGCCGTATGAATTGCGCAGGTTCTCCATCAGTGAGCGAAGTTGAAGTGCCAGCTCACGTACTAAATGACGAACAGGGTTAAGTAGTACGAAGCCCAGCGATTCACCAACGGCCGATATTTACCATGTTTCTCGTCCAGAAGTTCGATCTTAACCATCACGTGCTTGCGTAGCTCCGTGAACTTCTCGCGGCTTTTGTCTCGGCACCGAAGCATGATCCTAGAGTAGAATTTAGTGAAACCATGACGCGACACATGTGCACCTGTAGTCATAGTTGCCTTCTTCCATGCGAGGCAGGTAGTACGCACCGCTGCCAGCCATGTTCACTTCTTCGTCCTCCATCTCTTTTATTTTCAGGCAGAAAGACAGGTACTCGAATTTCGTGTCGAGGTACTTCTTTATGGAAAGCTTCGCATCGGGAATTGCCTTTGTAGCGTAGACTTGGAGCACGTCTACCATATCTTGGATCTAAACGGATCGAGGTCGCTCCAATGTTGCTGCTCGTAAAACCTTAGCGACAAGATCGATCTCCTCCTTCCGAAACGACCGGTGGGAATCGCCGAGTGCGGCGAAGAACTGGCCTTCTGGATTAGAGCCTTCGCGTGATGCAACTTCGCAGAACGTACTGCCAAAAGCTGTAACATTCGGACTCTTTACAATACTGTTTGCTGCCCTACCTTCATGACAGTTGGACAGCTGCACGTAGCTCTTCACAATGTCCTGTGCGATGCGTATCAGCGTCTTGTAGAAGTCCTCGTTTTGATCGAGCTTATCTAGCAATTTTGCCAGTAGATCGTTGCAGAGGATGGCTCGACTGAGGCCCATAGCGTCAGCCGTTGTCGCATCCATCGACTCCACGAAGCGATGCTTGAATTTCTTCAGAACAATGTCCAGCGTTTGACCCTTCTCCGGTTCGAACTGCAGCCTGTTGAACGATAACCGTATTTGTCCTTAAAGTCTCCAGGATTACCGAAACTTCAGGCGCTATCACTACCTTCAGTCTGCTTTATAAGAGCGGCCACTGCGCTCTTCTCGAACCCTCGCACGGACATCTAAGGGAGAATTGGACGGATCGTTAGGAGTTGGAACGAACCTCATTGACAGCTACAATTTCGTCTCCAGCGGTCACTGTTCCATCGCGTGCGACGGGCGAGTTGGGAAACACTTGCACAACGTAAAGACATGGGCAGAATGGTGCCCCTCCGCCTACTAAATTTTCGTCTTAGTGCACGTATCGGTGCATTCGTAAAGCTTTTAATTCGCTGATAAGGACTAACTTGAAATTCCAATATGCCCGTTCTCGTCCTTCTCGACGGTGGTAGTGCTCGGTATCAGCGTTACGCTTGCCGAGTCCTTCAAGAATATGTTCTCCATGAGTAAAGGGTAGGCTCCTACCAATAATTTCTGGGGAAATTGTCCTCACGTGCTATATCCTTCGAGCCGTTAAAGGCTCTTTAATGAGAAGCATCGTTCGGACACAATGCCAAACCGGTAAATAACAACAAGTGCTAGAACAGACGTTAAAAAACTGTCAGCGTCTGCTCTGCGTCTAATTCAACGAGTAATGAGTTCACTGAAGCGTACGAATGACAGACGCCGATGCGCTTCTATCGTGACGACTGTTCGTCTCTAAAAGATCGTTCCACTGGGCAATCTACTGTCTTCGCTCGTATCGTCAGCTTAAACCCCGACGTCCTCGAGGACAACTCAGGACGTCTGGAAGTAAATTTACCGAGCAGCCGCAAGGGCGTCCTTAAAGTCAACGACTACGCTTATTTCGTGTTCGACTGTTCGCAGTTGCCGACGGCCGTCTGCACCAGAGTGACACCGGCACTTGAGGAGATCTATCCCGTCGCGCAGTATCAGCTACAGCTAGCGAGAGAACGAGAACAATCGGAAGCTGAGAACAATGGGAGTGGCGTGGTACGTTATGCCGCTTCAGTGTTAAATTCACACCTCTTTTTTCATAAATGAAATTTAGGGTGTTTGATACGTCACAGCCGGCAAGATCCATCGAAGCCTCGGTGGAGCAAAGCGGCGCATTTCGAGATGGTACCTTCCGAGTCGACTCCGTCCTTTACCGCTCGAATCTGATGCAAGTCAGCAGCTTCAACCTGCTGCACCACTCCAACTTCCCCAACAGTTCGTTCACCATCGCGAGTACCACCTCCGAAGGTAGAACTCAGCCGCCGCGAGCTACCGCCGACCAGGGCTTCGATCTCATTCTCGATAAGCTCAGCGCAGGACTAGTTCCGGTTCCGAATACGGCATTCGTCGTGCAAGGCAACGAGTACCATCTGAAGGACTTTCGGATCCGCGTAGGCACCGTGAGCATGGGCGCAACTACCAAGGTTTCTTCGTTGGTTTTCTTTCCTTGTGATTCTAAACTTACGGTTTAGGGAGTGGTCGTCGAAGTCGAGTACGCACCGGTTTCCTCCGTCTACCAGTGCGGTCCACTGCTGACGGAGTTCGTCGAGACCTTCTTCCCGGGTCAGTCTCAGAGGAAGCCCGACTTTCTGTCTGTCAAACACGGGTCTAGTGCAGCTACCGAGAACTATTCCGCGATCGACACTCTTGCGCAGTACCTCGACATATTCAACGGAATGCAGCGAAAGGCGTAGTGGTTGACTTCTTTGTTGCTGTGTTGTTGTTGCCTTGATTACTGCCTCTTTTTTCGCCATAAGTCACTCTGTTATTATTTGAAGCAATTGCCTGTTGTGGCCGTATAAATCATTCGAGTTCAAGCGTTTCTCCAGCCATCAACGGAAGTACCGATAATCTTGAAGACAAAGATTTTTCATGCTGTATATACAGACGTTGTAGATGGACGCACTGGACAGCACGCCTTGGAGAGTCGTCTTGCACTTCCTTGATGATGTGAGGCTCAACTTTAATCGAACCTTCGACCACCTGGAGCCATGGCAGATCGTACTTTACACACTGTCGTGGGTCCTTCTAGTTCAGTGGCTGCGTAAGATCCTCAAGTTCGAAGAGAGGTCGTCATTCAAGAAAATGGTAAAGAAAGTCCGCCTGCCTTCTAAACACGAGCACTACTTATAGTGGTACGAACTCTTGCTCAACATTCCTCTTTATCGCAAGAATCTGGAGGAGAACAAAGAGGCTACGCGCAAAGAAATTGAGGAACGGTTGCTGCGATTTGACCGCAGGAAGGAGTTCTATAAGTTTCTACCGGATCGTGGTCTCTCTGTCGACGAGATACTTCATGAGGCAGTGGACTACAAGACCATGGGTAAGGCCCGCAGCTTGCCGCTAATGTCAAGTCGTGCGAATGCAAACATTTTTTAATGCGTTCTTTTTTCAGGTGATATGCTCTTCGAACGTGGACGGCTATCCGGCGCGCAGTTCACGGAGGACGATGAAAATCATGTTCGTCTTCTACTGAAGGTAGCGACGTGATACTAATGCGCATCAAGCCCGTTTCTAGATGTCTGAGCTCTATCTCTTCTCCAATGCCAGTTTCCCGGAAGCTTTTCCCGCATGCCGCAAGATGGAGGCAGAAGTCATTCGCATGTTATGCAGTCTGCATCACGGTGGCTCTAAGTCATGCGGGGTTCTGACAACGAGCGGATCCGAAGCTATCGTGCTGGCATGCTTGGGTATGTCATCGAAGTCTGAGAAGGCACAACATAGACTACAACGGTTTAGCATACCGAAACTGGGCCTCTAAGCGCGGCATTCGAAAGCCGGAGATTATCGTCGGAAGTCATGCTCACGTAGCGTTTGCAAGAGCTGCAAAGCTTCTCGGTCTGCGCATCGTGCACGTTGCCGTGAACCGAAATCTTCAGGCAGACTTAGGTGCCATAAAGCGGGCTATAAGCCGCGAGACTTGCATGGTACGCACGAAGTTTTCCCTTCCATTCAACCTAGTGCATTGTAGATCGTTGCGTCCGCTCCGAATTTCGTCACCGGTATCATGGACAACGTTGAAGGAGTGGCGAGCCTAGGAGTACGCTTTGGTATCCCGGTGCACGTGGACGCCACTATCGGCGGTTTCTTGTTACCGTTCATGGAACAATGCGACTACCCACCACCGACGTTCGACTTCCGCTTGTCAGGTGTCGCCTCGATTTCGGTGGACCTTCACAAGGTTGCATGGTGCATTCATAACCACTAACTAGGTATTTTAGTACGCGTACTGCCCAGTGGGAGCTTCCGCTGTGCTCTATCGCGACGAAGAGCTCTTGCACGCCCAGTGCTATTCGAATGTGCACTGGCCAGGAGGCATATACATGTCGCAGACGCTGGGTGGTAGCAGACCGGGATCCCTCATAGCCTACACCTGGGCGACGCTTCTCTACAATGGAAAGTTGGGATACGTCGAAAAGACCCAAAAGATCCTCGACGCCGCTAGTACCGTGCGTTCCCGGCTGGCTGAGCTTGAGCACCTGACCGTGTTGGGTGCTGCGCTTGGTTCGGACGCCGAGCGAGGTTGTACCATGCCCGTTATCGCGTTCACCAGCACCAACCCGAAGATTCACATTCACGCTCTTGGCGATGAACTGAATGAACTCGGATGGAACCTCAACCTGCTGCAAAATCCGAATGCGTAAGTACGCAACCCCATAAGCCTACGCCCATGGCTTGATGCTGATTATCCGTTCCTACCGGTGATCTTGAACGCTTGCAGGCTCCGGCTGTGCATTTCGCTGCAGCAGACAAAGTCTGAAGTCATCGACGAATTCCTGGAGGACGTGAAGAAGTGTTGTGAGAAGATCCTGAACAACACCGAGTACACCTACGCCTCAAAGACGGTAATCTGCTATACCGAGTACTTTGTAATCTGCTAACGAATTTAGAACGTTCTCTTTGGTCTTTCCACGTCGTTCCCAGACAGAGGAGTCGCTGAGCACATGGCCTACATGTACGCGGATGCATACTACTCCACTCCTGTCATGCCACACCGCTCGACGAGGACGCTGAGCATCGAAGGGCGCAAGTTGAGCCAAATCAATATGGGGGGTACGTTAGACTTAAACTGAACTGCTTAGCACAGTTTCGTGGCGCATATACAAATGCCCGAACGTGGAGTACCGCTTCTAGGCATACCGGGTCTTGCTGCTCTGCAAAAGAAGTACGGAAGCGGCGCAAATGGTGCGGATAATCTTTTGCCTCCGCCGAGGGAATGAACCAGAGTCGCTAGTGCACACCTTGATTCTTAAACAGTTGTATATCGTTGTAAGCATGTAATTAGCATTGCCTCTCTGCAATGAGCAAGTTTTCTGTAAGCCGGTAGATATCATTTGTAAATCGGATTCTTGCCGATAAATCGCGCTATCATTGTCGCCTTCTCAAGCTGCCTCGTATGAGGTGTCATAGGAAGTCGGACGGTATGACGAATACATGCAGGCGGAAGCAGGATATAGAATCGTTCATGAGCCCGAAGCTTAGCCAAAGCTAATTTTCCCAAAGTTCGCCCATCAGAAACTTGTAAGTCAAGCCAAAATCAGTTCATTGTCAAAGGTTGATGCGCACTACGCTTCGCCTTAGGCTAAACCGCAAGGCTATCCTTATTACCTAAAGCGTCCGTAACGACGAAGTTTAAGTTGGCCCATCATGCTGGGTACCATTTGATAGCCCCTGAACAGTTGAGTAAGCTGGAAAGTGTCAGCTCAATCGGTTGGCTAGAAAATGCTATGGCCTCAAAATTCCCAAATTTAAATCCTACTTCCGTGCGGTAGCGAGCGCTATGCACGCACGCGCATAGCGGGTAAGAAGGAGACCTTTTACCAAATCAAGCCCCACGGGGCTTTTCAAGCGTGGAGGATCCGAAATATCATCCATTTTTCAAGGCAGGTCTCTGTGGGGTCAGGGGAGGGGTAGGGTCCTGCCTACATGCGATAGCGAGCGCATTGCACGCATACGCATAGCGGGTAGGAAGGAGATATTTTTGTCCGACTATCGGTAGGTGTCTCGTGCATGTTTTCTGCATCCGATAAAGCGTCCGTTTTGCATAGGGGTCGTTCAGATGGTCAAGCGTTTCATGGGACCTCGTTTTAGCGAGCCCGCTATCGTATGCGACCAGTAGGGGGATACCATGAGTAAAAGAGGGCACATGGGCTAATTAATTGAGTAGTGTACGTTTAAGCACAAGTAATCCCCAGTGGCGGCGAAGCACAGCCCAGCCGCTAGTTTATTCAACGCTGAAAGTGATGAAAACTCAACGGTAGCGGTCCAGAAGAAGAGGACCCTTAACAATGTGACTCGCTATTTTTAGGAGAGCATAGGATGCATAACTAGATGAACGGTAGCTCTTTGTTTTGGGCATTAGAATGCCGGTGTCTTTGTTTATCCTGACCTGTTCGACCCTGTCAGTCGCCATGCGAACAAGATCCGCCGGTTGCGATAAGGTACGTGCGTGCCTCATTGAGGCGTGAGTTTTGTGCGATGAGCTCGCCTTCGCGCGTCTTTCGCCGCATGCCGAGACGTCTTCACGTTTCTTCTTCTCCGATCGATTTACGTTCAACACGCGGCTCTATCTTGTCCGTCATCCGTTCGTTCCTTCGCGTCATCGTTGTCCTTTTCTGCTTTGTTTGTTGCGCTATTGACGGTTCTAAGGTGGTTGAGAAATGCCGCGATGAGCAACCATTCAACGTCTACTGAACTGTATTGCCTAGAAATCTCTGCTGTCATCTCCTAATCGGCGTCTTGCTGAAGCAGTCTTCACTTATGGTAAGACATTTGCTTTGCCGCAAGATAACCCTCTAAGCACGACTTACGTAATAGCGAAACTAGTGCGTACTTGCCTAAACTCCCATGGTGCCATAACTAGTTGCCGTAACAATACTTAAATGAGGTTGGATGCGTTGCAAAAAAAGACGCCTTGGCTCTGCACTGGTCATATGTTGTTTTCAGATACCGGGCGTCCTCTTGCTACTCTCGCTAGTCGCTCGTTGTCATGGCTCGAGTTTGGGCCTGGGCCTTGGCTCCACTGCCGCCGGCAACATCGCCACGTACAGTGTTCGCAGCATGCTCCAGCAGCCACGGCAGATGTACATTGAGCTACAGAGCGGCGTGGGGCCTTGGTTCGAACCGATCGCGCACGTGGACACGAAGAACCGAATCGGCTTTGAATCTCTGAATATTCGCTTCCACGATGATCTCGCTGATGCACGCATCCAGAACGTTACCCTGCGGTCTGAGTCGAAAGTCCACATCCTACCTCTACCGTTCTTTCTCGGGGAAGATATAGTACACACGCATGCTGACGTAAGTTTGATAGGGCTATTGAAGACTGCGGTAGGGACTAGCTACTGAGGGCTACTTCCAAAGTTGGCTTTAGGCAGGAGGTTAGCCAGGGGTCGCGTAGTACGGGACAAAGAACTATTCTTCGTGTTTTTAAACGAGATTTCGGTACTTTAATACAGAAGAACTTTCAGTCGCCGGAAGCATCTCTTAGACACCAAAACGAACCTCATTTGAGTTACATAAATTGCGTTCCTCTTAACCTCGAGCGTCCTCGGAACTTACCTACCTACCTGCCCAACCCAAGCCTACCTTCCCTAGCCGTTGTGGACAGTGAACAATTATCAACCTTATATGTTTCAGATTCCAAACATACACCTCCGGCTGAAGATGGAGGACTTTCACCTTAAGGTCCACGAATGCAACCTCAAGGATTCATCTCTTGATATGTGGCTGGAGCATTCCTACTTCCTTAACCTGATTCTTGTGCCCATGCAACGACTGCTTCCGAATACGCTCGTTCATGACGGGCTTTGCAACTCCATCGCCAACGCGTTCTCCTCCCTACGCAGCAAATTTGCCTTGTAAGTCGTATTTAACACGGGCTACCAATGGCTGAAACTTCTAAGATTTCGCATTTAGTGAACTGCCCCTGAGGAAGCTGCTTCCCGACAAACTCGTGCCTTACATGCTCTCGCCGAACATCACGTTGTTCACGCAACTGCAGACGGTGGAAGCGCAAGATGACAAATTGACGCTGTCGGCAACCATCGAGTGGTCGGAAAACGCTGGTGACACAACGCGGATGTCGCGCTCCGACCAGCTCAACGATCAAACTTTGAAAGGAAGCGATGAGCATGAATCATTCGCGAATTCGAACGGCGGTCGCGCAGGTAGTGATGGCAGCAACGCGGCTAAGAAGGAGCGAAGGGTTTTTCAGCCGATGGAGCGCTTACAGGTAAGCGTGAACTTGGCACCCGAATAATGCAAACCTTTCAACGCTTTCAGATCTGGCTCGACGACCACCTTCTTAACGAAGTGTTTGAGCGCTTTCGCTGGGACTTTGTCTGGATGGACGAGGAGATTCCGGTCGAGAGTCCGAAGCTTCCACAGGACACTCGCGACTTCCTCACTACGCTCTGCGCCAACTGCTACTTCCACTTAGTGGTCTCAGCGAAGGGGCATCCGAGCGTAACGTCGATCAACTCAAGCATCGTCTTGGAAAAGTAGGCCCGTGGGTTCCGCACAGCCAGAACTTCGTCGTTTTAGAACCGACGGAATCACCTTGACCGTTATCAACCCAAGCCAACAAAAGACCGCCGTCTTCGTCTCGTTCCAACTGACGCTCAGCGTGCAGCTAGTACCCAAAATCGAGGACGGAATCTTCCGTACGGCGGTCGATTTGCTTGAGACGGACATCAAGATGGAGAAGGGTGCCTTCCCCAATGGCTGGAATACCTTTGTGCAGGATCTGGTCAAGGGTAAGCCGCCATTCCTGCTTAGGACAGTTTAACAGTAACGGATTTAGGAATGATAATGGACGTGGTGTGGCCCAACCTGCAGCGCGAGATCGAAACGCTGACGTATGGCGATGGTGTGGAAATCCCAGCCGACTGCGGTCTGGAGCCGGAGTCTGCGCAGCTGCACTTCGACGAAGGTCGCATCGGTGCCTCCGCCGTGCTTCGCCTCAGCGAGTTCTCGATGAAGAACTGCATCCAGCAGATGAAGCTGCCAGACCCTTCGAAGTTGTTCCTTATCAAGGGTGCTGCGTAGTGTGCAATGAGCGTATTCTGATCTACTCTTAATGCTACACAATCAATGCCGGGTAATTATGCAACTGAAATTTTGTTCTGTACATTTCTGATAAATGCCATGTTGTTGTGACGCGATATCAAGTTCGTTTTATTTGGTTCCGTAATGTTTGGTGAGCTTGAGGTGCACCAACAACCATGCTTCGCGTTGAAATAAATAGCGGCATACTCGGCTCAGAGGTTCCGTAGTCGTTTGACGCTTGGACATATGCGACGTAGCGTGTGCTCGAGTGGAGTTCCCCGAGTGTGACGCAGATTTCGTCATTTGGAAGCTAAATCGACAGCCGGTATTTGGTTAAATGGAGTAACTAGTGAAGAATGCAAATGTACCCTTGTGGTATCGTACGCTCTGGCATAAAAAGAACTTGGCAAAAACAGCTGGGCATGCTACGTCTTGACATTAGTCCCGGTTAGCATGGAACAATTTGGCATAAACAAACTTTCACCTAGCTGCTACCATAGTAACTCCCTCTATTGTCGGCCGTATGGAATGCGATATTCGTATGTCGAAAACGTTTCTCACCTAGAGGCTGTCATACAAATTCCCTCATTTGCTCTTCTCATGCGAAAGTTGTTTCATTCTAAAATGTCAGTCGCACGTATCAACGAGCACGGACGTCATGGCTCAATCCAGCGTTATTTAGATTAACACTATTGACTAAGCGTACATCAATCCCCCATTAAGACCCAGTTGTCTACCTTCTCGATGTTGCTGCCATCAAGTTTGACGAAGTGCATGTCCTTGTTAACAGCCGACTCGTGCGCAACGTGGACCAGCGCATCTCTTGGACGGCGTGGTTCCACCTTGTTCGGATTGCTTATAATTCTGAAGGCGAGATTACTGCTACACACACACACAAGATCCCATACGTTATATCGCCCTTGAGGACTACGTCGGGAACTTCCTTCAGGTGCACTGAATAGTGGACGCCATTGGGGTTCACTGACGTCCAGCAGAACTTCACGTTAGCCGTATTGTTCTGCTTCACGTGCAAATTCGTCGGCGCTTCGGGATACAGGGCTAAAGCGTTTGTGGCTTAGACGCAGCAGTAGCACAAGGGCGTACAATACTCCCGGCTGAAGCATCCAAATATTTCGGGAAGATAGTAGAGACAGAGCCGATGAGATCGCTTTAGCATCTACAATATAGAACGAGTAAATCTGCTAGTAGCTAAACAGACCTGGAAATTTGAGCTGCAAAAGTCAAAGCAGAACGAGGGAACCGCTCGCTGCCGGCAGCAGGGTATGTAGTTCTTTCGTCCACCGTCCGTTGCACAGAACAGAAAGTTCTTGTAGTCGTCTGTTTTACAGCTAATTCCGTCTCTACTATAAACCGCAAAAGGATTGCCCACTACCTGGTGGGGTCGAAGAAGTCAAGGTGCATATCGCGCGGCTTGCACATTGAACGACACAGCGGTGATATGCCGCGCTCGATGCAGCACTCACTGTGGTCGTAGGTGATGGTCTCGTGAAAACCGCCCCGGAGACCACTCTCTAGAGAAAGATCCTTAAGTTACCAATGGGTCGTGTATTTACCCAAGACATCCAAATGGAAGTCGAGTTGTTGCGGGTAGTTAAGCAATTGGCATCGGTAGTTCCCGGAATCTTGTAGGGTAAGGTTCTTCAGCAGCAACGTGTATTCCTCGGTTACGCAAGTGTCTAAACGGGTCCTGTCCTTACTTCTGATCTTAAGCAAGCGCCTCACCCTTGGTCTGATATTCCGGTGAAACGGTTCGTTGCAAGACAATGTTCGACGGCTCCAAGCCCGAGGTTGCCGAAAATTCCGTCCCGTTGAAGAGCAGCAAATCGTCCTTGTACCACGCCACCTACAAGTCTACTTCTATAAGAGAACACTACATTGGCCATACATTTGGTGCTTTAAAGCCACATCTGTAGAGAGTGCATTGCATTCGTGCCGTGAAGCCTAAGAGCAAAACATCACAATTCATGTCCAGGGTAGCTTACCCGCTATTAGGGACATGTAATTATCGTTAGTAGTGGTCAGCTGAACATCCTGTGAGGTAGCAAATGAAGCAAGGACTAGTAGTAGTATAATGACACGCATCGGGAAGCCTCCTAAAAGCGTAGTAAAACTTATTGACAAGCGCTACGTTGTCAGTGACTGCGCAACGTTGACGTGCGGCACGTGCGGTCATTAAGCTACCGCTATTCCTCGTTTTAGGTTGCGATTTGTGATCAGCCAACTAAGGAGAACTGCGTTGAATCAGTTGCTGATTGTTTCTACCCATCGCCCATTGCGGGCGTTCCTGCACGGAAAAACAATGTCGTGCGTGGTTCGGTTTCTTCACCGCACGAGAATAAATTTAATGCGTCTTCAAGTGGAGGCCAAGAGGTGTCCTCGCATTCTTTTTAACAACTTCCTCTTGGCGCAGTTTCCGGTACGTACTCGCGCTGATGAGTCCCTTAAACGAGTTGTTCGTCAGTGAGAGACAGTTAGAACTCGTTAAAAGAAAACTATAGCCGAGTTCAGCACGTAAGTCATTGTGTAGGTTGGCTGTCGACGCACGACACTAATGTTGATGCTCAACAAAAGCTTGGTGCATGGTTTAATCGGAAGCAACAATGGCTTTGGTGAGACTGATCTGTCGGTAGCATACGATACCAAGCTACTAGCTTCTTGCCTGCGCTTCGCCGACGTTTCGCTAACGGGGATTGTTGCAGAACTCGTCTTCTCGCCCAGGACTCAACTTTATTCTCGGCTACAAGTTACCGCTTTTAAACGCGCCAATGCCTGCGTAGGCGTACATGCGTACATGATGCTTCTGACGGCATCCGTCAATATTGCTTTACTATGGCACGATGAATGCCGTAGCGCAGGCACGGGCGCATGCCTACCAGATGTTGTAAACGAAGACGAGGATAAGCATGTGTATGAATGCACAGCTCCGTTGTACTCTGGATCTGAATAAAATGCAGTCACGTTTGAAGTGTAAAAAAATTACATGCGGTACCGCATCCGACGCATAACTGCATGCGAGCGTGCTTGCTCACAGCATGTTGCAATTGGATAAGTTTTGTAGAAGTTAGTCTTAACAAATAATCCGAGAAGACCTCTCCTACCGTGCATTGACATTACTAACGTCCGGAACTTTTGGCACAACAAGCCATCACTTTAACTTATAGTGATTCACCGAAAACAGTGGTGTCTTTAGGGATCATCCTTGACAATTTGTAACTATCACTGTACAAAAGACATGGATGCTGCATGCTTAAGCGGGAAACCTATTTTCTTCCAGGTTCAAGCGGCCGCTCTGTCCACTGGAATGTTGTTGCTTTGTCCGATACGCAACCTCGTTCTCGAATGCCCAACTTCTGTGCGTTGCTTTGCGAAGTGCTGAGCCTAAAATGGAAGTCGGACGAGTCCAAATACCGACTACACAAGCGCTAATCCGCAAAATAAGTCCTCGGTAGTTGAAGGCGCCCGGTGTCGGCAAAGATTAAACGAAACGGAACGCGACTAGTGGCAATGGGCGTGTCACAATCCTGTCAATCTGCTAAGAATATGTGACGTCCATGTCGGCGCGAAAGAGTCCTGTGGCCAGTGGTTGACGACGCTGGAGAGCAGTTGGCCCCGGTGCCTGGCGGTGACGCTGAAGCCGGCTCATCCGGTCTACCTTCCCGCCTGTCCTTATCCGGCGTGAAGAGGATGTGCTCCATGTCCTTTTTGACTAGCCGACTCGGATCGGTAATTCTTGCCCTGCCCGTTCTTGCCCACTTTGCCTTATGCAACAACATTATGGGGTCGTGGGCGGCTCTGAGTGCAGATCGCCCGTCGTCACATCGATGTGTTGATATCCCAAGCAATCTTACACTCTGTCATGATATGCAGGTAAGATGAGTTAAACGAATGTCTTGCTAAAACTGAATCTTATTAACGACTTATCTAAAACATTGAAAAGCGATTACCCGTTCGTCTGTGACCACACGATTAAGTATACCCAAATGCGACTGCCAAATTTGTTGGAACACGAGTCACTCAACGAGGTCATTGAGCAAAGCGACGCCTGGATTAGCCTCCTTCGCCTCCATTGCCATCCCGACACCAAGGTATGCCAGTGCAGGCATACAGCTGCGGCGTCTCTTTAGGCCTAAGGAGATTATTCCTTCAGCCTATTACCCATTTATAGCTGCTTCTTTGCACCCTATTCGCACCGATCTGCTTCAACAATATCGACAAGCCCATCTATCCATGCCAGTCGCTCTGCACCGTTGTACAGAAGGTAGGTTGGCTTTTATCCCCGAATGGCTAATACCTAAGGTTAAACGTCGTGACATACATGTGTGTATTCAGCCTTATAGGGTTGCGAAGAGCGCATGCGACAATACGGGTTTCCTTGGCCGGAGATGCTTCGCTGCGACAAGTTCCCCAGTGATCACGACATGTGCATTAAGCCGGTGGAGGTATCAAACCCTAGTAAGTAAAATGTTCTAAGGTCGGCGCATGCTAAGCTTATTTCCTTCTATTTCTTTCTGTTCGTGGCACTGCTGTTTTCAGAGTCGAGCAGCATGTGCAAGAGTTGTTCGCAAGTGGTGACCCTCGAAAACATTCTTGACAATTACTGCCGATCTGCCGTGGGTACGTGTGCAATTAATTTACCTACTACTTCCTGAAAATCAGACCGCTCCTTTATCAAGTTTCAAAGGGCTTGCTCTCGGGTGGCGACGCTTGACGGGAGTGCAAAGTGACCACTCCAGTCATATCGAATTACTCAGAAGCGCGCCTCGTATTATTTGATCCGATTACTGCGTTTAGTACTGAAGGCTCGGCTGCGCTCCCACAATGATTCCCATGTCGTAATCGGGAAGTCGAAGCCGTTCAAGCTACCCCATCATGCTGGAAAGAAGAACTCCTTTGTGGGGAAAGCCGTGAGGCTGCATACCGACGATGAGGATCCTTCGTGTCGCTGTAACATCACCAAAGGCAATCATCTGGTGATGGCAGTCGTCGGTAGGCGCGAGCTCACAGCGCAGTTAATACTTCCTTGGACGCAAGATAAGGTACATTTCCATGTTGTGAATGTATGAAAGACAGAATAGTTATGACGGTTTGCATTTCCAGAACTTCAAAGCAGCCATAAGACGACTGAAGAAAGTGAACTGCACAACCTTGGGTCGCGAAATACGGGAAAGCGTCATGAGGCAGACCATTAAGCGCATGGTTCCGGTACGCACTGCTGCCAGCCGTCCTGCCAGGCGGAAAGATACCTGAGTCTTGGCTTAAGAGCTTAATACCTGTTTGCTGGGCAATATTAAACTAGCTAGTAAAGTAGCTCTTAGATACACAGATATTTTCCCCAGTATGCCGTGCTGCTACGTGCCAGATTCTCAAGTTGCAATTGTGCTACTCGAACTAAGTGCGATTAGCTAAGAAAATTGTTCAAGCTGGTAGGGAAAATTTTTTAATACTTGTTGGGACCTACGCACCGAAGCGCACATTATACCGGAAACTGACATTGCATCGTACAAGTGAAGAACTGAACAGACGCCGAATTCATAGCCGCCGCTTCTTGGCCGCCGGCATGTCCTTCTTGTTCGTAGGTTGCGCGCGTTGCACCTTGGCTGAGTTGCGCTTCTCTCCGACATGAAGAAACTTGCATAGCAGGTCAACCGGGTTTCGGCTAAACGTTTGAGTGAGAATGCAAAAGATGCATGTACTCTCTTACAGTAGGGTCATAGGATGCGCTGAAGGGAGAGGCTTCCAATGCTCGTGCATAAACTTGAAGAAGGCTCTCTGGTGACCAAGGATTCTGGAAGGGCGTGTGGTGTACTCGCTTTGCAGTCGCAAAGCTTCAAAGCTTCTTCGACTAAAGTTCTCATTGACTGTGTTACTCGGCGTCCTAGGCATACAGCTTGCGCATGTGATGGCGGATGTACGCAGGAACGCGAATATTCCAAGCGTCGACGAGATGCGCAACGAGAAACTGTGTCATTATCCGAGTGCCCAGCGGATTGAAGTGGACTCCGTCGGGCCTAGGATGAATGAACTAGCTACTTTCGTCACCGTAACCGGCATACTCTCGAAACATGTTAAGCTTGGCGCGATCAAAGTGCGGAAGCAGGTCGCAGACGTCGAATCCGAACGAAGTGATCACTTGAGCCGCGACAAAGTTGGCGAGCCGCATATGCCAGCTAGACATGCAAACACGGTAGATGCCCGGAAGAATTCACTTACTTCAGTCTCTCCTTGTGATAGCGACGCACCCTTGGGTCGCCTAAGAAACCCTTGTTTGCGATTCCTTCTTCCGCAGGCGGTAGTAGCAGAAACACAAAGGTAGTCGTAGGAGGCAGAACGCTGGAGAGCAAGCGGCAGAGTCGACCGAGTCTATGGAATCATCGTTTAGGTCTAACAAATTGTGTAATCATGCGAGCCCTAGGCGTAAGCTAGTTAGCATCGACTACCTTTTCGCGTACTCCTCCATGTGACCTTCCGCGTTCATGTCGTACCGCGATTGGTCCCAGATGCACGACTGCATGAACAGCACGTCCGGAGGGTTCCTTCTGAGCTCTATGATGAAGCTCTCCAACTTTTCTTTGAATACGCTAAAAATTTGTCGACTACCAATCAGTGATGCGGGTATCGGTATCGGTATCGAAAACCGATACTATCGGGTTTTTAGTATCGGTATCGGTATCGGTCATGAGAATTTCTGCCCGCATTAAGATTTTTTTAGTGTTTCCATCAGCCGAAATTCAACGCAAATCTTAATACAAACCTAACAAATTCCAACTCAAACGATGTTCATTTAGGGGCCGCACAGAAATATTCGCTTAAAATTGGCTTGGCTCTGTCTCGAAAATCAACAAAAAATTCTTTCCCGAGAAAACCGAGACTACCCGACGCAGGCGACATTAACAAAATTTTAGACGAAATTGGGCAAACCTGTTCAAAACATGTTCAAGTCTGATTGAAAAAAGGCCCGCCGCAGGCGNACAGTGAACAATTATCAACCTTATATGTTTCAGATTCCAAACATACACCTCCGGCTGAAGATGGAGGACTTTCACCTTAAGGTCCACGAATGCAACCTCAAGGATTCATCTCTTGATATGTGGCTGGAGCATTCCTACTTCCTTAACCTGATTCTTGTACCCATGCAACGACTGCTTCCTAATACGCTCGTTCATGACGGGCTTTGCAACTCCATCGCCAACGCGTTCTCCTCCCTACGCAGCAAATTTGCCTTGTAAGTCGTATTTAACACGGGCTACCAATGGCTGAAACTTCTAAAATTTCGCATTTAGTGAACTGCCCCTGAGGAAGCTGCTTCCCGACAAACTCGTGCCATACATGCTTTCGCCGAACATCACGTTGTTCACGCAACTGCAAACGGTGGAAGCGCAAGATGACAAATTGACGCTGTCGGCAACCATCGAGTGGTCGGAAAACGCTGGTGACACAACGCGGATGTCGCGCTCCGACCAGCTCAACGATCAAACTTTGAAAGGAAGCGATGAGCATGAATCATTCGCGAATTCGAATGGCGGTCGCGCAAGTAGTGATGGCAGCAGCACGGCTAAGAAGGAGCGAAGGGTTTTTCAGCCAATGGAGCGCTTACAGGTAACAGTGAACTTGGCACTTGATCAATGAAAACCTTACAACGCTTTCAGATCTGGCTCGACGACCAACTTCTTAACGAAGTGTTTGAGCGCTTTCGCTGGGACTTTGTCTGGATGGACGAGGAGATTCCGGTCGAGAGTCCGAAGCTTCCACAGGACACTCGCGACTTCCTCACTACGCTCTGCGCCAACTGCTACTTCCACTTAGTGGTATCAGCGAAGGGGCATCCGAGCGTAACGTCGATTAACTCAAGCATCGTTTTGGAGAAGTAGGCCCGTGGGTTCCGTACAGCCAGAACTTCGTCGTTTTAGAACCGATGGAATCACCTTGACCGTTATCAACCCAAGCCAACAAAAGACCGCCGTGTTCGTCTCGTTCCAACTGACGCTCAGCGTGCAGCTAGTACCCAAAATCGAGGACGGAATCTTCCGTACGGCGGTCGATTTGCTTGAGACGGACATCAAGATGGAGAAGGGTGCCTTCCCCAATGGCTGGAATACCTTTGTGCAGGATCTGGTCAAGGGTAAGCCGCCAGTCCTGCTTAGGACAGTTTAACAGTAATGGATTTAGGAATGATAATGGACGTGGTGTGGCCCAACCTGCAGCGCGAGATCGAAACGCTGACGTATGGCGATGGTGTGGAAATCCCAGCCGACTGCGGTCTGGAGCCGGAGTCTGCGCAGCTGCACTTCGATGAGGGTCGCATCGGTGCCTCCGCCGTGCTTCGCCTCAGCGAGTTCTCGATGAAGAACTGCGTCCAGCAGATGAAGCTGCCAGACCCTTCGAAGTTGTTCCTTATCAAGGGCGCTGCGTAGTGCGCAATGAGAGCGCACTCTGCTCTACTCTTAATGCTACACAATCAATGCCGGGTAATTATGCAATTGGAATTTTGTTCTGTACATTTCTGAGTTAAAGTAAACGCCATGTTGTTGGCTGCGATATCAAGTTCGTTTTATTTGGTTCCGTAATGTTTGGTGAGCTTGAGGTGAACCGACAACCATGCTTCCCGTCGAAATAAATAGCGGCATACTAGGCTCAGAGGTTCCGTAGTCGTTTGACGCTTGGACGTATGCGACGTAGCGTGTGCTCGAGTGGAGTTCCCCGAGTGTGACGCAGATTTCGTCATTTGGAAGCTAAATCGACAGCCGGTATTTGGTTAAATGGAGTAACCTGTTAAGAATTTAAATACACCCTTTGGGCACCGTACGCTCTGGCATAAAAAAAACTTGGCAAAAACAGCTTGGCATGCTACGTTTTGACTTTAGTGCCGCTTTGCATCAAACATTTTGGCATAAACAAACTTTCACGTAGCTGCTACCATACAATCTTCCTCTATTGTCGTAAGCCGTACGGAATGCGACCTTCGTATGCCGAAACGTTTTTCACCTAGAAGCTTCCAATACTAATTCCCTCAATTGCTCTTCTAATGTGGCAGTTGTTTCATGCTAAATGTGGGTCGCACGTATCAACGTGCACGGACGTCATGGCCCAATCCAGCGTTATTTAGATTAATCCTGTTGACTAAGCGTACATCAATCCCCCACCAAGACCCAGTTGTCTACCTTCTCGATGTTGCTGCCATCAAGTTTGACGAAGTGCATGTCCTTGTTAACAGCCGACTCGTGCGCAACGTGGACCAGCGCATCTCTTGGACGGCGTGGTTCCACCTTGTTCGGATTGCTTATAATTCTGAAGGCGAGATTACTGCTACACACACACACAAGATCCCATACGTTATATCGCCCTTGAGGACTACGTCGGGAACTTCCTTCAGGTGCACTGAATAGCGGACACCATTGGGATTCACCGACGTCCAGCAGAACTTCACGTTAGCCGTATTGTTCTGCTTCACGTGCAAATTCGTCGGCGCTTCGGGATACAGGGCTAAAGCGTTTGTGGCTTAGACGCAGCAGTAGCACAAGAGCGTACAATACTCCCGGCTGAAGCATCCAAATATTTCGGGAAGATAGTAGAGACAGAGCCGATGAGATCGCTTTAGCATCTACAATATAGAACGAGTAAATCTGCTAGTAGCTAAACAGACCTGGAAATTTGAGCTGCAAAAGTCAAAGCAGAACGAGGGAACCGCTCGCTGCCGGCAGCAGGGTATGTAGTTCTTTCGTCCACCGTCCGTTGCACAGAACAGAAAGTTCTTGTAGTCGTCTGTTTTACAGCTAATTCCGTCTCTACTATAAACCGCAAAAGGATTGCCCACTACCTGGTGGGGTCGAAGAAGTCAAGGTGCATATCGCGCGGCTTGCACATTGAACGACACAGCGGTGATATGCCGCGCTCGATGCAGCACTCACTGTGGTCGTAGGTGATGGTCTCGTGAAAACCGCCCCGGAGACCACTCTCTAGAGAAAGATCCTTAAGTTACCAATGGGTCGTGTATTTACCCAAGACATCCAAATGGAAGTCGAGTTGTTGCGGGTAGTTAAGCAATTGGCATCGGTAGTTCCCGGAATCTTGTAGGGTAAGGTTCTTCAGCAGCAACGTGTATTCCTCGGTTACGCAAGTGTCTAAACGGGTCCTGTCCTTACTTCTGATCTTAAGCAAGCGCCTCACCCTTGGTCTGATATTCCGGTGAAACGGTTCGTTGCAAGACAATGTTCGACGGCTCCAAGCCCGAGGTTGCCGAAAATTCCGTCCCGTTGAAGAGCAGCAAATCGTCCTTGTACCACGCCACCTACAAGTCTACTTCTATAAGAGAGCACTGCTTTCGCCATACATTTGGTGCTTTAAAGCCGCATCTGTAGAGAGTGCATTGCATTCGTGCCGTGAAGCCTAAGAGCAAAACATCACAATTCATGTCCAGGGTAGCTTACCCGCTATTAGGGACATATAATTGTCGTTGGTAGTGGTCAGCTGAACATCCTGTGAGGTAGCAAAAGAAGCAAGGACTAGTAGGAATATAACGAGACGCATCGGGAAGCCTCCTAAAAGCGTAGTGCAACTTATTGACAAGCGCTACTTATCAGGGACTGCGCAACGTTGACGTCCGGCACCATGCCGGTCATTAAGCTACCGCTATTCCTTGTTTTAGGTTGCGATTTAAGTGATCAGCCAACTAAGAGAACTGCGTTGAATCAGTTGCTGATTGTTTCTACCCATCGCCCATTGCGGGCGTTCCTGCACGGAAAAACAATGTCGTGCGTGGTTCGGTTTCTTCACCGCACGAGAATAAATTTAATGCGTCTTCTAGTGGAGGCCAAGAGGTGTCCTCGCAGTCTTTTTAACAACTTCCTCTTGGCGCAGTTTCCGGTACGTACTCGCGCTGATGAGTCGCTTAAACGAGTTGTTCGTCAATGAGAGACAGTTAGAACTCGTTAAAGAAAACTATAGCCGAGTTCAGCACGTAAGTCATTGTGTAGGTTGGCTGTCGACGCACGACACTAATGTTGATGCTCAACAAAAGTTTGCTGCATGGTTTAATCGGAAGCAACAATGGCTTTGGTGAGACTGATCTGTCGGTAGCATACGATACAAAGCTACTAGCTTTTTGCCTGCGCTTCGCCGACGTTTCGCTAACGGGGATTGTTGCAGTACTCGTCTTCTCGCCCAGTACTCAACATTATTCTCGACTACAAGTTACCGCTTTTGAACGCGGCAATGCCTGCGTAGACGTACATGATGCTTCTGATGGCATCCGTCAATACTGCTTTACAATGAATGCCGTAGCGCATGCACGGACGCATGACTACCAGATGTTGTAAAAGAAGACGAGTCCGAGCACGTGTACGAATACACAGCTCCGTTGTACTCTGGATCTGAATAAAATTACCTAAGTCACGTTTGAACTGTCAAAATTGCACGTGGTACCGCTTCCGACGCATGACTGCACGCGTGCGTGCTCACAGCATGGCATACTGCATGCATTTTTCTGTATGTATAATTACGGCGTTCTTGCAATTGGATAAGTTTTGTGAAATTCAGTCCTAACAAATAATCCGTGAAAACCTCTCCTACCGTGCATCGACATTACTAACATACGAAACTTTTCGCACAACAAGCCATCACTTTAAGTTATAGTGATTCACGGAAAACAGTGGTGTCTTTGGGGAAAATCCGTAACAATTTGAAACTATCGCTGTACAAAAGGCATGGATGCTGCATGCTTAAGCGGGAAACCTATTTTTTCCAGGTTCTAGCGACCGCTCTATCCACTAGAATGTTGTTGCTTTGTCCGTTGCGCAGCCTCGTTCTCGCATGGTCAACGTCTGTGCGTTGCTTTGACGAAGTTATAAGCCTAAAGTGGAAGTCGGATGAGTCCAAATACCGATTACACAAGCGCTAATCCGCAAAATAAGTCCACGGTAGTTGAAGGCGCCCGGTGTCGGCAAAGATTAAACGAAACGGAACGCGACTAGTGGCAATGGGCGTGTCACAATCCTGTCAATCTGCTAAGAATATGTGACGTCCATGTCGGCGCGAAAGAGTCCTGTGGCCAGTGGTTGACGACGCTGGAGAGCAGTTGGCCCCGGTGCCTGGCGGTGACGCTGAAGCCGTCTCATCCGGTCTACCTTCCCGCCTCTCCTTATTCGGCGTGAAGAGGATGTGCTCCACGTCCTTTTTGACTAGCCGACTCGGAGCGGTAATTCTTGCCCTACCCGTTCTTGCCCATTATGCCGTCTGCAACAACATTATGGGGTCGTGGGCGGCTCTGAGTGCAGACCGGCCATCGTCGCATCGATGTGTTGATATCCCAAGCAATCTTACACTCTGTCATGATATGCAGGTAAGAGTTAACAAAGTTAAGCAAATGCCCTGGTAAAAACGAAGCGTATTAACGACTTAATCCATTACATTGAAAAGCGATTACCCGTTCGTCTGTGATCACACGATTTAGTATACCCAAATGCGACTGCCAAACTTGTTGGAACACGAGTCACTCAACGAGGTCATTGAGCAAAGCGACGCCTGGATTAGCCTCCTTCGCCTCCATTGTCATCCCGACACCAAGGTATGCCTGTGCTGGCATACAGCTGCGGCGTCTCTTTAGGCCTACGGAGATTAGTTCCTTCAGCCTATTACCCACTTATAGCTGCTTCTTTGCACCCTATTCGCACCGATCTGCTTCAACAATATCGACAAGCCGATCTATCCATGCCAGTCACTCTGCAACGTTGTACAGAAGGTAGGTTGGCTTTTGTCCACGAATGGCTAATACCTAACGTTAAACGTCGTGACAAACGTGCGTGTATTCAGCCTTATAGGGTTGCGAAGAGCGCATGCGACAGTACGGGTTTCCTTGGCCGGAGATGCTTCGCTGCGACAAGTTCCCCAGTGACCACGACATGTGCATTAAGCCGTTGGAGGTATCAAACCCTAGTAAGTAAAGTGTACTAAGCTCGGCATATGCTCAGCTATCATTCATGTTTCGTTCTATTCGTGGCACTGCTGTTTTCAGAGTCGAGCAACATGTGCAAGAGCTGTTCGCAAGTGGTGACCCTCGAAAACATTCTTGACAATTACTGCCGATCTGCGGTGGGTACGTGTGCAATTGATTTACTACTTCCTGAAAAGCCGACCGCTCCTTTATCAAGTTTCAAAGGGCTTGCTCTCGGGTGACGACGCTTGACTGGAGTGCAAAGTGACCACTCCGGTCATATCGAATTACTCAGAGGCGCGCCTCGGATTATTTGATCCGATTACTGCGTTTAGTACTGAAGGCTCGGCTGCGCTCCCACAATGATTCCCATGTCGTAATCGGGAAGTCGAAGCCGTTCAAGCTACCCCATCATGCTGGAAAGAAGAACTCCTTTGTGGGGAAAGCCGTGAGGCTGCATACCGACGACGAGGATCCTTCGTGTCGCTGTAATATCACCAAAGGCAATCATCTGGTGATGGCAGTGGTCGGCCGGCGCGAGCTCACAGCGCAGTTAATACTTCCATGGACGCAAGATAAGGTACATTTCCATGTTGTGAACGTATGCAAGACAGAATGGTATGACGGTTTGCATTTCCAGAACTTCAAAGCAGCCATAAGACGACTGAAGAAAGTGAACTGCACAACCTTGGGTCGCGAAATACGGGAAAGCGTCATGAGGCAGACCATTAAGCGCATGGTTCCGGTACGCACTGCTGCCAGCCGTCCTGCCAGACGGAAAGATACCTAAGCCTTGGCTTAAGAGCTTAATACCTGTTTGCTGGGCAATATTAAACTAGCTAGTAAAGTAGCTCTTAGATACACAGATATTTTCAGCAGTAGGTGTGCTGCTACATGCCAGATCCTCAAGTTGCAATTGTGCTGCTCGAACTAATTGCGATTAACTAAGAAACTTGTTCAACCTGGTTGGGACAAATTTTTTATACTTGTTGGGACCTACGCACGGAAGCGCACATTATACCGCACCGAAGCGGAAACGGACATTGCATCGTACAAGTGAAGAACTGGACAGACACCTAATTCATAGCCGCCGCTTCTTGGCCGCCGGCATGTCCTTCTTGTTCGTAGGTTGCGCGCGTTGCACCTTGGCTGAGTTGCGCTTCTCTCCGACATGAAGAAACTTGCATAGCAGGTCAACCGGGTTTCGGCTAAACGTTTGAGTGAGAATGTAAAAGACGCGTGTACGCTTTTACAGTAGGGTCATAGGATGCGCTGAATGGAGAGGCTTCCAATGCTCGTGCATAAACTTGAAGAAGGCTCTCTGGTGACCAAGGATTCTGGAAGGGCGTGTGGTGTACTCCCTTTGCAATCGCAAAGCTTCAAAGCTTCTTCGACTAAAGTTCTCATTGACTGTGTTACTCGGCGTCCTAGGCATACAGCTTGCGCATGTGATGGCGGATGTACGCAGGAACGCGAATATTCCAAGCGTCGACGAGATGCGCCATAAGAAACTGCGTCATGATCCGAGTGCCCAGCGGATTGAAGTGGACTCCGTCGGGCCTAGGATGAATGACCTAGCCATTTTCGGCAGCCTAACCGGCATACTCTCGAAAAATGTTAAGCTTGGCGCGATCAAAGTGCGGAAGCAGGTCGCAGACGTCGAATCCGAACGAAGTGATCACTTGAGCCGCGACAAAGTTGGCGAGCCGCATATGCCAGCTAGACATGCAAACACGGTAGATGCCCGGAAGAATTCACTTACTTCAGTCTCTCCTTGTGATAGCGACGCACCCTTGGGTCGCCTAAGAAACCCTTGTTTGCGATTCCTTCTTCCGCAGGCGGTAGTAGCAGAAACACAAAGGTAGTCGTAGGAGGCAGAACGCTGGAGAGCAAGCGGCAGAGTCGACCGAGTCTATGGAATCATCGTTTAAGTATAACAAATTGTGTAATCATGCGACCCCTAGGCGTAAGCTAGTTAGCATCGACTACCTTTTCGCGTACTCCTCCATGTGACCTTCCGCGTTCATGTCGTACCGCGATTGGTCCCAGATGCACGACTGCATGAACAGCACGTCCGGAGGGTTCCTTCTGAGCTCTATGATGAAGCTCTCCAACTTTTCTTTGAATACGCTAAAAATTTGTCGACTACCTATCTAAAAACAGGAACTTGAACTACCGAGTCGTGAAGTAGAAATGGACGAGGTGCTCGGGAGTACGGAATTCACGGACCTCCGTGAAGTCAGTTGCGTCGCCATTTGTGTTGACCGCCGTCTAAATACACCACGTAACGTTTTTCACATCCTCCTTTACACGCTGCTTTTGCTTACCATTCGATCGCCACCAAAGCTAGGTTCGAGCTTGTTGCGCAGGTCCTGGTCCCATATTAGCGAACCTCTGCGTTGCGTTGAATCTGCACCCGGCCTGAGTAGCGTTAGCAGATCTTTGTATAGCCCACGACTCACTGAAACAGAGCAGGCTATAATGGAACAAGCAAGACATGCCTACTGGAGTCTCCAATAAAGACCGTGTGCAATCCGCAGAGGAGCCGGCGAACGAATGTCGCGTCGTACGGGAAGGTGGTGTCCCTGTTGAAGGCTCGAGGGATATCCCGGCTGTTGATGCGCAGCGGTTCTCTTGCCAAGTCGACAGCACGCTCCTAACCTAGTCATTTACGAAGTATGCAGAAAGTGGTTACCTCTTTCCGATAAGTTGGCATCCGTGGCATCGACAGATGTCGGTAGCGTTTTGCACACGGCTCGTCGTCTCGTCGTCCTCTTCGTTCCGTTTCTCGTCTGCTTCTGAGGTGCTCGTCATCGTAGCTCTTTCGGTTGGCACGCTTGCCGCTACTCATTTTTGTAGAGCGGAAAATTTCAACATGCGCTAAAAACCGAGAAATATAGTAAAGACATCTTGTACTAGAAAGCAGTTTAACAGCAAGAACACTGTGAGTCAAAACGTTTGCAAGAAAACCGGCAAGCGTCGACCTTTCAACACAGGCCACGTACGCACGGACACTGAGCCGTGCATTATTCGAGCACAGTTTTCGCTAGCAGCCACCGACCGCTCGGGTGCGCCTTGCAAAGGACGGGTGTCTCCCGCCGGCTTGTTTGGACGATCTCTATCTACGGCGAAAGTCTAAAGGGTCTAAACAAGCACGACCTTAGACTGAAAATGAGTAACAAGCCTGACAGTCCTCATATGAAATTTTTGCGCAATATACGGGGTCTGCTGAATGACGGGTGCATAAACTAGGAAAGGCGACGTTTCTTCTTTGTTCTACCCTAGCAAGCTAGACGTTCGCAGCAGACATTTTCGCATACTCTGACTGAGTAACTCAGTTGAGTTCAAGAAAATAACTCGATGCATAGCCAAACGGACTCAGGCTTAGTTGGCGTACGAGGAATCTGTTTTACCCAGTCCATGGATAAAAGTCACGTACCCGTATTTCACTATGATACCCTAATTACACTAGGCGTCGAGAAGTGGTCACTTATTGTCGAAGAAAGTTTATTCCAGATTGAGCACTCAAACACTTTCATTGTCGTCAAAATCCAACATGTCAATTTGCAAGTCGTTGGCAGCGGAGTGCAGCTCCGTAAGGCCAGTGACGCGCTCCAGCTCCGAGGGGTCCTCGAAAACGCGACGCAGGAAGTCGAACCCGTCTTGTTCGTACAAATGTCGTACCGTTTCGCCACAAGCAGTGCACTTGTCGAAGCGACGAACCGTTGGCAGCATTAAGTGGAACCCGGATAAGAAGCAGCGGATCTGATGGGGCGTAGCGCCTAGAACCGTCGAGTTCTCGTCGATTTCTGCAAGCAGGGCGGGAGCCGCGGCACCCAAATCGTGTTGAAGAACCGCAGACAGCAGCTCCACGGCCATACCTAAACTTTGAGCGTTGGCACTGCTATGCGATACTTGCTAGCTTACCGGACGCAGCCATGGAGACACCTGGCCTAGTGACAGTACACTGTTGGTCGAGGGTCCTGTCCGCAACCGAATTTCCAGGAGCAGTCACATCGCTGCAAAAGTAGCAGCCGAGGGACCCGCCTGGTACCAGCGTGTTCAGATTGATAGCGCCTCCGCTGCACGAAGGTCCTTCTGCCGCCGCAAACTCCGAGGCGTTATCCGATTGTGCTCCGTGTCGTACTATCACGAAGCTGTCGAAACCAAGCGCCACTGTGATGGCCAACTGGAATCGACTGTTATGGGATCAGTAGCCCGCCCGCAACGTTACCTTATTGTGGTACGATGCGAGTAGCGTCGGCAGCCATCGTGACTCACGACTGTCCATTACCAGAAAGACGACGTCGTGCTCTCGGACGAGTTCATCGAGAAGCAAACACTGACCTTTGACATCATCTACTTCTAAAGATCGAGTTCCTGCAGTGCGGCTTACTCGTACCCAGGTACCTTTCTCAGAAACTGGATGTCCTGGCATCGGAATTTTGATGTCGATTCCCTTCGCAGAAACGGAAGGGAAGATCTTCTTCAAAGACTCCGCTGCTGCCGCGGATTTGCTTTTGTTTCCTGGCAAGCAGTCCTCGAACGTGAAAAGAGACTGTCTAAAAAGGCCAATGTAAAAGGGACAAGCAATTATCGTGTACAAACCTAACTGGGTTGTTATACGAGACAACTGAATTGTCAAGGAATGTGAATTTGCGCACGCCCCATCCGAGTAGCGCCCTTGCGAGATTGCATCCAAGTGTCCCGGAACCGGCCATCAAAACTTTGAGGTCGGAAAAGCGCTGAAGATCGATCGAAGGAACCAGTCGCCAACGAATCAGCTTCAGGTTTAGATCAACGCTTTGTTCCATGAGCCTAAAGTACGAGTTGATGCGATGAGCAGCGGAATGTGAGTGAAGACAACATGCATCGCTGAAATACCTACTTCACCGGATCGAAGGCGCTCTTCAGGTCCACATAGTTGTAGGTGAGCTTTCCGTCGGTGTTCCGCTCCCATCCAACGGCTCGAGGGATGCCGTCATCAGTTTCGGCGTTTTCAGACCACGTCAAGTGCAGAACAAAGCTGTGCTCCCTCGTCCTCCGCAGAGCCAGCACCCGTATCTTTTGCCAGTCACGTCTAAGACAGTAAGGATTGCATTGCACTCGTTAACCAAGCCAGCCGTACCTTTGATGAGCCACGGCAGCTAGCAAGTTCCTTAGGGGCCAACCCGGCTGCTGTGGCACGGTTGAAGGATCCGGAAATGCGAGAACCACGTCTTCACAGGAGACACTTGTATTGCGTAGCTCCGAAATCGGTACTGCTGCGCCGTTGTGAACGAGGAACGGTCGCGTAGCGTCAACAGCAGCCGCAGCTTTCCACAAGTCCGCATCCGGGACGCATGTCGACGATGAAAGCCCTATGGAGCCCGGATAGAGCAGCGCAGGCACGGCATTCCAGTGGTAGTACCGGTATTGCTTGAGGTCCTAAAGAACTAATCGTAACGCTAGATATGACAATTGGGCGTACCGCGTAGCAAGTGAAGAAGAAGTAGTTAAGAGCTTCCGGATTGTCGAGCCATGCCCCAGTGGTTATGCGCTTCCACAAGGTCTTGGCACAGTTGGTGAGAATCAGCTTCCTGTCCAGTTGCATGAAATCGATGAGCGCGTTGGTGAGCTTCATTTCGCCGGTAACTCTCGAAAGTCCAGTCGGAACGTTTGGGTCCTCATCCGAGAATGCATCGTGGCTAAGTGTGAGACAGCAGTCGCCGAGTTGACGCCCGTCTGCAATAATGGACGTAAGCATTAGTGCACCACTAGTTGTACTCACAGGATCTCCAAGTCCGTTTGCATGGTCTTTTCCCGTACAGCTGCGTTTGTGGGGCGGGGGAGGCTAGCCCTAATCATATCGACAAAAGATACCGGCCTCGTGAGTATATGATGCAACCACTGGTTTTTATACGCGGATTGAAGAGGACTGCATCCGAGACACAGGCGACATTCTGTTCCCAACAAGTTGTAACTTCCGTTTACAGCTAATGCTTTAGATTGAGTCACTCTCCTTCTACTTTCATAGCCTAGCATTCCTGCATACTGCATAATATTCCTACCGGCGCGGACATGGACTAGAGCGTTTCTGGTTTTCTATGCTGCAACTTTTGCTGATCGTTTGCAACTTCCTCCACAACTTGAGTCGCATTTACGAAAACTGAGTCAATGTTTCGGGTAGTTACACAACCAGTATTCCTCGCCATTTCAGTTGTACATACCTATGCTAGAAAGTGGTAGATGAAGTCGTTTGAAGTAAGATTTATGGGTGCAAGACGTAAATTACATCAATCGAAATCAAACCCTCTGACCCTACGGGAGGAGGCGGCGGGACGGGGTAACTTGGGAATGACGTGCCATTTGTTTCACAGTTTTTGAGGCGACTATTTGAATTTTTGTTGCTATCGAAAAAAACTAAGCCTCTCGCAAGCCCATGAGAAAAGATTACAGTTGCTAAACGTGGCGCCTGCCAACTTCAACGAGTCGTCGAGCTTCCAGTCGTTGAGCTTGCGGCGGTTAACCTCGCTCCAGAACGACGGGTCAACGAAGGTGGAGAAGGGCACGAAGGTCACGCTCATTGTACGGGAGGGGTGGGAGTGAGCAGCTCAAAGCTGAAAGACAATTTATCCTCTGCCATGAACAACAAGAACTCCACACGAGAAGGAACTTGCGAGAAGAGGCTTGAGACCCGCTAATGAAGTCAAGTCTTTGCAGTGTTAAAGGCCATTTTCATCGTCATTCAGCATTGAACCAAAAAGTGCGTCATTCAAGTCATTTACAATAGAAGAACGGGAAGAAGATCTGGGGCGGGGAGACTGAGTGCACGGAACGCATCGAGACGACGTTGACGAGCATGCTGGTGAACACGTAGAGCACAGAAGACGATGGAAGAAGTAGAGATACCGTCGACGATGAAGTCATCGGCTCCTCTACATGGCGTACTTCTGGGTCCACTCGCGAGCCAGAGTGTTGTATCGCTCGCGGTCGGTCTTGTAGATGCGCGCGATCTCCGGCACCAGCGGGTCGTCTGGATTCGGGTCGCACAGAAGTGAGCAAATCGAGAGGAGCACTGAAACACAAAGTTCACGGATACATTGTTGAGCTCTGCGTTTAGTGGGTGCACACTGCTTCATTCTTCGCGTGAGGATCCCTCACATACTCACCTTTTGAGATGGTCAGAGCCGGCGACCACTGCGACCGCAAGATGTCCAAGCATATGCTGCCGTTACTGTTGATGTTCGGGTGGTAGATACGCGTGGTGAACGCGACCTTCGGCGGCTTGAACGGGTAGTCGGTGGGGAAGTGGATAGTGAGGAAGAAGACGCCACCCTGGTAGGGCGACTCCGGCGGTCCCATGATGGTGGCCTGCCAGTGGAAGAGGTCGTCACCCACCGGACCCGCACTGCACTGAGCCGGAGGGTCGCGGCCGAGATCTTGAAGCTCCTGAAAACTTGAGGTAAGAAGATGTTAAAAAGGTATTTTGCTAATTTGGCCAGTTTTTAGAAAAGAGTAAAATTTTCTCTAAAAATCTAGGATGCTTCGTTTGTGTTAATCCAATAGCTCTCAATTTGCAAACTTAGTTAATTTTGTAAATGTGTCTAAGCAGTGCCAATTTTCTCAGACCCTGTAGGCCTGATAAGGATTTAGTCATCACTCAACTGACCTTCTGAATACGCTTAAGAGCCATTTCTGAGGACTGATGAGGTTGTTTTGAGAGTTATTCGCTGGTGGACGGCGAACTGCTTGGTCTACGAGTCCGGAGAACCGTAGAACACCTGAAACTTGGATAGTTTTTCGACGTTTGAATACTTCTAACGAGAACTCGCATTAGAAAAGGGCTCGTGGTGGTGACGGCCGGTGCGGTTTTCGCTGCGTCGACTCGTCTGGAAATACTCAGACGAACCGGGCGTACGGTGGGCGCGCGCGAACTCAAATCGTGAGAATAAATAATGGGAACGAAGAAAAAGGCAGGGAGAAAAGAAGGACTAGCCATATGGAGCACAATAACGAGAAACAGTTCCGGTCTACCAATGGCAAGTAAACAAGAGGGCTTTGGCAGAGTTGCAAAAACTTCGCTTGTTACGGGATGCAGGACGCCTGTGAATAGTAAATTTCTTTCGAAATGGACAGTTCTACTATCAGGTTTCGTAAGAACTGTCCTTCCACTTCTAAATTGCTAATCGGTTTCCGGCCGGCAGTCAACATTGTGAATGCAAAGTGCGTAGGATTCCAGGTACGTCACTGACGAGGCCCGCCTGGTTTCCTGGGGTAATAGGTCTGTTGTTTAAAGGGCCGAACCCCATTACCTCAAAACAGTACCATATTAACAAATTGTTTCCATTCAGTTGCAATTCGGATTATAAGGCCATTTTCAAACTTTATTAGCGACAGAATGACAAATATGCTCTACAATAAGACAAATGCAAACTAATAAATTAAGAGAGATCATTTCGGGAATGTAATACGTCTTGATTTGGCCGCAGATCACAGTAGTGTAGGGGAAGCTCGTAACGCAATGCTTAAGTTAGGCTAGTGACGATTTCCAGCACCAGGAAGATTCGATACGTGGTGATCATGGCCATGAGCCTCCATTGACCACGTCCAAACTCTGCCGACTCCGTCGCCCACAATGAGATTCTTGTGATCCCTTAAACGCTAATGACACTTCTGTCACGAGAATTAGTACTTACTTCGAAGGCGCGATTGAAGTAATGGGCGCAGGTTGCGCGTTTCCTTGGTTGAATGCAGTATGTTCGCTGAGCACTCGGCGCAAGTGCAAGTACCGCTTCCATCGAACATCACTCGGCTGAGCCCTGCTTTCTGACATCGTACCATCTGCTAGAAGTGGGTACGGAGGCTCGTCGGAAGAAGAGAGGGCTGAAGGTGTCGGGCACGGTGAGGAGGCTTGCGAGTCTTGTGATGCCTGTTCTAGCGAAATGCCGAGACGCTTCTGTTGGTGCTGCTGGATTCGTTGTTGTCGCTTCAGGAGGTGTTCCTTCAGCGCCTTCGTGTCTTGAGGCCTTAACAAACAGGTTTACTACGTGGCGGCAAGTGCGCTGATAGTTAAGAAGCCCATGACTTACGATTTCCTTCCAATGTCACCGGCATCTGTCGAACTATTTGCATCACTGGTCGTACCTGCGACCTTTTTGAATTCGCATGAGTAAATCTAAACAGTCGGTTGAAACTTTGTCTTCATTGCTTTCTGAAGAATAAGGCTTTTTCCAGACGTGGTATGAAGTTATACGTCTCACCTTTACAAGACCATCGCTTGTACCGCACATCAATACGTTCCGAGAGTCCCATTCGTTCGCCTAAAAGCTTCCAGTAGTATAGTCCATCAACCAAATATCAGTACCGTTGAAAACGCAAGGCAGAGAATGAGACTGGAAGGGTTCGAGAACAGCCCTGAATGTACGGTGTTTACGGCGGCAAGCAGAGTCCCGTTAAGCGTCCAGACGAAGAGTAAAGCGCCCGATGCAGTTGCAATGTCACCCTGAAAGGAAAGATGACGTGAGTGAAGGCTTAGTTGACGAACCGTCGCCTCGTTGATTGCCAATGCGCTAACGGCACCAGAGTGGCAGGATAACTGCCGAATGTAGGTCAACCGCGTCAAGTGCCATATGATAGCCGAGCGGTCCCTGCTTGCGCTAACAACAAAGTTGTGTGCTGCGCAGGTGGCTATCGCAGTGACAACGTCTGTGTGACCGTCCAAAGCCTTCCTTCGTTGTAGCCGAGCGCTTCGACCGCTAGCAATCAGCGCGCTCCCGGCGTTCTGCCCCTTGCATAGCGACCAAACGACCACGCTTCCGGTCGTAAGACCGGCAAAAAGAATCTTTCCATCTGCGGACGCTACGCACGTCACTTCGTAGACGTCGTTGGTCTCAAGGATACATGCAGACTAAATTAGTTCGCCTTAGAACAAGAAGTAAATCTGTGATTACCTTCTCGCTACCGATAGTCCCAAGCCGCAGCGAACGATCGTTAAAGCCCCATGCGAGGAAGCTGTTCGGCGGAAGGAACACCTTGTTTTGCTCCAGGACGACAACCTGATTCTTCTCGTTGACGACGATGTCGCCAGCAGCACCTTTGAGCTCTAAAAGTAGGGGAAGATAGGATCCATTCGTGTTGGAAATTTTTACCCTTTACTGGTCTTGCTGATGGCCGCAGGCTCTCCAGTGAGTGGTAAAAAGAGCTTCGGAGTGGTGACTCCTGGTATGAAGCAAACACTGCTTGCCGCCTGGAGTTTTCGCTGAGGATGCGGCCTCTTGAAGAGCTGAGCAGGTATCTGCCCAAAGTTGTTGATGAAACCCAGTGTTGCATTGCGCGTAAGGGGATCGTCAATATTGTCTGAAGCAACAAAATCTTTGAAAGAACATAGCGAGTTGTTACCAAAATCGACGTTCTCCTCGTAGAACAGATGGTGAAAGACGTTGTACGCCTCTTTAGCTGGCTCGCCGTTTTGCTTGTAGCCGAAAATGAGATCAATCCATTCATGCAGATGTTCCGAAACGTAGTCACATTCGAGTGCCTGCAATGAGTTCCATTAGTGGCAACTGCAAAGTTTTCTGCACCTGTCGATGGATGCGAATAAACTCGTGCGAATCGCCGTGCGCCCATGCTGGTAGCATGACGTCGTTCAAGGCTGTTCCGTTCTGCTTTACGCCCAGATCAAAGTTGTTCGAGTTTTGGAACATCTCCGGAAGGTAGAAGAATTCAGGGATGAGCTCCTTCACGTCGGCCATATTGTTACGGCTGGCGCTCATCCAAGCGTCTCGCACGGAGTGGAACATCCGATCGGCTAGGTCGAAGTGACCACCCTGTAAGCGTGTGTTTAGCAAGCTAAAGGGAAATTTGTTTGCGTCAAACTTACTTGAAGGTTCAAAAATTGTTGCGTGAACGGCTCTAGTCGAACAAGGTAGGAGAGGACGATCATCGCACTGTTGTAGTGCGTCCCGTACATGTAGGGTGGGGTGTCGCCAGTGGGATCATCCCACTCTCGATAGCGTTTCAGAAACTGCGCCAGTCGTTCAGGGCTTTGCGCTCCCATTGGCCTGCTCAAGTCGCGGAAAGTGTTGGGGTCGCTAAGGTCGAGGATCTAAAAGTTTACGATTCTCGCAATTCAGTATCTTTTTGTAGCGAACCTCCGACTCGTAGTCTTTAACTATCCAAGGAAACACCGGGTACTGCGACAAGTCGTTGTACGAGCGGCCTGCCAGTGTGTTCAGATACATGAGGTAGCTGAAGTTGGAGATTTCGCCTCGTTGCCACCGCTGCGTCATGGACTGTTGACCGATCAGGGAGCTTATCAGTGCTGAGCCCGGTGCGCTGACTTCCGCCGGTCGTAGCTTCCGCTGTTCAGCCATGGACTTCGCGATGTCGCTGGACGCGTTCTTTGCCATTGCGACTAGCCTGAAGCAGCAGCCGTGACTTTATGCAGCTTGTGGCTCGTACTTTTGGTGAACACGATCTCGGACCCTGCGCGGGAACGCAAGAAGGTAATTGCGTCCGTCGGCCGTGAGCACTTCTAATGCAATAGGCTGCAGGAGATATCGCCGCTTGTGGACCTCTTTGATGTCGTCATATCCGAATTTGCTGCACTGGCGACTGTTCCTCGTGTTCGGTCGGTTTGCGCTCCCCATGGCCACGTACGGAACGATGGGATCGTGGTACCTAAATGTTAGGGGTTAGCCCAACAAGTCGGTGCGAAACAAAAACGCAGTTATGATGCGCCGTGCTAGCAACTTACTGCTCGGGTAAGAAATCTAAGTCGCGTATCTCTCGTGTCTTCAGTAAAGTGAAACCGTCCACGACGTAGTAGTGTTCCCGACCGAACAGCAGGAGTCCCTCTATCGTGTCCAGGCCTTGGATTCGTGCGCAGCGGAACATGCTGTGCAGCTGTTCGCCCTGTTCGAGAAGTCGCAGTAAGGTCTGGTTGTCTGGACCGGCAGTCTTCTTTAGCTCGAGCGCTCGTGGCACGCTGGGTTGGTCACCGCTGTCGCTAGCACCTACAAAAATTTCATTGATTACATATCGGTGAGTACGTGTGTACAATTGGATTCTGTGACACGCAATTATCGTGCTGAATTCTAGCGCTATAGCTTAAAACTTGGTACCTGGACTCTTCGGCTGCGGGCTGCTTTCGGACTTTTCTTCAGGACTCTCACGACGATCTTCCGACTCGACGCCGTTCTCTACCGAGCCTAGCATTTCTTCAGAATCCGCCTCCTCGTTTTCGGTACTCTTCTGATCCGCTGGTAGCGCTTGCTTCGGCTCTACATTCTTCTTCACCATTCGCTTGATCATCGACAAGTTAAGCTCTGAAAATCAACGTTTTTAAGGGACGCTAAGTTGGCTTGTAGAGACGACAGACTTCAGTCGGAAATAGCAAGCTAAGCATACCTGTGCTGGCGTCAAAAATAGGCGGCTGTTGCGAGTCATCGCGTGCAACGATCGTCGTAGTGTCAACGATCCGCTCGTCCATCGTTTTGAAGCGGCGGCGTCGCATACGGTCGTAGTACAGCTGACTGTCCTTCGATATTGCAACCTTTGCCCTCAGTGCTTTCTAAAATACATTAATCTCCATGAATCCACATATTATGCGGAAAATACCGCTTCAGGCGCGTCCAAGTGCGGACGATACGGATAGTTGAAGTAGAACGTCGGATTTGGCACGAGCTTCTTGCGGATTCTGCACGGGCCTTCCGTCGTGTCAAGCTGGAACTTGTCGAGTGACGACCTCTTCTCGGGTCCCCATAGTCCTCTCTCCCGCGTTAGTTCAGCCTCGGTGTTGTGCCACTCCTGCAGGCACCACTTCCGTACGTGCATATGCCACTCGTGGTAGCGTTGACACTGGTTGCGGAGCAGTTCCTTCATTAGCGAGATGTGCACGCGAATCCACATGTGAAAAGTCTAAGGTCGCAGCAAGTAAGTGCGTTTGTGCAAAGCATCAGTTACCTCCGGTTCTATCCTGGGCCGCTCAAAGTTGAACTGCACAGGCGTGAGGTTGTTGTTGCTGCTTATGCTGCTCAGCAGGACCGACTTCCTGCTAGTCAGACGCTGAAGCCCGCTCTTAGCTACTCGGCTTATCCTGGACTGGATCTGCTGTTGCAACTGTCCGACGTTGCGCACGGTGGATGTGCTTGACGTGTTCGTTGCGCTACCATCGGTCTGAGCGTCGACAAACTGAAGCCAGTAGCCATTGGCTATCTCGCCACATGCGATTCGCGCGGAATACAAATCCAAGTCGACATCACGCTTGAAGAGTTCGTCCAGTAGCGGCTTCTTCTGCTGCCACAACATTCCCCAGACGGTCTGAGCGCACATTGCTACCTTAAACATCGGCTATTTGTGTAGACTCTAGTGAACGAAACCTGGGCAGAGCCACGCTCCAAATGTTGATCCTTATCGTTGTGTAGGTGGATGTCCGGTCTCTCAGACAACATAAACACGAGATGCACTAGCGCTCCGTAGAACAGCGGATTGTTGGAATTCTTTGACAGCAGTATGTGTTGGTTGCGCACGATTTCTGCGAGAGTGTCCAGGACCGACATTTGGGCTAAACGCATGGTTGAGCGTCAACATGATGAAGAACTGACGACACTTACTGTCAACATTATCTATGGGTCGACTGAGTAGGTAGAGAACGATTCGGAAGAGAGCGTTGAGGTGAGCATCTGTGCAGGCAAGCTGCGCCACCGCTTTGTTGGAAGCATGCGTTTCGGCAAGCAACTTCAGGAATGTTTTCAGTATGCGTACAGGATTTCCGCGGTAGATGCAGTTCCAGACGCTGTCGATGACCTTAGAAAGGAATCGAAGCACGTTTGATGCTGTCGCTTCTGACGAATGGCTTAACAAGCCCTCGGCTGACTTCGGGATCATCAGGGCTGAGTTTGCGAAGAACATGTCGCTCGCCATGAAATGCTCCAAGCATGCATTGACAAGTTCCGAGAAGAGGCCGCTCTGCCCGCTATGCATGGCGCCTCCGTTCTCCAGATACTAAAATCACATACGTAAACCCACAACCCTACGATTGCATGTGTAAGGTCTTCTGATTAGCCGCATACCTCAACAAGCGCATCGAAAAGGAATTCCGTTCGGCAGTCTGATGGGAGGCAGAGGTCGTTCAAGAGAATGTTTGTGAGGAGGTCCAGAATTGTCTTCGCACAGCGTCCATTGCCTATTTTGCACGTAAAGAGAAGTTGCGAGGTTACGAGTAGCCTACAGCTAACTACAACGAACCTAGGCCGTTTGGCGAATTATCATTCCCAGATTCAACGGAACTTTGCTCATTTATCCGTGGCGGTATGAGCGTTGTAAAGAGCGTGATGACAAAGATCTCGGTGTGGCTGATAGCAAAGAACTTTTCCGAGTTCTGGTAGAGGAAGTTTATCAGCTGCATCACCATGATCGGATACTTGAAGATGTCAGACTCTTCGGCAGGCCTCTAAAATGGAAAAGGTGAACCAGTCACTGCACGCTCTTCGAATTACGCTTTGGCTGCTCCCGTGAAGGCATGATCGAACCATTGCAAACAACGGAATCAGCGCTTCCGCGCAAAAGTGTACTTTGTTGATCGTGTCCGACACAGAGCTAAACAAGTGCCCGCTGGCCTAGTACATTACAGTTGGGTAGGCTACCTGGTTGAATTCAGGCCAAAGACGTTTGACCAGATAACGTCAATGTTAAATTCTTCCAGCCGTTGTATGTTCGCTTGGTGTTGGCCAAACAGCAGTGCCAGAACAGCAACGTAAACGAAGGGCTCGTCGGAATGGGCACACAGTAGTTGTTCCAACGCGTAGAAGCCGGAACACTTGGATAACTCTGGGTTTATGTCGACATGCGAGCCCACAGCTCCTGGGTGAGCGGACACTGAGAAGCCAAGTAGGACCTAAAATAAGAGATAACTTGGTGGGATCATGAAGTGGCCTACAAATGCACATTTACTAAAACATACGGCTGTTCTATTCCGGATAACAGAATCTGCGTCGGTGAGCCATCCGCCAGTGGAGGAACCATCCTTGAATTTAGCCATAAGCGGAGGATACTTCGTTACGTTCACGAGGATCCGCATCGCGAGAAAGAGAGTGCCTGTGTGAACGCCTTTGGAGCAGAACGCAAGAATCCACCCAAACCCAAGCGTCTCGACTATGGTCTCGCTAAGTCTAAAAGCATCATTTGAGATGGTTCACAGACAAGTAGCATTGCTTACTGAGCGTTAACTTGTCCACTGGAATGTGAAAGAAGCGTCATGAGGATGTTAAGCATTCTGTTTCGAACATAAACAGCATAAAGCTGCTCATCGACATGTCCGCTTGACGAGGTGGAGAGCAGAAGCTTCTCCAGCTCTGCGATGTGGAACGGATACTGCTTCTCCCGCTGGTCGGGCTGGGTCGGCAATGTGGCAGAGATGGTCTGTCCGAATCGTAGCAGGGACTGCGGGTCGCACGGTGGTTGAATGATGGCGCCTGTGAGCCGGAAGATGATGTCGTTGCGCACTGGGAACATGGACGGCGTCTCGAAGACCAACATAAGCAGTCGACTGAGCAGTGAAGAGCTGCGTATCTTTGATAGGTTTTCGCTTTGATTGCTAAAACATTTCTTAAACAAGAAAGTACATCAAGAATCTTACTCGATGACAAGCTCGTAGAAATGCTCGAACAGGAGCTTCTTGACGTCCTCTGACGCATTTTCCCAGACGTCGAAGTCACACAGCAAGTCCTCGAAGGTCTGCAGATTGGGAATGACTGTCGCTTCTTTGGAAACATCCACGGTGCCAGTTAGGCAGAGGATTAGCTGCAGGATGTGCGAGTTGATGCTGGAAGCCTTCTCTTCCAGCAAGATTGCCAAAGTCTAAAGGCAGGCATACTAGTCTTAACCGAACTAGTGCTCTACCTGGTAGCTACGGTTTTCGATGATCGAGTTTCTGATAGCGGTGTTTGTCTAAAGCAGATATTAATAATTTCATAGTCACTGCCCACGGAAGCATACCTCAACAGCAGATACAAGAACTTTAAGCGACGCATAGAGTCCTTGGCTGTCAGTGCACATGGCAATCAGCCTGAAAGTTAAGAAAACAGTGCCTTATTCTTTGATGAAAGAAGTCACGGAACGTACCCAAGCAGTGGTGCAATGCCGCCGATCGAATCCAGCAGTGCGCTCACCGGGCACGGACCAAATGTGCGTATGCCTAAGGTTAGCAAACCGGACTTTGCCTTGCACTGCTTACATCCTTACCCAAGTAGCCGATAATAACCGAGCCGAGAGGCCGTGGCGGTCCTGGCATGTGGGCAGCGCAGTTCCAGATGAGCCGTAGCGGCGTCGTGCTGTCGTGAGGTGAGACGCCGGTTAGTGACGCAACGATATCACAGTCAGCTTTCCGGCACATTGATCGCAGGCTCTGAAGCGTCATCTGGACCACTGATACTGCGTTAAGATTTAGCGAGATTGACGCTTCAGGCGCTAATGCAGCTCCGTTCAAAACGGTCTAAACGGAATACCAGTGCAGGTGTTGTTAGTCTGTCTGTATCTGCATACCTGGAAGCTTCCGACGTAATGCGGCTGTAGTGCAAAGATGTAACGCACATCGTCGATGGATAGCGGCTCATCAATCAGATGAGTGCTTGACATCTTCCAGCGTAGCAGTGTCGGCCTTCGTAGGAAAGGTGGCGTACCCACGAGCGCGTGAACGGTTTGTGTTTCCGCCAAATGTGTCTGTCCTCCTCCAACATTCGGGCTAACATAGTTGAGCTTTTGACTCGCTAGACACCGTCCGTTGAGATATAGGTCCACCTGGCTCTGCTGAAACGGTACGATTTAGTAGAATTCAGGGCTTGTTTATCTTCGTACCTTCAGAAGTGAGCGCGTCATAACAACCGCTAGGTGCGTCCACTGCTTAGTTTGGAAGAACTGCTCTGATAGGGGCACGCGAATAAACGAGTCAGGAGGCCGAACGAAATCACGACGAACTTCGTCCAGCACCGAATGCTCGGCCGTGCTCACGAGCAGGCACCGCTCGGCCATGCTTAGCTGCACCGTAAAGCAAGTAAGGTAGCGCTCAATAGTGTTCGAGTCTGTGGGTAGCGTCGCCTTCTCAGATTCGATGTTTTCGGAACTGCGCAAAACGGTGATCAAGCGGATTTGCTGCTCAGTAGGGTCGTTAGAATACTCGTCCACAAAGAACCATCTAAAAAGTTGTTGGTTGCGATTAGTCTAGGGCTTGCTGCTTACGTGAGGAACGTAAAGCCATTCAGCGGTGGAAACAGCCGCTCGTTGCTGGAAAGTCCACCCGAGCTGGCTGTGGTTTCGGCTAGAGTAGGGATGAAAAGGCTTGCAAAGCCTTCTACCGCCATATCGAACTCAACGAACGCTGGCGGATGAACTAGTGAGTGGTTTCGAGGTGTAAGCATCGATACCAGTGCTTTCACCCTAAAAAGAGTTCGCCTTGGAACAAAATAAAATCGTGGAGTACCTATGAATGGGCATGGGCCCTCCGCTGTTGTCGTCATTAACTACTGTCGAGGAGTTGTCATCGTCGTCCAGGTTTAGACAGCACAACGGTTTGTCGAGTCTCAGGAAGTGCCTAAATGTTTTCTTTATAGCGGCTTGCCGTCCCCACTCCATTACCTCAGCTCCCTGGAATGCATATGCTGACAGGCCAGTCGCTCGAACAGGTAGTGGAATGGAGATAGAAGTGGGCTCTTCTCGAGTTTAAGCAAGTCTTCGGATACTTCGAGCACCGCACGGGGCATGTCGTAAACGCACATGATTTGCTGGTTGCGCTCCGTCCTCAAGAGGGCCTTGAGCACCAGTGCGACGTAGTATGCGCAGCAGCGGACCAGTTGTTCATTCCCGTCTTGGATGCGTCATTCGTTGCCTTCGTGACGCCAATGGACGGTAGAAGGCGCAGAATGCAGATAACCGCTGTAGGGTGCACAATGAAGGACCGAGCCCACGCGACGACCGGTACGGTGTCTAGGTTTTCGGCGTTTCTCAGCCAATCATCGCCTGCCCAACGGATGTCGTTGTTCTGCCTATAATGTCTGGTTTCAAACTCACTGTACACCTAACAACATGCCGTTCACAGTTGTCCATGGCCAGGTCGAACAGCAGGCGCAGCAGGAACATCGCACAGAACAAAGGTGTAGGCATCGACTCCGAGGACGCTAGCTCGCTGAACACGGCCGGCCCGTTCAAGGATGGACTCTCTACTTTGCCTTACCTGTCAAGAATCTTTTCTCCGCTTCGGAAGATCTTGTGACAGGAGGCGAGCATGGATGATGAGGTTTCATAGGTGAGGTCATTCCATACGCTACTCTCTGCATCAACCGTTGAACAATGGGTGAAACAGCCAATAGTTCGGAGGATGGACACTATGATGTCGGGTTTGACCTGGAACCACCGCAAGTGTAATGTCACCACGTGACTTCGTTACGTACCTCATGCAAGAAGTAGTTGGCGTTTGCCGGCTCGTACCGCATGCTCATGGTGATGACGCGAAAAATCAGCGAGATATGTCTCAAAATGTGGTATTTGTCGTTCAGGTCAGCGGCTTCGCCGTTGGACGCGGAAGCCGATGGCAGCGAGTTCTCCAGGTGTATCAGTAAAGTCATGAGGCAGATGTATCCGCCGCTCTTCCGGAAAGACGTCCTAACTTTATGGCTCTCCAGCATGGCGGACGCAAACAGCTAAATAAATATGGATGTCGAAGTGCTATAACAATGCAGGTATTACCCTTAGCAGTACAGAGCACGCTGATATGTTGCATGGGTCGGAGAACAGGATTTGAAGGAGCGACCCGAACAGCTGGTCTGTCTTAGCAACCATGAGCAGGTTCTTGATCAGCAACAATGCTGAAGTTTTGAGGTCGCTTTCGGCGGCCGCTATGATCGCCTTCAGATGCTTAGCCTCGAGATTCTCGATGATGAACTGGGCATTTGTCGGGTGACTCTTGGTTGTGGAGAGCAGCACTTCCATCGCAACTTTAAGCATAGGTTTGGCAGCATCGTCGCATTCGTTGGGGCCTGAATAGGTACAAGAAATCACAAGAACTGAAAGCAGCAACTAACCAGTAAATGCGCCCTGACTGATGTTCAGGAAGGTCTCCAAGTGTAGCAGCTCTCTGTATGCGTCTCGGACGTGCGCATTGACTGCTACCGCGCGAAGAAGGAAGTCCAGGTAGAACTTTGCCATGTCATAGTTCTGGGACGCCATTGCCTGCTTCAGATGAGTGTTCACTGCCGTTAGTTCCTTGCACGGGATGAAGTTCAACTCACTGAGGACAAATTCCACCAGCGTCAGCACAGCCCGCTAAACCAAGTTCTGTAGCCGTAGTTTCTCTTCCAACACTACCTGCACGTCTTTGTTCTTGGTCACCATTCTCTCGACGAAGAGGTATAGAGGATAGTGCCTTTCGAGGATAAAGTAGTTCATCGGCTCTGATTTGTAGACGGACAGCACGTGTTCCAGAATGGTTGAGCACAGCTCATCGTTGCCGTCCTGTTATTCGAGGGCTTAGTACTGGATTTCGTGTTGAGGAAACTTACGTAAAAGCACCGTTCAAGCACCATAAAGGCTTCCGGGACGCGAACGGTCGCAGTGCTGCGAGCACACGTCTGCCGGAGTTGAAAAGGGAAAAATGAGAGAGGCGTTGTTGGGTTGTGGAGTGATATCGTCTCGTTGCCACCCGAAATGAGACCCGTAAGCGAAGAGAATATGAGTTGTGCGTCCTTCAGGCTAGACCTAAATTGGCATATTTTCTGTTAGCATGGCGCCAAAAGGCGCCGTACCGCGACAGGACTTCGATCACCAGTGCAAAGCCGTCAGCCCGCGAGAAGTCGTCGATAAGACAACGTGTACTTCCTGCGGAACTCGTTAGCAGCTCGAGGAGGTTCGACAAGAGCTGCGCTTTCTCCGTAGCGTCGGTCAGCGTTCGCAGATTCTTCACATAGTGTCCAACACATCCTTTCGCTGAAACAGGTAGGTTTACGCCGCCGCCCAAAATTAAATTTCTTACAGTGGATGTACTTCACGACAGATGGAGAGAGCGCCTTGCTTGCAATTGTGCACAGAAAAGTGAAACTGGCCTCTCGCCAACACGTACGCTCTTTGGCGCATGTGCTGCTTGCCCCGATGAAAAGGAGCACGAGGCAGTCCGTCTGTATGAGTTCTTCTGCTGCCAGTTCGCTCGATGATAGCGAAACCATTAGCTAAGCAGAACCTATTACCGCAAAAGTTCCAATCGAACTGTCAGAGCAACCTTCAAGATCATTCAAGCAACTAACCATGACTAGTGTGTCATAGAGCCGATGCCGTATGTCGCTTTCTTGGCTATCCGTAGGAGCGGGAAGGTCGAAGAACAGGTAGAACACCTTAGCAAACGTGCTCGGCAGGGCATGCTTGCAGATCGGTTCTACTACTCTGGGTAGGTCGCTGTAAAGATACTTGTTAATGGTGTTGTGCGGGCACGCCTACCAGTTAACCATGAATGCGATTGACTTCACCATAGTCCAACCTCGAGCGTCTGGAGGGCTGGCGCGAAGGAACTCGTAGATGGATTCGGCGGCTTCCGTCGTGTTCACCTTCGTCGCACGCTTGCGTATCTCCTGCACCAGGATTTCGCACATTTGGGCGCAAAATGTCGGCATCTCCTTGAACTGCGCCGCTACTTCATCCGGCGTGTACATATGCATCACCTGCAGGGCTTAAGTATGAGCGGTATTCTATCCAAATGCGAAT
>JNEY01000018.1:642484-683192 GCA_020875895.1 Aphelenchus avenae
TTATCAAAAATTTGTCTTAGAAGAATGACTCCGCGCACGAATGGCTAGACGAATGGCGACTCCGTTGAGCGTCGGTCAGATGCGCTTCTCCATCAGTAACGCACGACTGCATGCAAACCGCGGCGAGCTGGCCGACTCCATCGTCAACTACCTGGCCGTGCTTCGTACGCTCGGAAGCGACATCAGACGTCGGTACACCGAAGAATTTCTCGATGCCCTGCAAAACTACGTACGATGGGAGACGAACAGGACTCGAGTGCGGGAGGTGCTCAACGCTGCATCCACGCTATACGAGGATAACTTTGGAGTGCTGCGCATATATGCGGAATGGCTCTATTCCGAAGGTACAGTTTGGTTTTGACTGCTAAGCTGCTCGATGAGATCCTTTAGGTGAATTTCTGATGTCCCTCGACAAGTTCAAGCAGGCCATGAGCGTGGCGGAAGCCCAGCAACAGTGGCTGCATGCTGTAGTCAGCGTCGAAAACGTTAAGTCGGCCCTCGTGGACGCATGGCATTGGCGGATGATCAACGACGAACGTCGTAATCAAGCCTTCGCACAAGCAATTCAGCGTGCGTCACGGCAAGTGGACGGTGGACACCTGCTCGACATAGGCGCAGGGTCGGGCATCTTCAGCGTCGTTGCGTCACGGTATATGAGACCTTGGTATTCGCTTATATTTCGGAACTAAGCTTCTTCAGCTACTGTGACACTGTCTCCGCCTGCGAATGTGATCCCGTCATGTACGATGTCGCTCACCACGTGTTCGAGCTGAACAACGTGAACGTTCGGCTCTACAAGACGCATTCAAGGAAGCTGAACCTGTCGTCGAGCGTGGACCTTGTCGTTAGCGAAACCGTGGACTCGGGCCTTTTCGGAGAGAGAATAGTTTCCACAATGATTGACGCCCACAATCGTCTTTTAGCGCCTAACCATATCGTCATACCTCAGAAGGTAGGAATTCGTCACGAAACGATATAGTCAAAGATCGTTTATGGATAGGAAAAAAACCTTCATGTTTCCTCCCGTACTTGTCTAGTTTCTAAGCGACGCAAATCCCTTGTGCTAAGCAGTACCGAATTGTAACGCATACGTTTTAGGCAACTGTCCTTTTCTCGCTACTGGAAGCCCCTGACGTCGCTCGAGAGCACTATTTCGAGGCCGATGACAACGTGCTCATATCCCAGGGTTGCTACACATCTGGCACCTCGCATGAGTCGCTACCGACGTCACCCTACGCGTGCACATTCCTCAACGAGCTCCCATCAGGATATCGCCTGCTCTCTCAGCCGGTTGTCGGCCTCTCGGTCGACTTTGACAACGTCCCACAGTTGACACTGTTTATGAACGACAAATTCGTTACTGAGGTGGTGCTGCAAGCGGACAAGGAAGGAACGGCACACGCGGTGGCCGCCTGGTTCAGGTAAGTCGGTCGAGTCGGGTTGGTCGACTAGTTCAGGGTGGGTTTGGTAGACTTACCACTGGCACTTTAGGTTGCAAGTCTACGACGACATCGAACTCTGCACGGATCCGGAGGAAAACCTGTGCTGGCAGCAAGTTGTCTTCCCGTTCTACCCGCCGCGACGCGTTGCTCCAGGAGATAAGCTGCGGTTCGAGGTGTTTGTCCGGGATGAGAAGCTTCACGTAAATCCAAGTGGCCCATCTCCGGAGAAGCAAATTCTCAAGGGGCCTGAGCTTGACTTCAAGGCCATGCACGATGAGAAGATTCGGGAATTCTTCCGCAACGCACTTAGCAAGGGAGGCTTTCGACACGCGTTAGACTGCACGGACCTACTGGTACAGGACGGCTCGCTCGAGATCCCAGTAAGCGTCGCTTCAAGACGTTCGTCTATCCGATACGTCTCGGACAACGCGATTAACCTCAGTAAAGGTAACATCCGTTCAAAGGGCGCATAGTACGCTTCCAACTTCAGCTAGCTGCAACCCTGGCGGCGCGATTCTTCATTGGCCGATGACCATTCAGGGCGTAGACGACGACTATATGGTGGCAATCATCGAGACCCATATACGCTCGAGCGGATCCGCTGTCCTCATTCCCTCCGACGTCATCCTCATGGGATGCCTGGTCTCATCGGAGGAGCTGTTTCACAGAAGCCAGCTCTCGCAGCGGAAGTCCGTGCACTTGGGCGTGGATTTGCATCCAATGAGCGCGTACCAAGCGTCGTACTTTCACGAAATCGAAACGAGGAAACTGCAGTATGAGCGCGCGTCTGAGTCAACCGAGCTTCTGCGTCTCAACTTTAGTAATGTAGGTTGAAAACCCGCTACACATTCGTTGTTGCTAACCGAAGGGAAACCTAGGTTCACTACGGTGCATCAGCTAGCTAAATTTGGAATGTGCGTGAAATTATGGGGGCATATAAAAGGGAGGAGGTCAGTGACATTGTCTCCCCCATTTTTGGTTATTCTACTTTTATCTGAACCTGAAAGTCGCAATGCTGGATAGAACTGCATAAGTTCCACCTTTAGGTGGAGCGGGATTTGAAGCAGCTCTCGAGGATTCGAGAACCCGCTTGCCTGCCGGTGACTCGAACCGCTGATGCGCATGCCTTGCTCTACTGGTACGAAGTGTCGGACGGCGCTGGCACACAGCTAAACCTTCTCGACGGTAGCGGCTTTGCGTCCGCGTTCATCTTTCCTGAACCTCGACAAGTCGTTACGGGAAACTCGCAGGGCTTTCACGTCTCTCTTCATCACGGGAACGTCGTTTTCCACTTCGACGACATAATGCTGTAGAGAATATTATGTGCAAATAAAAGTGTTTCCACCTCACGGTTCGCAATCCGCTCAAGGCCAACGCCCTTGTCATACTGTTAAGTAAATTTTGTATTGCTCATGTTAATTCTGATCATAGATGATTCCCGCGCCAAGCGCTGGAAGGCTGTTGAACTTGTCGCATGCGTCCGCAAGCCTATGCCGCAGGATTTCCAACACTTGCGCACTATACAAGAACAAAGCTGGCAAGTACAAAGTAAGTTTGTTGTAAGATCTCCGTGACACCCCTCAATCACATTTTCAGTCTACAATAGATCGCTCACAAATGTTGACCTACGAGATGGCTCAAAAGCCGCACCACATCGGCGTACGGAAGGCCTGGCTTACGTGGCACTCACAAAATCTTGAGGACTTCCGCCAAATGCAAGGAGTAGCGGTTGCGCAAGACGACGCTATTCGTCGCTTCATGATTGGCTTCTTTCCGCAGAACATCGTCATCGACGGAACTGAGGTCTGTGCACTTACCCTCCCGATTTTATGCAGTACATCCACGACATACCTAGTACATACGTGTATCCTTCAGATAGTTGTCAAGAAGCGAGGCAACGTCACGTACGTCACAGGCTTCATGCACTACACTCGACGACTCGAAATCAGGAAGATCTACTGGATGTTCGGGTTTGCCGAAGAATTCCTTTCGCATCTCATGAAGCAGCCGGTGAAGCTCGAATTCCAGTTCGTACCTGATGAAAAAGAACTTGCTTACAACTGGATTTAGTGGTTATTGTTGCTTGTCTAGTCGTTTGTTCGGTAGATAAAACGGTTCGTTATTCACGAATTTTTCTGACCGCCGTTATTCACGGCAGAAGCGAGTTGGCTTGAAGCACTGCGTGGCACCCCACCTCGAGCTTTCTAGGCGCGCGCTAAGAAAACTTCCGTTCACTTTTTTTATTCGGCTAAAGCCTCATAACAACCGCGTGACGTTATGTGAACTGTCGTTTATAAGAAGCACATGTACCGAGAATAGTGGTGTAAAGAATAGGCTATACTAGCCGATACACCGACCCGTAACCGTTAAGAGCCGCGCCATCTACAGCTACAAGGAAACGCAACCAACACTTAGGGGTGGCGCCTATTCCCCCTGGCATCCCAAAAAAAAATCCGAAAAACACAGTCAGCCGAAGTTTGCTTCCCAGCATGATGGCATTTTTATTGCACCGAACACACGGCAGACTGGCTCTTGCTGCTGTTAACAGTTCGGGCATTCGTCTGCCGAGAAAGTTCACGTGATTTGTTCGAGTTTGCAGGCGTAGCGGTGACTTGTGGGATGGAGCTTGGCGGTTTTGGTGGACCGGTGCGATTCGCCGCATTAGAGCTTCGTGGATCAGCGTCGAGAACCGCGACCGGAGCCTCGATCACCCGCATATCCCACTCCATGTCAGTCTTACTAAGTTGCACCCCAAGGACTTCGGCAGCCACAGATCTAAACCCGCGAATAGAGTGGGGAACGAAGCATGCTACGCGAATGTGAGCAATTAACAAACCTGTACATGAGGTCGACAGTGTCGCCAGTTTTGGCTGATACGTAGTGTGATCCCATAGCGTACTGCTCCACGAACTTAGAGTGCTTGTCGATCCTAACGACTCGCCGGTGTTCCATATCCGTCTTGTTACCAACCACCGCCATGTGAATGGGCTAAAACGGGATTCATCGCTCATTGTGTTAAAGAGGTGATCACGGTTACGGTTATCAAGCGTACCTTTTCGACCTGTTTCGTAATCTTCTTCACGGTGGTGATCCAGTCAGGAAGGCTGTCGAAAGTCGCAACATTCGTCACGTCGTAGACGAACAAGATGGCGTGCGCACCGTACACGTATTTACTCAGCATTTCTGCCGCAATTGACTGGCCACCAACATCCCAAATCTGAGATCCGGTATTGCACGCATAGCAGCAAGAATATAGAGCTCACCTGTAGCAGCACGGTGAGGTCAGGCGGTAAAGTAATGCGGCGCGAAAAGAAATCGACGCCCACAGTCTAAACCAAAAGTGGTAGTAGACACCTTAGTCTCTGTAAATATTTATCTTGCCTACACTACATCGTTGTCAAACAGGACGCCTTATACGTATAGAAAGTACGCCTACCTGTGCATACTTTCTTGAAAAATTTCTCTGCGCGAACCGAGTACACAACGACGTCTTTCCCGAGGTTCCATCTCCGAGCAGTACTATCTTCAAAGTCTTCTCACTTTCTTCGTTGTCGGAGTCGGACATGCTAAGTGATGCAGCCTCCACGAATTGAGCACCGTGCACTTGCCTAAGGTTGTAATTTACAACATCTCGTCTGCGCATTGCTTCCCTGCCGACCAATGGTTGTCATGGAAATTGAAGGGCAGGAAATAAGGAGCTGTAAAATCAGCTGGGTTGCGACCTTTCGAACTTTTACCAAGATACCGGTCTTTAATAAGGCAAACATGCCGCAATAGACACACATCCAAACACGAATATGGACATTGTCGAGGTTCATCTGAGTTTTCTTTGTGTTTGACACGGTCGAGGTTTTCGGTATTATCAAACAAATGATGCGTTCAGCTTGCGAAAGAGGTTTGTCGTTGAGACTACCAATCAAGCAACCAATTTCGGGGGAAATTAGATATCCAGCTTAAGCATTCCGGGCCGAGTCTAAAATGAGTCAGACAAAAGAAGCAGTACGACGTCAGACCCAAACTTCCTTGATACCAACCCGTAATGGCTTTAGAGCAATACGTTCTGAAGGCTTGCCCCACCATCATCGGTGCTTGTGCCTGGTACCTATCGCTTGCATGTTTGTTATGCCATAAACAATGCCAGTCAAATATTTCTTTGACCGTTAGCGGCGGCTATGTCGCGGCTGTTCTATTGGCTTTTGCGCTAAGCTTTCTACAGCAACAGTGTGTAATTTAATGAGCAAAAATTATTGTTTGCTTTTCCTTCGCGAACTCTCGACACTTCCCTGTCGCCCTTGACTTTCACATGCTAAGTGCCTCGTTGTCGAGCATGAAAGACAGGATGTTTCCACAGAGGTCTGTGAATCGTCGGGGGCTACTGGAACAAGCTGTAAACTTCGAATTTCCGCCAAGATATATTGCGTTAGTGGCAATAAATAGGACAGGCGGAGTGGTCAGTATGCCTCTTGCGCGTCACACTTTGTGTCTCCATGAGTCTTATGCTAATGCATACGCATGCCGCTTGCTAGGCATTGAGCTTAAAATTCTTCATTAAAATTGGCATCACAAGCCCTTGGCAAAGGCGTCGGAAAATTAGAAAGACTGGAACAACAACTGACATGCCCAGTTCAATAAATTCCCGATGTTGTGCACCATCGCTTGCTTCGCATAGTTGAATACCCGCCTACGATCTGGCTCGTTGCTTACTTAGTGCGAACACGTAACCTCAAGTTGCATTGCATTTGCTTGTAGAACATTCCGTCGCGCAAGGCCCTGACGGCGGTTCGTGCCTCGCGCAGCTTACCGTAAAGCCGCTTGTACCGACAATGAAAAGGCTGGAGGGGCAAGCGGAACAATGTCGCGGGAAGTCGGGACAAGACGCTGGTTCCGGTGATGCGAGGCGTCAAGCAGTACTTGTGTTAGCTGCCCGTGAACAAGCAATTTCGGGTGTTGACGCTGATCGCAACAGCCTAGCGCCCTCACAGCTCCAATCGATCGCAGATTCACTTACAGCGATTCTAGCGAACTTGGAGTAGGTTGGTAGGCCGCGATGAGCTCACAGCTAGGGGCGATCTCCGGCGTAAATGCCGTCATCAGCAAAGTTTTCACTCAACCGCGAGGCGACCTCGTAAGTTCCGGTACTGAGCTGATCGCACGAAATTATATACCTGGTTTCTCGAGTCGTGCCACTACCCTTTCAGGCCGGCCGGTTGAATTCTCGCTTCACCGTCACCATCCTCGCAGTGAGCGCGAGCTTGCTACTTTCTATCCACTTCTGGGGCGATCCAATGACATGTTGGTAGGGCACCCGTCATTTGTACCTGGACTCCAAGGTGCTTTAGGACACCCGCAGAGTTTCCGTCCATATGGCAGAGCTTCGTGAACAGATACTGTTACGTGCATGGAACGTACTTTTCGCATCTCGAGGAGCCATTAGATTTCGATGAAAAAGAGCGAACGAAACAGTTTGTCGACTACTACCAGTGGGTGCCTTATATTCTGGCAGTGCAGGCCTTGTTCTTCTTTCTTCCACGTTTTGTCTGGAGTGTTCTGAGCAGTTTTTCCGGTAAGTTTACGTAAAACAGGGTCTAACGTAGGATACGTTGGCACTGAGAGCTCGTGGCGCCCTACAGAGGTTCGCCGCATTGGTAATGAAGCATTACGCGTTTAGGCTACGATCTCCCGCACACGGTTCAGTACGTATATGAGCTGTGGAAGGGCATTAAAGGCGCCAATTTCCCGAGTAATAATTACTTTCACGGTGGCAAAACGCTAAGCGTTACCGCTTAGATCGTTACGAGACGTTCCACAAGCAAGGTGCCGTATATATTTGGGACGGCATTCGCCTCGCAAAGCGCTACCACCGAGGGCACATGCTCTACTACTACGTTCTTTACACGATCATTCAAGCCTTCAATGCCTGGTTCATGTTCGTGTGGTTGAACTCGGTGGTCGACTCACCGCTATATTCCTTCTCAGGACCTTCGGTTGTCACTGATATTCTCGCTGGGAAAGACTGGCAGGTAGGCGCTTCCCTTTTTCGGTAACTCAGTTTTCTTCTCCATAGGATTTTTATCATTGGGTACATTGTTAGGGTGATCAAAAACAAAATTTTGGATGGGAGAGAACTAGCAAGTAAGTACTGTGCAAAATGTTCAGATCTTGTTAAACACTGAACCAGCAATGCCGTTCTGTCGACTTTTTTTGTGTTAAGCTGATGCATGCGTTTTAACAAATCGATACTGAACCAGCAAATCTGACGGGGTAATCCACTCCGCAACGGTAGGGATTAGAAATGATAATGCAGACTCGAACTGCTAGGTACACTGCTCGCTGTTTACCCTTGTCGCTCTGCAGGCGCAGGGAACATGCTGGACAGACCACGTTACGTGGTTATTCGAGAGACAAACACCCAGACTAAGGGTTTTTTACATGCACGAATGCGGGAAGATACTGGGCCTTACTAGGGCTAGTAATCACTTTCACTGAATCTTCATTCACTGTCCCTCACTCCATCCCTCATCTGTAGTATGGAGTGAGGGGCAGTACTAGGCTAAGAGCAGCTACCATATCTTGGAATATTTTGTAATAAGCTATCGCGTACGTTTTAGGAAACAGGCCATTTCCCGAGGATAACGCATTGTGATTTTACCAGAAGGAAGCTCGCTTCTGTGCAGGTAAGCTCAATAAACCACTCAATCATTTAAACCTTGAAATGACACAATCAGACAGAAACCGTACTTTGCGTGCTAACGCTGAACATCTACTACGAGAAGCTGCTTGTGTTTCTCTACTTTTGGATGCTCTTCGTGTGCCTCGTCAGTACGGTTAACTGTTTCTCGTGGATGCTCACCCTCTGTCGCCCGGAGCGCTCGTACCGGAAAATTCGCTCCTATCTCAATGTGTACTCTGGCTCAGTTTACCTGGACAAGTTTCTCCGCGCACTCGGGCCCGACGGCATCTTCATCATTCATCAGATCTCGCTAAACGTCGGCGATCTTCCAGCAAGGTAANGTCTGCCCAACGCGGGACTGTGAAGCAATATTTGGGTTCTAAAGGAATTCTGCTAACTGAAAGGCTTAGGCTTGAGGCTTAGGCTTAGGCTTGAGGCTTGCTCAAGCCTAAGCCTAATTGTTTTAGATTTCAAAATTATTCAAAACAAGCTTCGCAAATTTAAAAAATCGAACTTTAGAAAATTTTCGAGATATGAATGTTTTTTTGGGATTTGAACGAAGTGTCTGCCCAACGCGGGACTGTGAAGCAATATTTGGGTTCTAAAGGAATTCTGCTAACTGAAAGGCTTAGGCTTGAGGCTTAGGCTTAGGCTTGAGGCTTGCTCAAGCCTAAGCCTAATTGTTTTAGATTTCAAAATTATTCAAAACAAGCTTCGCAAATTTAAAAAATCGAACTTTAGAAAATTTTCGAGATATGAATGTTTTTTTGGGATTTGAACGAAGTGTCTGCCCAACGCGGGACTGTGAAGCAATATTTGGGTTCTAAAGGAATTCTGCTAACTGAAAGGCTTAGGCTTGAGGCTTAGGCTTAGGCTTGAGGCTTGCTCAAGCCTAAGCCTAATTGTTTTAGATTTCAAAATTATTCAAAACAAGCTTCGCAAATTTAAAAAATCGAACTTTAGAAAATTTTCGAGATATGAATGTTTTTTTGGGATTTGAACGAAGTGTCTGCCCAACGCGGGACTGTGAAGCAATATTTGGGTTCTAAAGGAATTCTGCTAACTGAAAGGCTTAGGCTTGAGGCTTAGGCTTAGGCTTGAGGCTTGCTCAAGCCTAAGCCTAATTGTTTTAGATTTCAAAATTATTCAAAACAAGCTTCGCAAATTTAAAAAATCGAACTTTAGAAAATTTTCGAGATATGAATGTTTTTTTGGGATTTGAACGAAGTGTCTGCCCAACGCGGGACTGTGAAGCAATATTTGGGTTCTAAAGGAATTCTGCTAACTGAAAGGCTTAGGCTTGAGGCTTAGGCTTAGGCTTGAGGCTTGCTCAAGCCTAAGCCTAATTGTTTTAGATTTCAAAATTATTCAAAACAAGCTTCGCAAATTTAAAAAATCGAACTTTAGAAAATTTTCGAGATATGAATGTTTTTTTGGGATTTGAACGAAGTGTCTGCCCAACGCGGGACTGTGAAGCAATATTTGGGTTCTAAAGGAATTCTGCTAACTGAAAGGCTTAGGCTTGAGGCTTAGGCTTAGGCTTGAGGCTTGCTCAAGCCTAAGCCTAATTGTTTTAGATTTCAAAATTATTCAAAACAAGCTTCGCAAATTTAAAAAATCGAACTTTAGAAAATTTTCGAGATATGAATGATTTTTTGGGATTTGAACGAAGTGTCTGCCCAACGCGGGACTGTGAAGCAATATTTGGGTTCTAAAGGAATTCTGCTAACTGAAAGGCTTAGGCTTGAGGCTTAGGCTTAGGCTTGAGGCTTGCTCAAGCCTAAGCCTAATTGTTTTAGATTTCAAAATTATTCAAAACAAGCTTCGCAAATTTAAAAAATCGAACTTTAGAAAATTTTCGAGATATGAATGATTTTTTGGGATTTGAACGAAGTGTCTGCCCAACGCGGGACTGTGAAGCAATATTTGGGTTCTAAAGGAATTCTGCTAACTGAAAGGCTTAGGCTTGAGGCTTAGGCTTAGGCTTGAGGCTTGCTCAAGCCTAAGCCTAATTGTTTTAGATTTCAAAATTATTCAAAACAAGCTTCGCAAATTTAAAAAATCGAACTTTAGAAAATTTTCGAGATATGAATGATTTTTTGGGATTTGAACGAAGTGTCTGCCCAACGCGGGACTGTGAAGCAATATTTGGGTTCTAAAGGAATTCTGTTAACTGAAAGGCTTGAGGCTTGCTCAAACCTTAGCCTAGGCCAAGCCTAAGCCTAAATTTTTTCGATTTTATAACCTCAACATACTTCTAAAACTTAAAACTTCGAGCACAATTAGCGCTATGCAAGGATGAGCATAAACTTGCTGGAACATCATGGCGTAATTCAAATGCAAGACAGCTCTGTGCACTGCAAGGGGTTTTCCAGGATGGAGATACTGAAACGAACGTTTTAAGGCGGGGCCTCTGGGGGTGGGTGGCGGAGGGGTCTGCTTAAAAGCTATAGCGAGCCCGCGATGGCACGCGCCCCATAGCGGGGAAGAATGAGGGACTTGCCAAACGTGTGCCGAATGAGATGTTTAAGCAAGGATAACATTAAACATAAATCCCCGATAGCGGCGCCGGCTGCGCGAAGCGCAGCCCAGCCGCTAGTGCTTTTACAGATCCGAGTCTGTTGTTTTGGAATTCGTTAACTGCGACTGTGAACTGATTAGTCATTAACGCATCTCAACTAGCTTTGCAAGCATCGGTTCTTGCTAGCTTGCCGCACTTTATCCTTGCTTCCATAAGCACAGAATGCCAAGCTACCAATTTAGACAAAGCCTTGGTTGCGACGAGCAGAATTGCCCAAAAATGAAAATAAAAGTGAATCTACGGTTCCTTAGCTATAAACCAAAATCCGAGGACTCTGTCGAGGTACACAACTTCATTTAATGTTCAACTTCAAACCCATCAACGTGTAGGTTGATGATGGGAACACGGCGGATCAGCTGTTGGGCGTAATCTCGGACCGGTGCAACATCCCTCGACGAGTTTTCAAAGTGGTTGTAAATGGAAAACCAGTCAAAGGCAAGTGCGTACCATCCTAGCCTTTATTATGCCTTAATTTAGGCGCTGAAAGTCTCAAATCGTTCGGAATCATCGACGGAACTCAGTTACGCGTCTTCGTAAACGAAAGTGCTAGCCGGGACGAATACGTCGCAATTGCGCGCTCCATTTTCGGAAGCTCTCGAACGGAAGAACACTTGAAACTATTTGCACTGCACTTTGAGAAGGTACGAAAACTTTTCCGCTCTCCAAGTCCAGTGTTCTAGTTTTACATGCACCTTAGGCCATAATTAACCGCAGTATTCAGAGTTTATCGAGGTTCGTCGACCGCCTCTCCTTGGACGACATTGAGCGTTACGCCGCTGCCACAAGCTGATGTGCTACGTATATGTACTTACAGCATCGAGCGTCCTGTTTGTACGAAAACTGTGATTGTATAAAGGACACAAGCTTCTACTACTCAGATTCTACGAGCTCAACATGGTTTTTGGGTCTACTGCATTGGGGTAGCTTCCACGAAATCCTTTCGACACTAGAAATAACAAAGCGAAATATTACCGGAAAGCATGCGTCTAGGGTCATGAATATACTGAAGAAAATTGGCGTAGGCATCGGCATCATTTGTACGCCCATTGCCTTCATGGACACAATAGGTGCTCCTGCCACCGTCGTCGGATGTTCCATGGAGGTACGCTTCGACAATAAACCAGTCTTTTAATCACCTCACTCGCAGCCAACCTTGCACGGCAGCCGTCGACGATGGTGGGAGAACGACATCGTCTGGTTGAACCGGTGGTTCGGCGAGCCGCAATGCGGCGATATCTTCACGTTCGTGTAAGCTCGACCCGCTGGATGACTGCCTGCATCTAGCGGGCTCTTCGTTTAGCACGCCAAACAACCCCAGGGCAGTCCACGTCAAGCGGGTCAATCTCCTACCAGGCCAACTAGCAAGGTAAGTTGCTTTCCGCAATCATAACTTTGAGTTTCGCATACCGGTCATCAAATTGCAGAGGGAGGGACGGGACGAACATCATTGTGCCCGATAACCACTACTGGATGACAGCCGATAACGCTGCGTTTCCGCTCGACAGTACCACCTACGGACCGGTATGAGCGTTCAATTGTTATTGGAAGAAGCAAAGAAATCGTTTAGGTAAACCGCGGTTTGCTGAAGGCGAAAGTTACGTGCGTTCTATGGCCTCCTAAGCGAGCTGGAAAAGTTCGATAGTCCGTCGTACTTGTTCCTTTAGCACAACAATAAACAAGGCCCTTGCTGTAGTTTGCAGGCACCATAAATTCGCAGAATAGATTTTGTCAGTTGTCGCTCCAGGAATCACAATGGATTCCTTGTACTTTATTACTGCAACTGGTAGTCCAGTACTGGCATCGTGAAGAGTATCACAGTCAACTCGCAACAATAAGAAAGAAGAGCGAAGCCGTGAACTAACGAGAAGACGTCTTTTGGATGGGATAGAGCACCTGATTGAGTGGGGATAAGGCAGCCATGAGAGCTACGGAGATGAAGGTGGCGCAAATTGTGACTAAACGAACATCGGGGAAGGACTGAGCAACGTAAAGCACCGACAAGTTCCACGGCAGCGAAAAGGAGACTCGGACAGCGCTACACTACGAGCGACCAAACAATTGATTATCCTGAAATAATTTTGACACCTTACAACGGTAGCTGTGTCCGAGAAAGCTTTTGCACTACTAGGCCGAACTGAGCAGGAAGATCTAGCTGTCATCGCTGCGAGCCCTAGAGCTAGAGCGGATGGTAGCGGCAAACGAGCGAAGCACGTCCATCGTGAGCATCAGCGGCTCATCGTCGTCGTCCGAATCAGTGTCGCTTGAGAAGAAGTCCGAGAGCGTAAATTCGAATCGGCGCTTTCGGCGAAGTGTCCGTGGCGAGTCGCCCTCAGCGAGGCTGCCTAAAACAATGCAAAGTTAAGGAGGTGATTGGACGTGAGGAAGATCGATCGTACCGTCGGGAAGCTGGTGCTTATAGAAGCATTTATTGCCGAATGGACAGTCGTCGACACGTCCCTCCTTGACGTATTTGCACTGTTTCTGCTTCATGTTCTCTTGGTACAGCGATGTGAGCTTGTCCTTGTCTGCCTGATCCTCGACCCACGTGGACGATGGGATGATGTAGTCGCTGTGAACGCGGCACTCCGGGCACGACCTATACTCGAATCGTAGAGAAGGTTACTACCTGAAGCGCTACCTGATTGTCTTCGTCTCGAACTGCTCGTTCTCATTCTTGCGCCACTGGCGAATGCACGCCAGGCAAAAGCAGTGCTTGCAGTTCTGGAGGATGCCGAAGCGGAGCCCTTTTTCGACAATTTTTTCCATGCAAATTCCGCACTGCTTGTCCACGCTGCGCGCTTCAGCAAAAGCTTCTTCCATCGCCTTTTCGTGTTCTCCGAGGCACTGACGGTGGTGCTCCCGACTCTGGCGTTCGTTGAAGGGGTGTAGCGAGTTGCGGCCGCACATTTCGCAAAGCGTGCCGTGAATGAATGCGCAAAGGTCACCGTTCATGCAGTATCTCAAAGAGCAAATCGGAGTTCGTAAAGGACGGATTTGCTTACCCCATCTCGTAGTATGGGCATAACGGCGTGTCTTCGAGGCGCTGCGGCATGCCCGCCGTGTTAGAGGCAATGTTGCTCAGCTCCGACTGCATTTCGGAGTAGTTCCCGTTCAACGGAGTATTCCAGGCACTCACAGCAGGTGCAGGTGCGGGGACCAAGTCATCGGAGAATGCGTAGCTGTGAGTGCTCGCTGAAGGCTTTGCGACGGAACTTGTTGGAGAAGAGGCAGCTGGTGCCGAAGCCGTTGCACTTGGGCGCACGTGGTCGTATCTAGAGAAGAATAGCTTAAAAGTTCGAGTTTATACTTTTCTTCATGCGTCGGTTCAAACTGAAAGCAACTAACGAACCGGCAACTTGTTCCGTATGCACACCTGCCCGCCAAGTAGTACCGGCACGTTCCTTCAGGACGCGCATTTCTGTCGTGCGAAAACGGGCAGTCGTCTCCTTTGAAACAACAGTTGCTCGCGAAGTACCGACACAATGGCTTCGACGATCTGGATGCCATTTCTAAACATAGAAGTGATATCAGTTTGCGGAATTTTCAGGAAGAATCTGCGAGTGTGGGTAGTTTACAAAACCAGCTGGATGTAAATGCGGCCCTCATAGCAAGTGAGGCTGTTTCCACGTCCACTTGGCTGGAATTTGGCGGCGTGTCGTACGTAAGGTAAGTAACTTTATACGGCTTCACCCTAGAAATTACTCATGCGTCGGATGCTNGCAAGGTGCCGTATATATTTGGGACGGCATTCGCCTCGCAAAGCGCTACCACCGAGGGCACATGCTCTACTACTACGTTCTTTACACGATCATTCAAGCCTTCAATGCCTGGTTCATGTTCGTGTGGTTGAACTCGGTGGTCGACTCACCGCTATATTCCTTCTCAGGACCTTCGGTTGTCACTGATATTCTCGCTGGGAAAGACTGGCAGGTAGGCGCTTCCCTTTTTCGGTAACTCAGTTTTCTTCTCCATAGGATTTTTATCATTGGGTACATTGTTAGGGTGATCAAAAACAAAATTTTGGATGGGAGAGAACTAGCAAGTAAGTACTGTGCAAAATGTTCAGATCTTGTTAAACACTGAACCAGCAATGCCGTTCTGTCGACTTTTTTTGTGTTAAGCTGATGCATGCGTTTTAACAAATCGATACTGAACCAGCAAATCTGACGGGGTAATCCACTCCGCAACGGTAGGGATTAGAAATGATAATGCAGACTCGAACTGCTAGGTACACTGCTCGCTGTTTACCCTTGTCGCTCTGCAGGCGCAGGGAACATGCTGGACAGACCACGTTACGTGGTTATTCGAGAGACAAACACCCAGACTAAGGGTTTTTTACATGCACGAATGCGGGAAGATACTGGGCCTTACTAGGGCTAGTAATCACTTTCACTGAATCTTCATTCACTGTCCCTCACTCCATCCCTCATCTGTAGTATGGAGTGAGGGGCAGTACTAGGCTAAGAGCAGCTACCATATCTTGGAATATTTTGTAATAAGCTATCGCGTACGTTTTAGGAAACAGGCCATTTCCCGAGGATAACGCATTGTGATTTTACCAGAAGGAAGCTCGCTTCTGTGCAGGTAAGCTCAATAAACCACTCAATCATTTAAACCTTGAAATGACACAATCAGACAGAAACCGTACTTTGCGTGCTAACGCTGAACATCTACTACGAGAAGCTGCTTGTGTTTCTCTACTTTTGGATGCTCTTCGTGTGCCTCGTCAGTACGGTTAACTGTTTCTCGTGGATGCTCACCCTCTGTCGCCCGGAGCGCTCGTACCGGAAAATTCGCTCCTATCTCAATGTGTACTCTGGCTCAGTTTACCTGGACAAGTTTCTCCGCGCACTCGGGCCCGACGGCATCTTCATCATTCATCAGATCTCGCTAAACGTCGGCGATCTTCCAGCAAGGTAATCCTCGTCATGTGATGCTTGCAAATTGGCGGCGGTAACTTGACATCGCTAATGACACGCCTCGATTTTAGCTACCTCACCCAAGCAATGTACAATGTCGTGGAAGAATCTGACGTTGAAAACAAGCACCTGCTCGAGAAGGGAGCCAAAGCAGTATAAGTCTTATCGAGTACGCTGTGTCACGCATAGTGCTTGTTCGCTAGTAACACATAAAACTTTTTTAAGCATGCATCATTCTACCGAGCTGCGCAAGATCTTTGTGACGACCAGCTCGATGGTGTTACTTATTGAAAGTTTGAAGGCTCAGAAACACCAAGCAGTATTAAGAGCTAATGTAGCACTTTCAACTTATGGCTCATCTAGACATTAGACAAAAGAGGGCTTACATTGCGCCTACTTGACTTCTAGCCAAGTTAAGGGATTTTCTCAAGGTCTGTAATGCTTTTACAGATTCCGAGTCTGTTGTTTTGGAATTCGTTAACTTGTGACCGTGAACTGATTAGCCACTAAAGCATCCCAACTAGCTTTGCAAGCATCGGTTCTTGCTAGCTTGCCCCGCTTAATCCGTGCTTCCAGCAAGCACAGAATGCCAAACTAACAGTTCAGACAAAGCCTTGGCTGTGGAGAGCAGGATTGCCCAAAAATGAAAATAAAAGTGAATCTACGGTTCCTTAGCTATAAACCAAAGTCCGAGGACTCAGTCGAGGTACACAACTTCATTTAATGTTCAACTTCAGACACGTTAGTATTTAGGTTGATGATGGCAACACGGCGGATCAGCTGTTGGGCGTAATCTCGGACCGGTGCAACATCCCTCGACGAGTTTTCAAAGTCGTTGTAAATGGAAAACCAGTCAAAGGCAAGTACGCACCATACCATCCTATGTTGTACGTTCGTTTAGGCACTGAAAGTCTCAAATCGTTCGGAATCGTCGACGGAACCCAGTTACGAGTCTTCGTAAACGAAAGTGCTAGCCGGGAGGAATACGTCACAATTGCGCGCTCCATATTCGGAAGCTCTCGAACGGAAGAACACTTGAAACTCTTTGCACTCCACTTTGAGAAGGTACGAAAACTTTTTCCGCTGTCCAAGGCCAGCCTTCTAGTTTTATATGCACCTTAGGCCATAACTCACCGTAATATTCAGAGTTTGTCAAGGTTCGTCGACCGCCTCTCCTTGGACGACATTGAGCGATACGCCGCTGCCACAATCTGATGTGCTACGCATGCTTACAGCATTGAGCATCATGTTTGTACGAAAATTGTGATTGTATAAAGGATACCCTACTCAGATTTTACAAGCTCAACTTGCTTTTTGGGTCAACTGCACTGGGGTAGCTTCCACGAAATCCTTTCGACACTAGAAATTATAAGCGAAATATTACCGGAAAGCATGCGTCTAGGGTCATGAATATACTGAAGAAAATTGGCGCCGGCATCGGCATCATTTGTACGCCCATTGCCTTCTTTGACACAATAGGCGCTCCTGCCACCGTCGTCGGATGTTCCATGGAGGTACGCTTCGACAATAAACCAGTCTTTTAATCACCTCCCTCGCAGCCAACCTTGCACGGTAGCCGTCGACGATGGTGGGAGAACGACATCGTCTGGTTGAACCGGTGGTTCGGCGAGCCTCAATGCGGCGATATCTTCACGTTCGTGTAAGCTAGACCAGCTGGATGACTGCCTGCATCTAGCGGGCTCTTCTTTTAGCACGCCAAGCAACCCCCGGGCAGTCCACGTCAAGCGGGTTAATCTCCTACCAGGCCAACTAGCGAGGTAAGTTGTTTTGCGCAAGCAGAACTTTGAATGTAGCATACCCGTCATCAAATTTGCAGAGGGAGGGACGGGACGAACATTATTGTGCCCGACAACCACTACTGGATGACAGCCGATAACGCGGCGTTTCCGCTCGACAGTACCACCTACGGACCCGTATGAGCGTTCATTTGTTAAAGGAAGAAGCAAAGAACCGTTTAGGTAAACCGCGGTTTGATGAAGGCGAAAGTTACGTGCATTCTATGGCCTCCTAAGCGAGCTGGAAAAGTTCGCTAGTCCATCCCTCATTGTACGTGTTCCTTTGATCAGCACAACAATAAACAAGTCCCTTTGCTCTATAGTTTGCAGGCGCCATCAGTTCGCAGAACAGATTTTGTCAGTTGACGCCCCAGGAATCACAATGGGTCCCTTATGCTTTATTACTGCAGCTGGTAGTCCAGTACTGGCATCATAAAGAGTATCACAGTCAACTCGCAACAACAAGAAAGAGGAGTGAAGCCGTGAACTAACGAGAAGACGCCTTTTGGATGAGATAGAGCACCTGATTGAGTGGGGATAAGGCAGCCATGAGAGCTACGGAGACGAAGGTGGCGCAAATTGTGACTAAACGGACAACGGGGAAGGACTGAGCAACGTAAAGCACCGACAAGTTCCACGGCAGCGAAAAGGAGACTCGGGCAGCGCTACACTACGAGCGACCAAACAATTGATCATCCTGAAATATGTTTGATACCTTACAACGGTAGCTGTGCCCGAGAATGCTTTTACACGACTAGGCCGAACTGAGCAGGAAGATTTAGCTGTCATCGCTGCGAGCCCTAGAGCTAGAGCGGATGGTAGCGGCAAACGAGCGAAGCACGTCCATGGTGAGCATCAGCGGCTCATCATCGTCGTCCGAATCAGTGTCGCTTGAAAAGAAGTCCGAGAGCGTGAATTCGAATCGGCGCTTTCGGCGAAGCGTCCGTGGCGAGTCGCCCTCAGCGAGGCTGCCTAAAACAACGCAAAGTTAAGGAGGTGATTGGTCGTGAGGAAGATCGATCGTACCGTCAGGAAGCTGGTGCTTGTAGAAGCACTTATTGCCGAAGGGACAATCGTCGACACGTCCCTCCTTAACGTATTTGCACTGCTTCTGCTTCATGTTCTCTTGGTACAGCGATGTGAGCTTGTCCTTGTCTGCCTGATCCTCGACCCACGTGGACGACGGAATGATGTAGTCGCTGTGAACGCGGCACTCAGGGCACGACCTACAACTGGAATCGTAGAGAAGGTTACCACCTGAAGCGCTACCTGATAGTCTTCGTCTCGAACTGCTCGTTCTCATTCTTGCGCCACTGGCGAATGCACGCCAGGCAAAAGCAGTGCTTGCAGTTCTGGAGGATGCCGAAGCGGAGCCCTTTTTCGACGATTTTTTCCATGCAAATTCCGCACTGCTTGTCCACGCTGCGCGCTTCAGCAAAAGCTTCTTCCATCGCCTTTTCGTGTTCTCCGAGGCACTGACGGTGGTGCTCCCGACTCTGGCGTTCGTTGAAGGGGTGGAGCGAGTTTTTGCCACACATTTCGCAAAGCGTGCCGTGAATGAATGCGCAGAGGTCGCCGTTCATGCAGTACCTCAAAGAGCAACCGGAGTTCGTAAAGTACGGATATCTGCTTACCCCATCTCGTAGTATGGGCATAACGGCGTGTCCTCGAGGCGCTGTGGCTTGCCCGCCGTGTTACAAGCAATGTTGCTCAGCTCCGACTGCATTTCGGAGTAGTTCCCGTTCAACGGAGTGTTCCAGGCACTCACAGCAGGTGCAGGTGCGGGGACCAAGTCATCGGAGAATGCGTAGCTGTGAGTGCTTGCCGAAGGCTTTGCGACCGAACTTGTTGCAGAAGAGGCAGCTGGTGCCGACGCCGTTGCACTTGGGCGAACGTGGTCGTATCTAGACAACACTAGCTTAAAAAGTTCGAGTTTATGCTTTCCTTCATGCGTCGGTTCAAACTGAAAGCAACTAACGAACCGGCAACTTGCTCCGTATGCACATCTGCCCGCCAAGTAGTACCGGCACGTTCCTTCAGGACGTGCATTTCTGTCGTGCGAAAATGGGCACTCGTCTCCTTTGAAACAACAGTTGCTCGCGAAGTACCGACACAATGGCTTGGACGATCTGGATGACATTTCTAAACGTAGAAGTGATGTCAGTTTGCGGAATTTTCAGGAAGAATCTGCGAGCGTGAGTAGTTGACAAAACCAACTGGATGTAAATGCGGCGCTCATAGCAAGTGTGGCTGCTTCCGCGTCCACTTGGCTGGAATTTGGCGGTGTGTCGCACGTAAGGTAAGTAACTTTATACGGCTTCACCCTAGAAATTACTCATGCTTCGGCTGCTGGATCTTTTCCAGGTTCCACAGTTAATTTTATGCATACGCGTAGCCCTTTTTGCAAGCTAATCCTGATGAAGTGGTTCTATTGCCAGGCAACGACAGATGAATTACAAGTTTCCTTGGCTACATGCATGCCGCTTGCAGACGCACAGCTTATAGCAAACTTTAGCCTTGGTCGAGGACGATGGAACATCGAGGCAATGTCGACCACCAAAATGGCCATCTTCCTCAACTCGACGTACCTTCAGTGAAAGCAAACGAGCTTCCGGTGGAGGACGCACCAGACTGGCCTTCCAATGTGGGATCCCCGTACACCGACGTTGGTCTACCCCTGTACCGCCGGCTGCTTCACTGGGGACCCGTCCTAGCCATTCTGATCGTTGTTACGGTAGGTTAGACCACATCAGGCTAAATGACATAGTGTCTTTAGATCGGCCTGACAACCACTGTAGTCAGCACGTCCTGGTGGTCTCTTACCACTATCGGTGGTTGCCTGCAGTTGTCTGCGTTCATCACCTGGAACTATCTCACGCTGTTCAATATGCTGCAAGCCGCGTTTGTCGGCGGTGGCTACGTGCCAAAAGGATGGCGCCCACCGGACAAGGACCACGAAGAACGCCTTCAGTACTGCCTACAATGCAAAGGGTTCAAGCCGCCGCGCTCGCACCACTGCGCAAAATGTGATCGATGTGTCCTTAAGATGGACCACCACTGCCGTAAGGTTCGAACCGTAGAGCAGTGCTGTACCATTTGCTTAGCATGGATCAACAACTGCGTTGGGCACAGAAATCACGTCTACTTCATTCGGTTCCTCTTTTTCGCCGTCATGGGCTGCGTCCACTGTACCGTCGTTCTTTCTGCATGCTTGTACAGAACTGTTGTCTTGGTGAGTACAGGTCGCACTAACTTACACTAGTGGTCTTATTTTAGATCTGGGGCGTCCCGTCGTTCAGGCACCGAGACGTCCTCCTCTTCTCCTCTATTTATTCCTTCCTTGCCGCCATATTTGCACTCAGCCTTGCCCTCGGCGTCATTGTCGCCGTGGGGTTCCTGCTTTACGTTCAGATCAAGTGCGTCCTTGCCAACAGAACAGCCATTGAAGAGTACATATGTAAGTAGACGTCCTGCCTATACCGGCCTAGTTTACCATCAAAACCACTTTTTAGGTTTGAAAGCGGACAGCCGTCGTAACCCCGAGGATCCGTTTATCTACCCCTACAACCTTGGATGGCGCCGTAACTGGAACGAGATCATGCACGCGAAAGGCACTGGTGTTTGGTGGCCCATCCGACGAGAGTGCACACAGTTCACATTTTCGGTAATCTTTTGGTACACGATAGCCATATGACTAATCAGTCAGTTTAGGAAGAGCAGCTCATTCAGAAGCAGATCAAGCGGCATACCGCTCGCCAACTGCGAGTTTCCCAGGAATTCAAGGGACGTTGGTATGCGGCGTGGCGCTACGGCCCTCGCGTCCTATTTTGTCAGCCGTGTTCGGAAGAATCTCGGATTCCCGTTCGGATCGGAGAAGTATACGCCATCACCAGGGGCAACAAGCACTGGGTGTACGGACACCGGATATATTCTCCCTTCGAGCATCAAGCTGAGGGCGATAGCGAACAACAGGACGACGTAGAGGTTAGTCCCCTTCTTGTATGTAAATGTGCCTATGGTACATTTAGGAAACACCACTTTTGTCTCGTCCCGTTCGAGGATGGTTCCCTCGAGCATGCGTTTTAACGCAAGACTTAAATACAACGAGTGACGCCACGACAACGTCAGACAGGGACGAATCGACGACGGACGAGCGGACCGCTGCAAGCGTTGAAGAGGACGAAGCGGTCACTGAGGGTAGCAAGAAGGACCAGTGACGCTGATGAGCATGCGTCAGGAATTGTCTCCGAACTCTCTCAATCCCAACCACCGTCCATAACGGTATTACCCACTTTTGATGTTGCCCCGCATTGCTAATCGGCTTAGCTGTTAAGCCGTTACCTCCAAGCACTTAATTCTTCCTCGCAAGACTACGAACGCCTCCTGCACGTTATGACGATCTCCCTAACGCTTAAAACAGCAGCTCCGTTCTTTCTTTGCACCCGGGTTAACACCGTTCTCCAGTGCCTTTTCCGAAGATCGTCTGTTGCCACCTTTGTAATGACCTTTATCGACATGAATTCACTTTCGGCCCCTCATACGACTNCATCACGGATAAGGTTGTATAGGTGCTTACTCAAGAAGGAGCTGATGGTCTACCAACAGCTGGGCGAATGTATCGGCTGTACATCCTCGCTCTGACGGATGATGTTTATTTGTACGCCGACCCGCTTTCTAGGTGTTTTGAAGTTGGGTGATTCCCCGTTGCGTAACATCTGCCGTCCGATGCTATCAGAGGTGGGCGTAGCGAACGAACTGCAGCCTCCCGGGGTTCCGTGAGGGTCGTTAGTTCCAGTTAAACTCGTTTTTCTTCCTTCATTTTTCGCCCTCCCCTAAAAGGCAAGCCGCCTGTCGAAGTAGTCCCGATTAAAAAAGGAATCGCAAAACATTCCTGCGTATATCGCCCTCCTGACCGATCGACCTGACCCATACGTCCGTGGACCCCTCCCTTCTTGGATTTCCCACACTCGTTCGCAGCTGGCGGCGCTTCCCTGCTCGAGCTGTAAACTACCCGTCCGATCGCCGACCTCAGCCGTGGCCCATACGATCTCGACGCCCAAAAGTCGCACCAGCTATTTATCGGCTGTACTTCGCTGAGTATACGTTCGTTCCGCGAGCATGCGCTTTATTTTTGGGCAGCCGAAGAGCCCTGTTACGTCTGTTTCTACTGACCATTCTGTAAAGACGCAGAGCGTCCACATCCCACCACCCGCAGCTATGGACCGCCACGTCGATATTGACGCCCTAATCGAGGACTATGCGTGGAACTACTTCAAGGACATGCTCAGTCTAAGGAAGGCAAGCGGTCTCGACACGTTCAAGAGTCTCGATCGCGCCGACGTGGAATTTGTTGTCGTAAGTTCACGCACTTAATTACGGTACAGCGTACATAGGAGCAATGCTATTTGTCATTCCCTGAAGCTCAATGAGAAGCTAGAAAGCCACATAGCATGTATCCTTACGTAGTTGTCGACTAGGGGCAACATTTTCACGCTTTACTTAAAGCCGATCCCTCCGTTGTCGACTAGTCGTGCAACTACCCTAGGAAAGAGTTAGACTCTGAATCTACGGGAATTACTTCCATTCAAAATCATTCAGTCTCTTCCACCTACGCAATGCCGTTTGCGAAATAAAAACTATGACGACAGCTGAGTCCGTTTTTTGGGTGACTCAGACGGTGACAAGAAGTAATGTGACACATGTGCAACACGCCGGGTCGCATGTGGTGCCCGTGTGACAAAGCCCGCTGCGAGCGCCCACTGTGCACAATGAGTTCGTGGGTTCGGAATTAAACAAGGAAACTGAAAGTGTTTTGAACGGGCGTCCTCGCCTTTGAGGTAAATACGTAAATGGCGCTCTCATCGGCCTCGACCTGCGCAAGTCAAGTGACATCAAGTGGGGTAACGCAAACGGAAAGCGTTTGATGTTGACGTGCCTGCACAACGGTGACTAATACTGCTCAAGCATAGGATTTCAAATGCCAAAAACTGAGTCATCGACACTTCAATGAGCCGCAATATGATCCTCCGGAAAGAAAGAGTTTTGCATGGGTGCAGTGCTCGCAATGCATACGTAATCCAGGGTAGGCTACGGCCTTCGACGTAGGGGAAAGACCGAAGTGGGCAATCCCTTGCAGTAGCAGCACGTTGTTGGTTACAGAATCGAAAGAAGCTCGTGATCGTGCACAATGACCCAGACTATGGAGGTATGCAACTCACGGGCACGCGACCGAACACGATCTTCAAGTCGGTGTTCACGAACAACACCACTCAGACGCAGGCATATTCGCTGAAAACGGAACGTACAAGCGAGAGCATCTGTGGCGTCGTCCGAGAGCAGGGATGGATGTTTGGTGCGGAAGCCGAACTCACGTCTAAAGACGCCCTGTAAGTCCCTGCAGTCATTATTGTCGCTGTATCTAAGCTGGCTGTCCTAGGCGAAATCGCGGAACTGAAGACAGGATTCAAACACGAAGTTCACTTCAACAACCTCACAGAGAACACCAAGAGTGAGACGCTATGCTGGTCCGTCGACAGCAACATCATGGTACCGTCGGGCGTGCAAACGGAAGCAGGGATCGTTATCGAGGAGATGAATTATCATGGATCCTACACCCTAGCATCCTTCATGTCCGGCATGGTCACGATCAGCATTCGAAGGTTAGTGGAAGCCTTGTTGGGGTCTGTATGCCTAAAAATCATCATATCTGCTGCATGTGTAAGGACGGACAAAAGCCTGACACTCATGCTTTAGAAACAAGGATGGAGCTCTTGTCTTGCCCGTCACCGCGAACATTGTCTCGATCCTGCAGGTAACCAGCAGTGCAAATTATCCGAATCAAGCTCCACTTTAGGAGTTCATAAACAGGAACGATCCTCGGTTAAAAGGTGTGGTGAAGATCGAGAACAATAAAGTGAAGCTCACGTCGCGCGGGAACTGCCACTTCCAAGTACGTTGCGAACGAACTTTCTTAAGAAGCATCGCATTTTTTTAGTTTGCCATCAAGCAGTACGTCGAGCTGACGGAACGTCAAACTCCCCGCGATCTCTCGCAAGAAATGAAGCGACTTAACGCGACTGGATTCCACTGACTTCAGTACTGATACTCACATGAATCTCCACGTTACTAATGAAAATACTTTGCGCGCACTTTGAAAAGAAGTAAATTTAAATGCGCCATATCGCACTTGTTTTGAACGATATCGTGACCTTTTTCTGAGCAGGCGCGTAGTTTCGACTCGGTTCGTCGTCAGGATCATATGCTTGTATTCACACTGTTCCCACCTGAACATAGGTCCTGTCAGGACCCCAAGGGAAGCGATCGGCTCGTTCCGATCTGTGACTGGGGACTACAAACTACACTTTGCAACCGACTTTTGTGTCCGATAAGGTTGAGCGTCCGCCGGGTACGAACTTGTAGCCGTTATTACGTCGTGTCTGCATAACGTTCAGTACTTTGTTGTTCGTTTCAGGTGGTTGATTCTTAAAGTCTTAGTTTTGTCTTCCGGCCACGCTTTTCGTACTCAACAGTCTATACGTCTCGACGCGTCTGAAATTTGCGTTTCTTTGCTGAGCAATATCGTGTCCTTCGTTACCCACATTTTTTAGAGATTAACCGTATTTAGGTATCGGCCACTTTCTGCCAAAAATGTCGGCGCTAATCTCTGTAGTCGGCACACTTACCGGGTGCATGTCATGCATGATTTGCGTCGAATCCTTGGCAAAGTAAGTCCTGAATGCCAAGGTTAAAGGCCTGGAGCGAATAAGGCTTTTAGAGAACAACCGTCTGCTATGAATCTACTTACTTTTTCCACATTCCTCTTCATCTCTTTGGAAGGGCTCTTCGTCACGAGTCGGTTCCTTACGGTAAAAAATAAAATCCCACTGAAGTAAGCAGGACAAGGCCAAGCCCTAGAACGTCAATTGTTATTTAGAGCATACTTGCCCGTCGTGCTCACGTTCTTCTTTGTAAATGTTGTCAACAATCAGGCGTTGAACTTTCATGTACCAGTGCCGCTTCACATCATCTTCCGTTCGGTACGTCATTCCTTCTAAGATGAGCCGCTTTCTGTTCAGCACCAGTATAACGGTTACTTTCCAGGGTTCTTTGCTCACGAGTCTCATAATGAATCGCCTTCTTCTGAAACGGGAGTACACAACGAAGAAATACTTGTCTGTTGTAGCCATTACTATCGGAATCATTGTGTGCACTCTGGCGACGGCGAATCTCGAAAAGGTACAGCTAGATGAACGGAGCGCGTGCCCAACTGTATCTTAAGAAAGCGGATGCGGAGCTGTCTCTGGATGCCGCAAAGAAGCACTTCAACGAGTGGATCATCGGCATCACGATGCTCATTGTTGCTCTTGTCGCATCTTCCTACCTCGCTATCTGCCAGGAACGTCTTTATTCCAAGCATGGCAAGCACCCTCGCGAAGCTATGTTTTACATTGTAAGTTGGCCTGGAGACCTTTGCATTAACAATCAAGTGCTTTAGCACAGTATTTCACTGCCTTTCTTCGCGTTCATGGGTCAAGACATTGTCAAAAGCGCTCTCGAGTTCTCAACATACCCTGCGGCTCACTTGTTCGGAGTAAATTTGGGCATCTCTACCTTGTGGCTGAAGCTTCTCGGTGCGTGTGTGATGCAGTAAGTTTTGGCTAGAACGTGCAGCGAAAAGACTAACGTGTGCCTGTTTAGATGGGTGTGTATTCTATTCGTCTACCGGCTGAACTCCGAAGTAGACTCACTAACGGTAGGTTCTTGTTGACACCTAGCCTCACCTGGTGACTTGGTTTAGGTAACGCTAGTCGTTACGCTCCGGAAGTTCCTGTCGTTGATCATTTCGATCTACTGGTTCGACAACCCGTTCACTTCGATCCATTGGATCGGCGCGTCACTGGTGTTCGGCGGTACGATCGTGTTCAGCGGTTTCAGCAATGCCGCTTCAAGCAGCCCCGGAAGGAAGCCCGCTTCGAAACCAAAAACTTCTTGATCAATTTGCCTTGTCGTAAAATAGACATATCAGAGCCTATGCTTGCCTAACTTGATCCACTTAAAGCTAACCGATGTGAATACCGTATGCCTTCCCATGGGGCTTAGTAGCGAAAATAAAGCATCTTAGGTCCATGCATGTTGATGCGTAGTCGTGATACCTAGGTGACTTCCGACGTGTCAAAGCATGCGCAGAATGGAGTACTCCGGAAAATACAGGAAGGTTAACATAAAAGCAGGCCTTACCACACCTTCATCGACCGAAGGATCAGAGCCTTGTCGATGAAATAAGCCGTATTGGTATCGAACAAATTGTCTTCAGCGATGCGCTCAGGAACAAGCAGGAAATTATCGATCAGGGAGATATGGATGCTTCCGGGCAACCGATAGAAGCCTGACAGCTGCGCACTGATTTTAGGGAACGTTCTATTGTTTGGTCGTACTGGTACTCCTCAACAGCATTGGCCCGGGAATAGGCTGGTTTCGCTGCAAAAGAGACCACAAGATGGTTGAGGCGGAAATCGACCACAATGGAAAAAACATTGTAAGTACAAAAAAACGGGAAGTGTTCAGGTTGTTCCTCGTGGAGGCTCATATCATTGCATTTTTTTTAGGATTCTGATTGACAATCAGGCGGCTTTTTACAAAAAAAACCGCATCATTTTCATGACTTCTGACAGACAAAACTAAGGAAAAGCCAAATGACACAAGGACGCTTATGGCTTCAGATGTCGATGACAACCATCGTTTTAGCTGCCCAGTATTGTTCTTGTTCTGCTGATTACATTCGGACGCATTCGTAACATGGTTGTACAACGAAAATGTTTCAGGTTAGCACCCACGATTTAAGCCTCTAGGTGCGGGTGGACCAAATATGTTCTAGTATGCTAGGCTTTAGGCCTACTCCTTCTGCACGTCGTATCGGATGAGAAAGAGTCTGCGGAGAACGACTAAGAAAATTAGTGATGTCAGGACCGAAGAAGAATGGATCAAAGACTCGTTAAATGGTGTGCACTATGGCTGCTTAGCGGAATGAAGAATGTACTCTTTCGCGCTTGCTAAACGCTCGTCTACTCTTAGTCCCACCTCGTTCAGTAACAGTCATGTGCTACCACATTCGGCATCCTCAATAGCAAGGGTGCCTGCTGTCCTCGAACGTCAAACTACTAGTTCACGCAATCGGTTCATTAGCATTTGCGTCACACTCGGCTTAGTGATACTGGTTTTGCGGCCGAAAAGGGAAGCGTGTCTACTATGTACACCGGAGCTCTGCTCTGTAGCGTTTTGAAAAACCGTAATTTCGCCCCACTAGGTCTAGAAAAATGCTTACCATTTCAGAGAATGAACATGACTGGATTTGTACATAGCTCCTGAAAGGTGGCTAGCACCTGCTCATCAGTCTTGTTGGCTGAGCTTATCAGTGGCAGAAAGGCAAGGGGTTCCTAATTCAAAGCACAGGGTTATGAGGACCATGGCCAAGCAATGAAGGTTGCCTCAAAGGTCAATGTGAACGATAGAGTTGATCGGAAGTTTACTAAGTTTGTTTCCAAAATTTTGTGCGATAAATTAAGGCGCTCCGTCCATCCGGTCTTCTTCGTCGGTTGCGATCATTTTCATTCCTGCGTGACTCTTAGTTCTGATCAATTCTCGTACTGATTATGGGTGTCGTCTGGACGTTGGCGCGCTTTTACGCGTTCGACGATGTTTGTGCTAAATAGGTAGTCATTACGTTTCAGGGGTACCCCAGGCTTACCTGTTCCGACAAACCAATGTCAGCATAGCAGCTTTCGGTCAAAATGAAGCTTTCACAGGACACACTTTTGGTGCTCACTATTGAGGCGGTTGTCGTCGGAATAGTGCTTGGATTTATTATTCGGCCTTTCAACCCTAGGTACGTACCGCTTGCTAGGTGACACTCAGGTTATGTTTCAGTAACGATGCAATTAGCTTAATTGGTTTCCCTGGCGAAATTTTCATGCAAATCGTCGAGATGATGGTGAGTCCGCAATGAGGAGAAAGAGCACGGCTTCATGTTTTAGATCCTGCCGCTGATCATATCTTCCGTTATCTCTGGTAAGCTGTTGACGATTTGGTACTTGTTAGAAGACACGGCAACATTTAGCGTTGGCCCAGATTCGCTCGAATGATGCCGCTCGAATAGGGTCCTATACGGTGCTGTACTACATGACAACCACTTTCCTATCCACTTTCGTAAGTGCGTTCCACCCTCGGCGCTTCAGCTGCATCTTCAGATTGGTATAATCCTCGTGTCCTCCATTCATCCAGGTGACCCGAAACTGATCCATGAGCTTGGGGAAGGCACGCTTGATGACACGGAACTCTCTACGCTTGACACATTTCTTGATCAAATAAGGTGGACTTCTTATAGTAGAGTGTGAACAGAGGCTTTCTGGCTTCAGGAACATGTTTCCCGAGAACATCGTGCAAGCGACGTTTCAGCAAGTGCAAACAAACTACGTTCCACAAAGGCCGCACGTCCAGAGGATCGCCAACGGAACAATGTTTAACGAAACTGAGCCCATTATGAAGCCCATCTTGGAGTACACTAACGAAGTGAACGTTCTCGGCAAGTTCGTAAGCCTGGTAAAATAACAGTGTTCGTGTTTAGGCCTCATTGTTTTCTGTACTGGTTTCGGTGTTATCCTAAGTATCCTGGGCGAACAGGCACGCTTAATGATAAACTTCTTCATCGTAAGTTTCTAAGAAGGCTTAGGCAGGTCCGACAACAAACAACACGATCCGGCTTGTGATAACCTTTCCTTAAGGTGCTGGACGCGGTGATCATGCGATGGATCTCGGCGCTGATGTGGTAGGCTGAAAGCCTCTCGAATCGAATGTCGCTCGACGCGTTTAGGTGTTACCCCATAGGGATCCTGTCCCTAGTCTGCAAGAACATTGTCGACATCGACAACCTCACCGAGACGGCTCAAGCGCTCGCCATGTACGTCGTGACCGTCATTTGCGGACTCATGATTCACTCGCTGCTGACCCTCCCACTCTGCTACTACTTATTTACAAGGAAGAGCCCGTTCGACTTTATGACGGGTATGCTGCAAGCCATCGCGACTGCCTTCGGAACGGCGTCCAGGTATGTCAGGCAGGATACGTATACCTAAAAACTGAAATGATCTGATTTGTTTAGTGGCGCTACTTTGCCTGTTACGTTTCGAAACCTTGAAGACAAACTCAAGATCGACAGACGAGTTACACGTTTCGTACTCCCTCTTGGAGCGACAATCAGCATGGCACGTTTCCAAGATAGAGAGGAACACTACGATGGGAACACATCACGTACTGTTTAGGACGGTACCGCACTGTATGAGGCGGTAGCAGTTATTTTCATCGCACAGTTGCACAATGTTCATTTGACGATTCTTGACCTTCTCACTATCAGGTAATAATCAAGCGGTAAAGGGCTCGTAACTATCTTGTTCTAGCATAACTACAACGGTAGCATCGATCGGCTCGGGATCCGTACCCTCTGGGCTCGATACTATCCTCATTGTGCTAACGACTGTGGGACTCCCGAAGAAGGATCTTAGCCTGCTTCTTACCGTCGACTGGCTTCTCGATCGCATTCGAACCAGCGTCAACGTACTCGGCGACGGGTTCGGTAAGCTAACGCTAGGCTCACCCTAAGAGGCCAGTGCTAGAGAATAATGCCTCATTCCTCGGACATTGACATGGCCATTGGTAAACATTAGCTTCCATTCCAGGATGCGGCATAATCTACCACATGACGAAGGAACGACTCGTGAAAGCCGATCACAACGAACTAATTCAGCAAATCAAATCAGACATTAGTACGCTGCTATATAGCTTTCATCTTTGGAAGCTCTTCTTTAGAAATTTTGAACTCTGAAATGCCCGCAGTGGTGACTCCAAAACCACCTACTCCGCTGAGTTCGCCCTTACTGCGAGAAAATCACAAGGCGAGGTCGTCGAGAAGGCCGCTAATTCCACCGTCACCTCTAACTCTGAACGTGCCTGCAAGCCGCAAGGGCTCAACCACTTCAGGCATATCTGAGGAGAAACGTTCCTTGCTAGATGGTAGCTTAGAATTCACTGTGTAGAGGTTTACTCAGCCCCGTGTGAGCTTGAATCAATGCTTTAAAATTTTGTGTTTCCAACGGTAATAAACGTCCCGTTGAGAACCTGCAGGACGGACCTTGACAAGCAACAGAAAAAACTAGAGTTATTGCCGCTTGCTAAAGCATAGCCTACGAATGCACATTACATAAGGCTGGCGTGTTGGCAGTTGATGTGCACCCTCCACATTCACATCAGTATGGGTTGCTCGTTTAATTGTCATGTGATCACCGAGGTATTTTCGGAAGCTAGACTGGTCAAGCTTTATTCCGCGGCCAATAAGCATCACTGGCACAAACTCAAAAGTCTGGGACAAGAATAAATTAACGCACAAGCGAATCTCTCCGGGTCATAGACGCGTCATTAGGGGTAGATAAGGTGGGTGAATAGCACGGAGTAAGTATTAAGCCTACATAGAGTTGCAAGCAATAGCGACGCCTCGCTCGTAGATGAGCGACTTCTCGAAGTTCTCCGGAATGAAGTCGAACGTGAAGAGCAGGTTGGAGCGGTTCGTGTAGAGGTACACGGGCAGCGGGACTGATTCCTTCGCGCCCGGCTCGCGGTTCCACCAGAAGTGGACCGTGTCGACGTCGCTCTGCACCTCGTCGATTAGGTTGACTCGGTTTGAGCCCTTGCACTCCACTCCAACGGCTGTCAGACCTAAAAGCTTCGAATAGAACTGGCACAAGAAAGCTAGTATCAAGTAAAAGTTCACGCGACTTACCAGTGATCGTGAAAGCGTCTGGCTGCTTCGCAGTACCGACGCTCATATGCATGTGCAGCTGCTCCAGCGACCATCCATTCGACTGAGCTACGAGCTGTCGAGTGGCAGTAACGTACGCCTCGGGTGCGAACATCCCGCCTAGCCAGACGTCCTGATCGCGCAGGTTGTTGCATTCGGAGATCCTCAGCAGCTGCTGTACGCGCTTGCCGAAGTCGGCCATCCACGCCATCGAAGTGACGGACGCCGGCACTACGTAGCGCGACCATGTCGAAGGCACCTGACCCTTGTTGAGTGCGGAGATTAGAGCCCGCACATGGTTGTTCTGCTTCTGACTGGCGCGGCAGACGGCCAGTATCTCGTCGAGGTCACTGCGTACGTCGTGCAGCAGAGTGGATCCGAGGTTGATCTCTCGCTCGAAGAAGCGGAACAGAGGGTCCTTGATGTTCTCCTTCGTCCGCTTCAGCTTCTTGATGCTCTTAATCCAAACAATTAAATTCTTTTACGACAAAGCGCACATAACGCAAGATAATAAAGGCACAATGCTAACCTTTGGCAAGGCCTCGAGCCATCGTTTGCAAAGGTCAGCGAGAACGACCATCCAAGACGGCGCCTTTTGTTCCTTCTCAGAGGAGTCGTCGTAGGCGAGCTCGTCGTCCGACATCTTGAGCATGTTCTTCAACAGGTCTTGTCCTAAAGCACCGCAAGCCTTCTTCAAACCGTGTCGTGCATTCCTACCTCGCTCCGTTAGCAGAATCTTCTCTGCGTTATTCGGCAGCCCGATCCAGTTGGGCAACTGCGCCGGCTTGATGCTGTTTACCCAGCTTAGCAAGCTGTCCTTGGAGGTCTCCTCTGGGACACGCAACGGAGTGGACTTGCCGTCGATGTTGTTGACAAGGACGAATTCCGAATTGAACACCTTAGCCGTGAAAAGCCGCTGCAGGAAGCAGTCCAACAAGATCTAAGTCAAAGAATGTCTTATCCATTACAGCAGTCTCCTAAGTACCTGGTCGAACTTGTTGTCTATCTTGCCGCCGTAGATGCATTGCGACAGCAGGGTGCGAAGGGCGTTCCACGGAAGCTTGTCGGGTGAGACATTCGTTCTGCCCTGGAAATCATGTACTAGTTTCATCAGTTCTTCAAGTCGGGGTGGCTTACCAAAGCTACGGAGTCAACGGCCGCATCGAGAGTGTCACAAGCGACGCGCAGATCGGCATCCGAGAACTCGTATGAGTGGGCCCAACCCAGTGGTCGGTATCGCAGCCGCTCTTGCACCAAAGCGTGGAACCAGCAAATCAGGAAGTACAAGCGCGAGCGCTCTGCTGGGTTCTTCGAGATGCGCGTCGGTGGAATAGAAGAAAGCGAACGAAGCAGGTTGGCCTTCAGTCCGGTAGCAGGTTCAAACACGAGAACACGCGACGCCTAAAAATCAGCCATGACTGCTGCATAGTGCACCACATGTGTAGGTAAAAACTTTGTGAAACGCCCTTACTTGAATCACCGACACCGGAAGCTTGGGGTGGATCTCGGCGGTGAGTAGCAGACGGAACTGTGGATGCGGCTTGATGCCGTGCAACTTCTTCTCCAACTGCGTGAGCCATGCAGGAGCGAGATGGACGTTCTTAAGAAGCAGCCAACGACCGGATTTGCTGGCCGAGTGCAGAGCGGAATCCGCTTGGCTGAAGCCTTCCGAGGAGCCGATAGCGATCGACGTGATTTCCCGGTTGGTCTCCAGTGCCAGGTCCTGCACCTTGCCGGAAGCGTCGAAGCCGGTAGCGGAGCAAAGCAGCACCGGAACCTTGCTTGGAACCTGAAAACGAGCTTTAACAAGTTGCACGAAGCGCACGGTTGTATCTCACCTCAGTCTCGATGATCTCGCCCAGGTTCAGAACCTTGTCTTGTTGCATGAATTCGGCACCAAACGCTCCATTAACAAGCAAGTGCGCGGACGCCACCAAGCGATCGGGACGCAGCGCGTGAATCACGAGCAGTTCGTTAAGCGATTTGCCAACGGCCGCTAAAGCGGTTAGTTTAAAAATGTTAATCTAATAAGGTCCTTACTAAGATTTCCGTCATCGTTCCAGATAACCGGAACGTTGAGCTCCGGCTTGTCCGAGTGGTACCATTGTGTCAGGTCTGGGAAGGACTCCACCTTCTTCATGCAGTCCTTGAACTCTGGCATACGCGAGAGGCCGAAGAGAGCGACGACCTGGGCTTGCGCGAGTGGTGGAATTTGGGTGCTAGCAGCCTTCTCCTGGAGGGCCTTGGCCGAGTCCATCATGAGCACTGAGCGCAGCAGCAGATGGTCAAACTGTGCTTCGTACGCGGGCTCGTTAGTGCCACACTTCAAGTAGATGCGCATCAAGAGCAGCGCTAGCAGGATCTTATCCGCATGCAGCATGCCGTGCGATACACGCCGGTATGTTACCTAAAGTAGTCAGTTAGTGACTTAATGGATGACTGCTTCGTACTTGGAACAGGTTGTTGATGATGACCGTGAGCCGCTGGTCGTAGTCGGATACACCGTTAAGCTGAGAAGACTTCAGGACGTCGGTGAAAATATCCAGCAGGAACTCGAGGGAGTAGTGGTAGAGGAAGTGGATCTCATCCAGGTGATGAAGCGTCAAGTAGATGAGCGAGCAAGCGTGCGCTAGCTTCATGTACGTCTGCGACACTTTCTCGACCTATAACAAAGGGCCTCAATGTGGTCCACCGCCATGCACTACTACCTCTTTCATGACTTGATCCGTTTCCGCCGCCTTCTTCGCCACTTCCTGCGCGTCTGTCTTCAGCCTCTCGAGCGTACCGATGACGGAATCGTCGTCCAAGATCTTGCCCTTCGATTCGTTGAGCGCGGTAAGCAACGCCTTTTCGAGCTGGCGCAGGCGAACTGCGAACTCTCCTTGCAGCTTGAGCAAGTCGCTGCGCTTCTGGTCGATGTCAGGTCGCTCGCTACGCAGTACTTGGTTCAGGCACTGCATTTCGAGACTGCCTCGAGTCACGGTGAAGTTTACGAACGTCACTCGCGAGCATACATCCGGCGGGAATTCGACCTAAACTTGACCATTATTTTGGGTTATGCTCATGTCCCCATGCTCACCGATGAATCCCTCGTCACCAAGAAGATCTTGAAGGCCGGTGACAGATCGATATCCTGATCTCCAATGGTGATCAAAATGCGTCCTCCGGTGCGCTTCACCTCGCGATTCAGCACCGGGTTCAGGATGGGATCGTAGCTCTCGACGTCTTGGACCAGAAGCGTGGAACCGAAACGCAGAGCAGACTCCAGGTTCTTTCTAAAGGTGGATGGTTGCTGAATGTTGCGTGATGTTTGGATACCTGAAGGACTGGTCGAGGAAGCTCGTCCTTTGGATATTGCTGGATGCGAACTGCTTTAGCAGGTAGTCCACTGCTTGGCCGCTTGGATCGATAATGAGCGGGTATCGGTTAAAGCGGTGCAGCATGATGGCGTTCTCCGCGCAAAGATCGTCCTTCGGCAGACCATTGTTGACCCACTGAAGGCGGTCGTCGGCCGCCGATAGGTACTCAATACGGGCAATGTCGGGCCGGAACCGCACTTCTGCGGCCTGGAGGTGCTCGATCCAGCGGTGGAAGAGCATGTCACGCAGTTGCTGATCGTAGTAGCCGGCATATGAGAGGAAGGCAGCGGATAGCAAGGCGTCACCGACAAGTGTCTCCATCTGCTGGCTGAAACCCTCGCATCCGCTTTGCCATCGGTCACGCTCTGAGCGTAAGGAAGAGAGAAGTTGCACACTGCGTTCCACCTTGCGCTGCACGTTCGAGAGGTCGAGCTTGATGTTCTCTGCTTGACCAATGAGCTGCGCGTATTCGTCCTTATATGTGGCAATGCGCTGCTCCAATTCGGCGATGGTCCCCTTGAGCTCCTCGCCCTTCTTCGTCTTCGTGTCGGCGTCTCGCTGGAGGCGCTTCAGCTCGTTCTGAAGCGGCTCCACTTGGTTCAGGATCCTCGAGTACATCAGCTGCGACTTGCACCACTTCACCATGGGTCCGCAGGCGGTGGAAGCACGGTTGACCTCAAATAATGCAAGTTAGTCAGTGGAAGAGCATGCATGCTAGCTCACCTTTTCAAAGTCCCAGTCGTCGTTCTTGACGTACTTGTCCATGGCCTTGACAGTTTCCGGTGTCACGCTCTCGGTATCGAACTGCAAGATTTTCTGGATGAAGTCATCGCGGACCATGAACGCGCGAATCGCCTTCCAGTCGGTAGTGTTCTCTCCAAGCAGTAGGCACACTGACTCCATGGCGAGCTTTACAGGCGCAGGCGGCGACTGCATGGATCGCACCTCGACCAGTTGAGCCTTCTTGATTCCCTTTACGGCCTGTCGAGCGTCCTCCACGGCAGGCATGACTTGGTCAAGCTCCTCCTTCACCTTAGCGTTACGCGTGCCGATCTGCTCTAGCTGCTGGGCTAGTTCCTTCTGAAGCTGCTCGCTAAGCCCCTTCTCCTTCTCCGCTTGCTGTTGGTCGGCCAGCATTTCCTTCAGCTTCGCGTTCGCCGCGTTTTTCTTCTGCTCCAGCTCTGCACCCTTCTGCTGCAGGGACGTCTGGAGATCCTTGACTTGCTCTTCCGTCTCACGGATCTTGTTGAGACCGATGTTCAAGTGAAGCTTCTCTTCCTCTAGATCACGACGCTTCTCGTGGAAAATGTTCGTGTAGTGCTGGATGAAGTCCAGGAAATGGCGAGGCGTAACGGCCGTGACGCGATGGCCCTTCTTCGACTCCAGCTCGTTGATGCGACGAACGGTGTTGTGGACGTGCACAAACGTGTTGATCACGCCGTGCCGGTAGTGGATCTGCGGTGGCAGCTCGCACACGTGCTGCATTGCGAGTGGCGGAACGTAGTCAGTTCGATCCATGTCCATCGTGCTCGTAAGCTCGACGCCCACTTGGTAGAAGGCGGAGTTGGTCCAGTCGCCGAACCAGTTCAGCACGCAGCGGTTGAACAATGCAGGCGAAGTGGAGGCGCGCTCCCTTAAGCCGTCACCAGACGGATTCATCGTGAAGACAACGTGCAGGTTGCGGATCACCTAAAAGTATTTCAAACAATTGAAATATTGGTAGAAGGGAGCGTACCTCAGCCGTGAACCACTTGTAGAGCTCGTCGGTAGAGTCGAGCATGAGGCCCTGACGCTGCGCGCCTTCTTTGATCTGGCTCATCAGTGTGGTAAACTCGTCGCCTTCGAAAAGTCCGGGAACTTCGCCGTTCGCCAACAGGGTGTTTAGCCTCTCGAGGAAGCCGGTGTCCAGCATGTTGGACTCGTCCATGATGAAGCAGATCTTCTCGTTGCGACATCCGGCTCGACGAAGCACCTGACGAATGTCTTCGTCGAAATCAGCAGCCGTGTACTTGGAGTGGACTTTGAGCTGAAAGAACGCAGTGAAGAACAGCCTCGATAACCAGATTATCCGGTACGTGAGACACATACCTGGAACACAGAGAGACCGTTCATCCAGGCCACAAAGCGAGACAGCGTCGTCTTTCCCGAGCCCGAGACTCCGATAAGCAGCAAGTGACCCTGCGGCTGGCGATATATTCGGTCGATACGAAGGACATGATCGAGCATTTGGTCGAAGAGGACAAGCTTTACGTCCAGTTCCTCCTCGTAGAAGCCCTTCAGACGTGCCTTCACATAGTCTTGCAACTCGTTACGCGATACCGGCATGTAGTTCTAAAGAAGGAGAAAGGTTATAACCTTCAACCAGTTGCGGTAGCCAACCTTTGTGAGCCAGCAAGAGTAGAGCATGGGACGCTCCAAGGATTTCTTCAAGTCGCAAGTTGATCCGAAGTACTCCTCCGCGACAGAGTCGACCAGCTGGTCCGTCCACTCTCGCTCATCGTCTTTCACGAGGCGATCTTGGAAGAGGCGGAGCGCCTCATGCGCCCAAAGACGTACGAGTGCTTCCAGAGAGACTGACTCCAACGGCGAAATCGCCTCGCTGATGCCACGCACCCAGCGAGTTAGCTCACGAGGCGAGTACACATAGTGAGGCTGCTCGTCCTGCGTGAATTTCTCCTGAAAACTCATGTTGTCACGGACAAGCACTTATCAGGAACGTCGAACCTGGCTCTTTAGGTAGACCTTAACCATTGCGTGGGTCAGCGGATCCGCAAAGTTGCGCAGAGCTGGAAGCGAGCGGAGCATTGCGCGGTTGAAAGTTGCGTAGATCTGGTGCAGAGAGGTTTCTCCAGGATAGTCGACGTATATGATGGGCACATGGCGAAGGAACCGCTGTGAGATCGGATGCCGACCCGGATCCGTCGGCGGGTTGCAGGCACCAACGAACTGGATCCTCTCCAGGGAGATCCAGGCTTGGTCGCTGGGACGGTAGAAACCGTTCTGGCAATCTCATGAAAATCGTAGAACTATAAAACGAATGCCATACCAGTTCAACAAGTTGTCGCATGAAGGAAATGACACGCTGGGTGCCGTACTTGTCGGGACACGGCAGATTAATCTCGTCGCAGAAGATCACGAGCCAGCGCGACATCTGAATCGGAGCTAGCACGATGCCGTTCGGAGTCCGTCGGTATTCGCAGTAGTGATCGAAGGTCTTCATAAGAAGCTCCGGTGTTGTGGACGAGGAGAAGTTCACGTTGATCACGTCCATGTCAGGCTGGGACCTGAGCGCGGACAGAAGTGTCATCGTCTTTCCGGAGCCAGGTGGTCCGCAGAGTACGAGCGGCTTGCGCTCGCTCAGCCAAGTGTTAAGCAGAAGCTCGTGCCGAACGGTGTCCATGGTCGGTACGACAATGTCCGCTGCCGCGACGCGATGAGTTTCAATCTCCATCTGAGGTACCTTCGCAACCCAGGGCTGCCATTCGCCAGAAATCGTCACTTCAAAGTCAATGATTGGAAGCTAAAATTAGGTATTGGATCAGTTTTAAGAAAGGCGAAGTTAGTACCGTGTCGTTGGGCGGCAACGCAATAGTGGTTGCCCCGCGAACATAATCGCTAAGTTCCTTGCGGCACTTCCATCGACCATCTCCACTGAGCGACCAAATGAGGTTAACAAGCATGGTTCGCGAAATGTAGGCCTCAATCTGGTCTATCTAAACATAAACAGCGACTTAGACTTATCAGTGTGCAGAGTCACATACTCCGATGGGGAAGTCACGATGGTTCTCGTCGTACTGGAGGAGCTGACGAACGGAGTAGTTCATCATGGAGAAGAAGGACGAGAGCAGACGCTGCTTAGTGGCCTCCATGATGTGGTCCACCTTCTTCATTGCGTAGCGCAGCGAGTTCAGAACAAGACCGTCCGCGGCAAGATGGGTCGACAGTACTTGCGCGCAGTGCTGCTGGATTTCCAGTGAACGTGTGGCAGTTTCGTTGCGGACAGGTCCCGTAGTGGACGTGGCCATCGACGCCGTTATGGTTGACTCGGAAGCAATCGAGCCGCTCATGTCGTTAACGGCCGCGGGTGCCTTGTTCAGCAGCTCGTCGATCGAATTCGTGGAGTCAGAGTCCAACAACAGGTTCCGCAGGCGGGCGAGATAGTTTTCGAAGATCATCTCCGTTGTGACAACCTCTTCGCTGAACCACACCATGCCGCAGCGGGAGACCGTTGCGAGCGTTGCGTACTTCAGGTCGGCAACTTCGAAAATGATGCGCACCTAAAACGGGCTTTGATTACGTGATTACCTAAGCCACGCAAATCAGAAACTTACGTTAGGCGGTATGGAAAGACGTTCTCCATTGGGCAACGTAAGGAGCTTGTTATCGTCCAGGACCGAGTTGAGGTTTTCCACCCACTCAGGGTCCACGTCTCCGTCGAAAATGATCCACTGGCGCTTGTCCGCTTCGCCACGCACATTGTCGATGATTCTACAAGGCAGATGTGGGTAATGACAAAAAAGAAAGTACACCGCTCACTTTCGAATAATGTGCGTGAAGAGGCCGTCGGTCCATTCACGAGTGTTGGCATCGAGCACTCCGTACAGCGCGTCCTTGCTCATGGCCTTTGCGTCGATGACGTGCGCAACGCCTTCGACTTGCTCGAGTCGCTCGAGTGCTTTCAGGAGTACCTTCCAGGCCAGTGTTTTACCGGAACCGCTGGATCCGACCAGCATAAGGCCGTGGTTGAGGTTTGTGATTTGGTACAGCTGGAGGACCTACAAAGCGAGAGGAGGGTAATGAAAAACCAAAGAACGGCACTCACTTTTGTCAACCAGAGGTGACCTTTTTCTCCTGGCACGTCCGAGTAGCAGAGCATCAGCTGGTCGCACACCTTCGCGATTTCCTGGCGCAAGCTAAATTACAAGCACTTAACTCGGACATTATTAGAGCTGGATATTACCTCGTCATCTGCTTTGGCGCATATTCGACATTGGGGAAGACATCCTGCAGCAGAGAGAAGAGCAGGGTTATGTCTTCGGAGACCAGCTTGGGGACTAGCGTTTCGCAGACAGACTGAATGAGAATTTGCTGCTCAGGCAGCTGACTGGAGATGTGGTTTTCCACAACGTCCCCGCCGTCCTCACGAGCTTTTTGCAGCTGCTCGCGCTTGATGTTGCCAGCCGAAACCAGCACGTACTTTAGCGCTCGAAGGCCAAAGTCGTAGTGGCACTGGTTCGATAGTTGTTCCTTGCACAAGCTAAAATGGGTAAGATTTCGCTGAGTAAGGCAAATGGGCTAGGCTTACATGAAGAGCGGAACGATTTTTTTCGCGAGCACTTCCGCAGTCCGGAAGCCCTGCGAGAAGAGCATGACTTCGGCAATCAAGTTGCGGTCCGGTTGGGTCATGGCAAGTGATCGGAAGAGCTAAATTACTTTTTTAGTTAGAGTTAAACTAACAGTGTCAGAGCTTAGGGTTTAAAAAATTTCATAGCGGTGAACGCATGGTTTCAGAATGGAGCTAACCTGTTTGAGGTTGTCCGGCAAGTTTGAACGGCCGGAATATCCAGGATTCATCGTGATGAAGATCGCCATATTCGAGTTGACGCTGAGCGTCTTGCCCACCAGGTCGACCTTCATGTCGCCGCCTGCACGAACCGACTCCTGGATGGTCTGGATCTGCTGCGATACTGCGGATAGCATTCGCTCCTCGAGACGGTTAAACTCGTCGAAGCAGCCCCAAGCTCCCACTTGACAAAGACCGACAAGGATCCGTCCGACCGCCTAAAAATTCAAATTTAAGTCCACTGGATCGGCCGCATCGATTACCTGGAAGTCGAAGGTCTCGTCGCAGTTGAAGACCAGCACGAAACGACCAAGTTGTTGACCGAGGGCCTTGACGGACTCTGTCTTTCCGGTTCCAGCGGGTCCGAATGGGCTACCGCCGAGGCGGGCGTGCAGAGCTTGAGTCATCGTTAGGTAGCAGCGGTCCGTCAGCGGCGTCTGCACGAGTTTCTCCTGGATGCCCAGGTACTCGAAGCCGTAGTAGAACTGGGCGCTAGCCATTTTCACGACGCAGCACTTCAGGGCATCCTGCTGCT
>JNEY01000018.1:690126-706108 GCA_020875895.1 Aphelenchus avenae
GTCTTTCCGGTTCCAGCGGGTCCGAACGGGCTACCGCCGAGGCGGGCGTGCAGAGCTTGAGTCATCGTTAGGTAGCAGCGGTCCGTCAGCGGCGTCTGCACGAGTTTCTCCTGGATGCCCAGGTACTCGAAGCCGTAGTAGAACTGGGCGCTAGCCATTTTCACGACGCAGCACTTCAGGGCATCCTGCTGCTTTGGGTCGAAGTAGAACCGCATGTACTAAAAGGGAATGTTAACTAAAGCCGCGCACAAGCTTGCTCACTTGGAGCCAGTTGAAATCCGTGTTGCTGGTAACGTTGTTGGACACAAGGTTCCTCGACAGATCGCGCTTGTGGACAAATTCCGTGATCTAAACCAGAAAGTTTTATTGCCGTACACTCGTTCGCAGGCATACCAAGTTCTCGATCTTCCTTCGCCGAATGGGCGGCTGCTCGCGCAGCACGCTGTCGGACAGCAAAGCAAGCGTAGTGTCCACGGCCGTTAGTACGTCGTCCACCGTCCTCCCTTGGCCGAGTCGGTTCTCGATAGCAGTGCTCCACCAAATGTCGGCACAGAGGCACACGATCTGGGTCTGAAAAAATAATGGTATCGCTCATGTATGGCATTTGCCAGACGCAGAATCCGTGATACATCAACACTTACCGGGAAGGCGTCCAGCCACTCCATGTATGCCGCCGGGTCGATGTTGTCTAAGTCGAACTTGCCGAAGTGTTCGAGAGCCCTGGTGAGGAGCTTGGCGAGCGTTTGCCGCATTTCCGACTCCAGCTTCTGTAGCCAGTCGTTTACTCGCGGGGTCTGGTTGAGGTCCACCGGAGTGATGAGGTCCACCTTCTCGCCCTCGCGGCTGACAATCGCAGAGATTATCTTCGTCTCCTCGTCGTAGTCCATCGCCATGATACCAGCGAACATCTTCTTCAGGTGCTTTTGGATGCGTGCGATCTCCTTGGAGTTGCCCATGATCTCCAGCAGGTCTTCATCACCGACGAAGTAGAACCGAGGGAAGGACGATCGCTCGCGCTCTAGGTACTCTCCCAGTGCTTTCTGGATCTTGGAGAGCATGTCGGCCAAGCGCTCAAGCAGTCGCTGAGAGCCTTGCATGTGCACGACGTCAAGAATGCGGGGAGAAGCGGTGACCTGAATGACACTATTAGTATAAGGAAAATCGTCGGACAGTTACGTACCTTCTTCATAAGGGCGAGGAACTCCGTAGAGATCGAGTTGAATCGACTGGACTCGACAGGCAGAAGCGTAGCGATGTCCGCAGATCCCGAGAATAGTCCCTCTAAGTAGACCCAGCGCCTCTGGACGTCGATCCACACGTCGAAGAGCGCGTTTATGCGGTTCAGGCGATCCTCCCATGCGAGAGCGTCCTCTTCGAACTCTTTGTAGTAGGGCGATAGCTTCATTGCCGCCAACGAGTTCATGTGCTCACGAAGCTTGTCGAAGAAGTCCCAGGCACGGATGATGCGCGTCTAAAATTAGTTTACAAGAGAGTTCGTTGAGCCAAACAAACCTTGTTCTGGTAGTTCGCCAGCTCGAGTGTGTAGTTCTGCCAGTGGTCCCGGACTTGCTTCATGAACTCCTCCAGCGCGAGCTCTCCCTGCGCGACAAGCAAGATCTGGTTGATGATGCTTTCGTGACGCAATGGGTCTGCGTCCCACAGCTGTCCAAGGGTCAGCTCCTGCAGGTTCCAGTTAACGTTGATTTCCCGCATCAGCTGCCTCCAGTGGCGGTCCTTCAGCGCTTCCGATTTCAGGTTGAAAACTAGCTTGTTCATCTAAACGCAGTTGAAAATGCCTGCAACAGAGTCCCCAACAAACATACCTTAGCATAGTGCTGGAGCACGTGCCGCGCATGCTCGTACGACTCGTAAGAACGGTATTGAGATGGCAGCTTCTGCAGGTTTCCAAGTTGGTCCTCGATCGCCTGGCGAACTTTACGTGGCTGGACGGAGAGCCACGTCTTCTCCTTGATTTCGTTGATTGCCTCGTATATCGGAAGCAGTGCATTCCAAACGCCTATAAAATGTTCAGGTAAATGAAACGCATTCAGTGTACGAATTGAATTACCTTTGAGGTCGTTCAGCTCTTCCACAGCGACGTCCAGCTTTGTCATGTACTCGGTCAGCACGACTGTATCGGTAATGTCCAGCGCGTTCTTAGCCCGCACCATGTTCTGGCGGTCATCCTTTAGCTTGTTGAACTTGTCCTCGAAGGTGGCGAGCAGTTGCAGCGCATCCTTTGGCTTGTGGGCTCCTTGGACGGGTCGTGACTTTGCCCAGTCTCCCAAGATCTCCTGCATCCTCTTTTCGACAATTTCGTCCTCCTCCTTGATACGCGTTTGCAGATTCGCCACCTAAACGTAGCTTTGATCATGGCTTGTTTTAGCGAAAACAAGCACGAAAGCGACTCGCATACCTGAGACTGAATAGCCGTGTCCTTTCGGTGCAGGACGTCCGTCAGTGCGGTCCATTCGCCTTCAACATGCTCCGCATAAAGCCACGAGTTCGGAAACTGGTAGCGCTGCAGCTGCAGGAGCCTTTGTCCCGTTTTGAGTTGGTCCACCTAAACGAAAGTTGGATGTTTGTTCGTTAACGTAGGTCGAACCATTTCCTGGCCCTGCTTCAGCTTCTTCTTCAAGGACTGCACGTAGGTGATGAGGGCTACAGCGTCGCCCGTCGAGCTCGAGTCGAGGCTCTGGGCTTCTAGGTCCGCTCGCTGTTTCGAGATATTTTGGAAGAAGTCTTGCATCTCGTTGCCTAGAAAACGCATTCAACGACAGCACTCAAGATGCACTCCTACCAAGAGCAGAGCCAAACTTCTGGAGAACCTCGCGGTGCCAGTAGTCGTACTTAAGCGACACCTTCGACTGGACCTTCGCGTAGTCGATGATAACGGGGAAGATTTCCATGCGGGTTTCTTGCGTGTCAACGCCGGCACGCGACTTCTTGATCTCGACGAGCACCTTCATCCACATGTCGAGGTCGTTGCCCAGGCGTTCGTGCAGCACTTCCGGTTGCAGGTCCCATAGCGCTTGGTAGCGCATCCACTCGCCAACGTAGCTGGTCACCTTGCCGATCTTAGCGTCAATGCTCGTAATTGCGTCGTGAAGGATCTTCTGGTTGTAGGGCATGAGCTGGAGGACGTTCTTGTACGTGTGTTCTTCTTGTGGGCGAAGCGCGAGCTAAAATAGCTGGTTTTCAAGCGAACCTTAGCAACGGGTGCAAACCTTGTGACGAGTGGCGGAGATACGCTGTTGCGATGTGACGATGCCATGCCAAGCAAACAGCTGGTCGAGCAGCAGTCCTCGAGCCTGGTCCACAGGCGGGACAACGGTCATCAGCTGCGTGGTGAGGCGGATTTCTAGCGGTATCTTCTGTATAACTGGAATCTGCCCGCTGTCCCTCTCCTCGTCGAGCTCGTCTTTCCTGCCATTGAGGACGAGCGTCCATGCGCGAATGGCGCTCTCTACACGGCGTGCCAGTTTTGCTTCCACCTGGAACGTCATTATTGTTGCGACCTCCAGCTGTGGACCGGGCATACCTGCTTATCGAGCTCGTCCACCCAAGTGCTAAGGTTGGCGTAGTTGCCGAGCGCAAGTTTGTCCACGGCTGCTTGGATGGCTCCAATCAGACTCGACACTGCACCGTGGTTGTACTGGCATGTGTCCAGCGCACTGAGGTCCAGCTCGATCTTGTCCAGCAATTCTACCAGCTCTTCCACTTTCTCCTGATAGGCCCTGAAAACCACGAAATTAATACTGTCCATAGTATCATTGAATGTTCTAACAATTACGAAAGGATTACGTACGCGGTGGCTTCGGCGACTTTGGCGACGTACGATTCGACCTTGTAGTTGTCCCAACAGAATTGTGCTCCCTAAACACGGTACGGTTCATTCTCGAGGACCACTAGCGACGCTTACCTCCAGCACTAGGTCACGAACGGCTTTCCGGTAGTTGGTAGCAAGAAGGCCGATGGCGCTCCGATTGGTGACAATAGCATTGGTGGTGTCGTAGGTGCGCATGGACTCGAGCAGCGAAATCGCGAATGGGTAGGTGGTGTTGGCCTGGTGTGCGACGTTCACGAGTTTAAACGGCACCCGGAAGCCCATCGCTTTCAGATTGCGAACCTAAAGAACATGGTGTTCGTCCGCAAAACCCGACCAAATCATACCTCCTTGGAAATGACAATGGAATCCGTGGAGTAGTTGACCTTGACCTTCGAGATCACTCGGCCCTGAATCTGCTGCTTCTCGATGGTGTAGAGGCGTCCGCTCGTCGAAATCTCCTTGTTAATCTCCTTGGTGTACCAGTCCTTGAACAGCTGGTCCGTGTTCAGCTTCTGATGGAAGCTGTCACCTTCCTTCTTGAGATCGCGTCCTGAAAATGGGTTGGCAATGTTGGTAGCGTCTACGTACCGTCCACGTGAAGGGCCCATCCCTCGCCAAGCACGTCCTCCACTCGGCGCATGTTCATGTTCAGCTGAGCCTCGATCTGACGGATCCACATGATTTTCGTGGAGAGCGGAGGAACGTCGATGCCGTACGATACGTTCGACGCTATGTCCTCGTTGACTGCTTCTGCGTACTTGCCCTAAAGCATGAATACACATATTTTGAGTTCGGAGATCGATGAATACCTGTAGACCCATGATGTCCTCCTTTACGCGGTCGATCAGCTTCGCCTGATACTCGCGAATCGCAGAGCGAATGTGCTGCCGCACGAAGAGCGCATTGTAGCGCTGGAAGATTGCGAACATGTCATCCGCGTTCTTCGCGCCTCCAAGCTGGTCACGAAGGCGCGCCGCTAGCTGACTTTCAATGCGACTGATCTGATCGCGGTAGCTGCGCATAGCGGCTTCCCAAGCAGCGGCTCCCTCCCTGGTGGTGTCGAGGCAGTCCACTTCCTTGATGCTCTGGTAGGCAAGGTCCACCTGAACAAGCGGCCACATGCGCAATTGATCTTCACTTTATCCCCTACTTGCTGCATGGCTTCCGCGCTGCCGTCGCTCAACGGCGTCACACCCGAACGGCTACCGATGGGGCGAAGCACGCGAGAAATGACCGTACTCAGCTGCTCGTGCTGGACGCGGAACTTTCGCATCTCCTCGAGACGTGTCTCGAGGTCTTTGTGGCGCAAGTGGTAGCGCATGTAGCGACGCGACGCATCGCGCTTCTTATGCAGAGTGCGTATTATCTGCGTCACCTTCTCGTTCTCCGCATCCCATTCGCGAAAGAGCGCCAGACACCCGTCGGTGACCTTCTTAAATTCCGCAGGCGAGACGTGCATGAGCCGGCGTGGGCCGAGGATCTAAGGTTTAAGTGGTTAGCGCGAAGTTACTGTATGCTGTCATACCTTGATCAGCTGTGTGTGCAGGTCGCGGGAAATGGTGGACAGAAAGGCTTGGAACTTGTCCACGGGATACTTCGTTGATTTCACTTTCTTCAGGTGGCTGAATACGTTGGCCAGCGCCGCACGGACGCCGTCAATGTCTACTGCGCTCATAAGCTCGTTCAGCGGAAGGTCCTTCATGAGCTGGTTGTAGTCCGAAACCGTGGCCATCTTTTCCTTCAGTCCTGTAACAGCGCTGGTAAATGCCCAATCTGTGACACAGCTTTCGCTTGTCAGCCGTCCGTACCTGTGTCTGCGTCGAACGAGATTGTGGCGTGGAAGCGCTTTCCGAGCTTTTAGCGCTTCAAGCGTGAGCGTCACCTCCTCGGATTCGCGCTTCTGGCTGATCTTGTGCAGCGCCCGCTCCAGGTTTACCCAGAAGGTAGCCTCTTGCAGAGCGGTACCCGAGGCCGGATCGCGGTCCAGCTTAGTGACCTTCTGGATTTCCTTGATCCACCGGCCGACGCCCGCCTGCAGGTTGTTGAGGAAGGCCGAATCCTCGGGCAGTCCGCCGAGGTCGTCGGCCTTCGCACGGCGTCCTTCACTGTTCGCTTTGTTGATGACGTTTTGTATCTGCGGGTTGATGGCGAGTTCGATCTCCGGAATCTCTATGTTCTGCTGGAGGTGGAGGAGGGCGATCTCCGCTTCGTTGAGGTTCTTCTCGACGGTTGGCGCGAGCTTGTCGCCGTCATGGTCCCCGCGACGCGACTCCTTGACAAACGACTTGAAGTACGGCGTAAGAACCTTGCTAATGTGGGCCAACAGCGACTCGTACGGATCTCCTTCGTCGATTCTAAAGTCCGAGTTACTTGTGAGTTTACTCCCCTTCAGAGTCCCTAACTAGGTGCGCAATGCACATACAAGGTGAAGCGCAGCTGGTCGTTAATAAGTTTGTCGGCTTCGACCACCAAGCCCTTCTTGATGAAGACGACGCTCGCAGTACGCTCGGCGCGGTAACTGACCTCCGTGCGCACAGTGTAGACCACGGACAACTCTTCCGCTTCGACATCTTCTAAAAGTATACGTTATCAGAAGAGCCAACGCAATGATTTATGCTCACAATCACACTGTGTGAGCAGATTCGCTTAATCTCTGGTACTTACCTCTCACGTAGTTACGGTCGATGACAAGCACTGCGACTTGTGGGTCGGAAATGAACTTCTGGATGATGTCGGCGGCGTTCTCGAGTGCGGTGCTTAGCGCGCTCTCGTGGGCTGCGCCGAGAACGGCATTGACCGCATTGCGCAGGTAGATGACGAACTCCTGCTGAGGCACAACCGGCCCTGTCGGCACCGGCTAAACGTACGTTCATTCGCTAGGTATGACACTTCGAAAATTTGCATTAGTTAAGCGTTTTAAAGAATTCACGTAACCGTTTTGGAAATATAGCTGGCTTGAAAGGCTTAGTTCACTGATGACGTACCTCCGCAGCAACCGCTTGCATGGTATCGTTTAGAGAGGCGACACCGACGTCGGCTGCTGCCATGTCGTTTTTGCGAGGCTAAACATACAATTCATTCACATCATATTGGGAAATCCCTTAGTCACTGGTAGCGCGAGGCAATGCATGCTCAGCCGGTCTTAATTCACTGGGGGGTTTGAACGACTCTAACGTTTTTTGGAGGTGCGTACGGTAGAAAGATTCGCGTCAAGATCCAACAGGTTAAATCCTTTGCTACTGCAACTGCGAAAATTACGGACCGAACCGCCACCTGCAGGCTGAAACAGACAAACTGAGCCGAGACCTTTGGACCACTGGACTGGTCGCGCTACACTCGCTTCTTTGGGTGACCGCTTCGTCCGTTGTCCTTCAGCGGAATGCAAAGTGTGAACGAGAGAACGGAGGGAGGAACTGCCCAACGCACAAATTCATGGGGTCGCTATTCGCTCATCTTGTCAGAGTTTGATACACTCACATTCAGTAAGGTGCCTGCGAGGACTGAGCGACGCATACCCGGTCCACGCACCCAGTACAAGGCACACATAAAGGCAAAAATTTAATGAGTTTTGAACGATTTCAAGTCGTTGTTGACCTAAGATAATGATTTTCCAAGCTAACTGCTGCTGCCTTCGCAAGGCGGAAGAGGACACTGCGCATGTTCCCACATGCACGAAGGCTTATTTGGTCCTAGGAAAAACTCGAATCTCTCAGTGTGGTTGCTGCAACGATGTTTCGGAAGTATTTACACTGAACAACATGCTTGCGCTTCTTAAACATGCCAGAAAAAATGTTTAAAGGGGGCCTGTTTTCTCCTCCGGAAACGATAGCTGGACTGTAGTTGCATTTGGACAAACACTCGTGTACAAGGATTTGCGCCACCCTGGAACTGCAGGGAAGGGATGCCTTTTCAGCAGCTTGAACCTCCATTGATTTCACAACTAACGCTTTGCAGTAACCTGTTGACACCTTCTACGCAAATTCCACCGTACAACTCTGTATGTGCAGTTTGCGTAATAGTGCCATAAGGAGACATCCGGAACAGAAGCCGCACTTGAGCGCCTTCTGACGTTGGCCTGGACGATGGGCGTTTCCGTCGCGCACATCCCTCGTTGAGTGCGCTTCCTGTTTTGGCTCAGCAGCGAAGCCACACCTTAGGCAGTCTGTCGTGCGACCACTTAGCTGAACGTACACTTACCGCGGCTTAGTACTGCATGATGCGTGCGTCCTCGTCTGCATCTACTGGCTCAAACAGGTAATTTTCCGACACAGCACTTATCATCTAGCGTCTAACATTAAAAGCCGTACCGAATCTGTTAAATTTAGCAAATCGCTAGTGGAAATTTGTAAGAAAGCGGCCGAAAAATACAGAAAATTGCGTAGTATCGGATCTGGGGCAGTAACTACCTAGTCTGAAGCCTAGCTGTGCTGAAAGTGAGGCTTGTAGCCGACGACATCAAGAAGTCGAGTCGCATCCCTGGACTATAGACGGCTCAAAAAATGCTTACTGAATGTCCAGAAATGTTGCCTTGGTTTTGTGGCACAGTTTTGCCGAATTCGTAGTTCTCAAAGTGTGGCAGTCATGGACGTCTCTTACAGAAGCGGCAACCAAATCGCGCCGGTATCACCGATACCGCTGATCTCCGATTCGGAACCCGACCGGCTAAGCCCCGTCGGAGTGAGTGACTGTGTGTACCTCGATCCCGAAAGTCCACGTACTCGAGCGCTGTACGTCCTGTTTGCTCCCGCACTGCGGCCAAACGACGCTCCATTGCCACCACCAAGTCTGAAATCACCGTCGCCCACGGAAGTCTCGTCCGATTCGTTATCGCCTATCCCGATTCATTGTACAACGCGTCGAGTGTCAAGTGCTACGACTGGTACTCAGCCCAAATTTCGTTCACCTTGTCGCCGTCAGTCTGATATTTCATTCGCCTTGAAGGGCTTCCTCTCTGACGACACTGACTCGAGATTCTTCCGCATCCCCTCGCCAATACCAGGAGTGCCTACAGTGATTACGCCGCTGGACGCCGAGTGCCGACACTACAATTCTCAAGGCCGTACTTCTTCTCCGTTCTCCGGTCCGATGTTCGTCGACACACATCCGTTCTCCGTGGAAAGCGTAAGTGGCCAGTACAGCGCTTTTGTGCTTCTATATTTAATTGAATGGACGCGCTATAAAAAAAGACTGCTTGTCGAAATTAACAAAAATCCTTTGCCCAAGGGGAAATATGTTCGGAAAATTAGGATGTGCTTGGACCTGTAGGCCGGCACAGCCGTCCACATACCCAACCAAGATTTGTGCCTACTCTTAGTGGTAAGGACTATCATGTATTATCATGTTAGGCCACAAGTGCGATAAGACCTAAGAGCCCGCAAATTTTGCGAGGAAATTTGAGACTAGAAGCGTAACTTTCAGATCTTTTAGGACGACTTCAGTGCCACAAAGCTGAGCGAAGCAAAGGATAAAGCGAGGTCGTTCTCTCATCCACGACTAAACGATGACCAAGGAGACGCTGACGATTCGTTCCGAATTCGGAACCGTACAGACCCACAATGGGACAAGCTGTGTGGCAGCAGTCCACGAGTTGCTTGGTCGTAATCACTAACTGATGATGCCGATAATTAAAATGCGTTGTGGAATATAGTTATAGTTTACTTGCGTCACAGGACTCACAGTTTTGCGGACGGTCAGTCTATGTCCAAAGCATTACATGTTTTCACGAGTTTTCTTCGTATTGCGTCTTTCTCCTCCTTCGTTAGCCCTTCGCCGACGATTTCAAAGTCGCTTGATCCTTCGCTCTAAAAGAATGAACATGTAAATGGGTACGTGCAAGATAAACGTACTTCCAAGTCGATCACCGCCTCCACGTGCTTGGCCGTACCACGTCGCTCTCTCGTAGCTATGGCTTCGGTGAATTCCTTTACCGGATCGGTTGAAGAAGTTGTCGTAGGAGCTCCCGGATAACTTTTCTCGTCCACCCCTTCAGCGTGACAAACCAGCTTAGGTTTCGGCTTGCGACGGTAAATAACAAGCGAGTCAGCAAGGATGAACAGTGAGAAACAGACAATAATTATACTTTTCATCGTCCTCTCGACCAGCTAAAAGGCCCAGCGTGATCATGGTGGATGGCAGATGCAGAACATACCACGAAATAGCGGTGGAAGACCTACACTATAGCAAAAATCTGAAGCACCAAACAAAACACGACGCGTACCTGAGAAAACGAAAGGTGGCGAACATTTCATCCTACCAGTCAATCAGTCATCTTCTGTTAAACTCGCTCGGGTTAAAGAGAAGTTTGCGAAGAACGCACCCGATGAGGCGTGTGTGAGTGTTCCCGCTTGGGCTCCGCTATTTTGCCACCACTTCAGAAGCGATCGGCCTTGGTTATGCATGTGAGTTCTATACCTACTCTAGGATATGGCTGCCCAAAAGCCAGGATCATGCACACAGCGTAAGCTTAACGCAAAATCTCGTTGACTTGTGGACACGCCACGATTGATTACGTAGAAAAGTACAGCTTAGTGACCGGTCCGTCTTTCGATACGTAGCCGCACATTCGCTTAGGTAAACACTGTCCAAAAGCTGCTTTTCGGATGCGGAGTAGCATTAGCCTATGATATTGCCATCATTAGCGACCACAAGAAAATACTTATGGGCAATCTTTTCTTTGTACAAGCTCTCGTGCATGGGTAAGATAAAAGCTATGCGTTCATTAACCGTAATGTGTACGCGACTAATAAAGTAGCACCGACGAGTTTCGTGTCAGAGAGTGCTGACGTCGTGGCCAAAGACGTGGCTTCTTGTGCACTGATCTGTTTCACAACAGTCTCATTCTCGCGGTCTTCTTCGCCGCTTGATTCGCTGACCGCATCAGGTCTCGATATTTCGTGGTCGGCGATTTCTGTCATCAGGCCCAAGGCATCACCGGGGCTGTCTTCAGTGTCCTCCACCGAATTCGTGCCATGCTCACTCGCTTCATTGCGGACAGCAGATGTTGTTGGCAATCTGCGCGAGGTCGTCGTCTTAGTCAGTGACGTATCCCTGCTTGCTACGGTCACCGGTGAACGGCTCGTCGGAATGGCTTCCTCGAACGGTAGTGTCTTCGGCTTCGCTACGGGCTTCGCACGCATATGTATTTTGCTTGTCCGCTGCCTACCTGCAAACAACAAACGTTTCAAAATAAGAAATTCCATTGTGATCAGTTTTTTGCAAAGACATAAAAGTTACGGAAAAGTCAGTGAAACAAATTACGGAAAATTTAGCGCTTCATACACACGTCCTAAAATTTTGGCAATAGGGCTACCTGGCAAAATTAATACAAGGCTGCAAGCTTTGTCATGTGCTGCGGAACTAATGCACGTTTTCGCTCTTGTTAGCTACGCGACTGGGTCTCCGTATTAAGTGAAGGTAGTTGTTATCGTATCAAATAGCTTACTGAAGTGCGGCAGCGGTATTTCGCTCAACGCCTCTAACGACTCCTCAGTGACGAAGCCGAACGTTGCCAAATATGGGACTTGTGCGATGCACGTTGCGCTTGCATTATCAAGCTTGTCCGACAGGTAGATGCGGTTTGCAAACTCATCTTCAGCCTGCAAGCGTATAAAATCAATTTCGTCAGACAATGGTGCGCCAAAATAGTAAAGCTACGCCAAAAGCATACCATTCGATGAACTTCACTGAACATGAAGAACTGACGGTCCGCAGCGAAGGCGTTAATGCGGTAGCGAGAGTGTGGGTCCGACGACAACGCATAGCGACTGACTTTTGCTTTGTGAGGCCTAGCATATAGAAAGTTTGGCCTGCCACAATCGCAAGCTTACCTAAAAAGTAGATCGAACGCGCAAGTGGCCGTCGCTGTGCGGTTTCTCTTGTGCACCGCGTACAGTTTGTTGCGCTGATTGTCCAGCGTTACGAGGAACTCACTAGCTGTCGGCTTGAAGGGGCCTGAACTTTCTAAAACCATTAAGTTTTGCCGTCAGCGACTCTCCAAGGTACCTTCAGCGAAATTCTTAACGATAAACGTTTCCAGTGCTTTGAAGTAGCCATGCCGGTCGATTTTGAACTGTCGTATCGTCCAAAAGGACCCTGACGACTTGGGATCGACGAAGTAAATAATGTCTGAGTAGGTTGAGTCCATGAAAGACAGTTCTAAGAACGTTAAATGCACGTCGCACTGGATTACCGAAGTCCTCACCTGGTTCCATTTGGAATGTCGAGTTAGGCATATACGAGCATGAGGCGTAGTTTAGCGATGACAAAAGCGAGTAGGTAAATACCGCGTATCCAGACAGCGCATTCTTACTCGGAAACTCTACCTAAACNTACCGCCTTCGCAAGGCCGAAGAGGACATTGCGCATGTTCCCACATGCACGTAGGCTTATTCGGTCCTAGGAAAAACTCGAATCTTTCAGTGTGGTTGCTGCAACGGTGTTTCGGATGTGTTTACACTAAACAACATGATTTCGCTTCATTTTCTCGTCCGGAAACGATAGCTGGACAGTACCTTGTTTGGACAAACACTAGTGTGCAGTGTACAAGCCCTCGTTCTGTGCCGCTTCCCATCATGCCTTCTGGAACCGCGTTATCAACTTGTGGAATAACTTGCCGGTGTCCCTCGATAATGTTGCCAATGTTGACGCCTTCACAACCTTCGTGCAATCCCTCGATGCCACATTTGTCATTTCCGACCCTGTCTTCAATTACCAAGATGCCTAACAGTTCCTTGTTCTGCTTTTCCTTGTTTTGAACCCACTTCATATGGATTTACGTCCCTAAGTGGTTTTCCCCTTGCTACTATGTATGCTTCGTGCGTTGTAGTAGCAATAAAATACAAATACAAATACAAAATACTAGTGTAGAAGGATTTGCGCCACCCTGGAACTGCAGGGCAGGGATGCCTTTCAGCAAGCTTGAACCTCCGTTGATTTCACAACTAAAGCTTTGCAATAACCTGTTGGCACCTTCTACGCAAATTCCACCGTACAACCCTCTATGTGCAGGTTGCGTAATGGCTGCGCAAGGAGACATCCGGAACAGAAGCCGCACTCGAGCGCCTTCTGACGTTGGCCTGGACGATGGGCGTTTCCGTCGCGCACATCCCTCGTTGAGTGCGCTTCCTGTTTTGGCTCAGCAGCGAAGCCACACCTTAGGCAGTCTGTCGTGCGACCACTTAGCTGAACGTACACTTACCGCGGCTTAGTACTGCATGATGCGTGCGTCCTCGTCTGCATCTACTGGCTCAAACAGGTAATTTTCCGACGCAGCACTTATCATCTAGCGTCTAACATTAAAAGCCGTACCGAATCCGTTAACTTTTGCAAATCGCTAGTGGAAATTTGTCAGAAAGCGGCCGAAAAATGCAGAAATTACATTATTCATACCATGGCATAAATCTTCCTAATTATCCGATCTGGGGCAGTAACTTACCTAGTGCGAAGCCTGGCTGTGCTGAAAGTGAGGCCTGAAGCCGACGACATCAGGAAATCCAGTCGCATCCCTGGACTATAGACGGCCAAAAAACTGTTTACTGAATGTCCAGAAATGTTTCTTGGTTTTTTGTGGCACGTTTTGCCGACTTCGTAGTCCTCAAAGCGGTGGCAATCTTGGACATCTATTACAGAAGCGGCAACCAAATCGCGCCGGTATCACCGATACCGCTGATCTCCGATTCGGAACCCGACCGGCTAAGCCCCGTCGGAGTGAGTGACTGCGTGTACCTCGATCCCGAAAGTCCGCGTACTCGAGCGCTGTACGTCCTGTTTGCTCCCGCACTGCGGCCAAACGACGCTCCATTGCCACCACCAAGCCTGAAGTCCCCGTCTCCCACGGAAGTCTCGTCCGATTCGTTATCGCCAATCCCGGTTCAGTGTACAACGCGTCGAGTGTCAAGTGCTACGACTAGTTCCCAGCCTAAATTCCGTTCTCCTTGTCGACGTCAGTCTGATATTTCGTTCGCCTTGAAGGGCTTCCTCTCTGACGACACTGACTCGAGATTCTTCCGCATCCCCTCGCCAATACCGGGAGTGCCTACAGTGATTACGCCGCTGGACGCCGAGTGCCGACACTACAATTCTCAAGGCAGTCCTTCTTCTCCATTCTCCGGTCCGATGTTCGGCGACACACATCCGTTCTCTGTGGAAAGCGTAAGTGGCCAGTACAGCGCTTTAGCGCTTATCTATTGAATAGAATTGATGCACTATAAAAAACGCTGCTTGTCGAATTAACAAAAATCCTTTGCGCAAGAGGAACTATGTTCGGAAATTGGGAAATGCTTGGCCCAGTAGGCCGGCACAGCCGTCGACATACCCAACCAAGCCTTGCGCCTACCCTTAGTGCTAAGGACTATCATGTATTATCATGTTAGACTACAAGTGCGATAAGAAGGTAAGAACACCACTTAAGAGCCCGCAAATTGTGCATGGAAATTTGAGACTATAAGCGTAACTTTCTGATCTTTTAGGACGACTTCAGTGCCACAAAGCTGAGCGAAGCAAAGGATAAAGCAAGGTCGTTCTCTCATCCACGACTAAACGATGACCAAGGAGACGCTGACGATTCGTTCCGAATTCGGAACCGTACAGACCCACAATGGGACAAGCTGTGTGGCAGTAGTCCACGCGTTGCTTGGTCATAATCACGAACCGATGATGCTGATAAGTAAAATGCGTTGTGGAATAGAGTTATCGTTTGTTCGCATAACAGGGCTCAGTTTTACAGACGATTAGTCTATGTCCAAAGCATTACATGTTTTCACGAGTTTTCTTCGTATTGCGTCTTTCTCCTCCTTCGTTAGCCCTTCGCCGACGATTTCAAAGTCGCTTGATCCTTCGCTCTAAAAGAATGAACATGTAAATGGGTACGTGCAAGATAAACGTACTTCCAAGTCGATCACCGCCTCCACGTGCTTGGCCGTACCACGTCGCTCTCTCGTAGCTATGGCTTCGGTGAATTCCTTTACCGGATCGGTTGAAGAAGTTGTCGTAGGAGCTCCCGGATAACTTTTCTCGTCCACCCCTTCAGCGTGACAAACCAGCTTAGGTTTCGGCTTGCGACGGTAAATAACAAGCGAGTCAGCAAGGATGAACAGTGAGAAACAGACAATAATTATACTTTTCATCGTCCTCTCGACCAGCTAAAAGGCCCAGCGTGATCATGGTGGATGGCAGATGCAGAACATACCACGAAATAGCGGTGGAAGACCTACACTATAGCAAAAATCTGAAGCACCAAACAAAACACGACGCGTACCTGAGAAAACGAAAGGTGGCGAACATTTCATCCTACCAGTCAATCAGTCATCTTCTGTTAAACTCGCTCGGGTTAAAGAGAAGTTTGCGAAGAACGCACCCGATGAGGCGTGTGTGAGTGTTCCCGCTTGGGCTCCGCTATTTTGCCACCACTTCAGAAGCGATCGGCCTTGGTTATGCATGTGAGTTCTATACCTACTCTAGGATATGGCTGCCCAAAAGCCAGGATCATGCACACAGCGTAAGCTTAACGCAAAATCTCGTTGACTTGTGGACACGCCACGATTGATTACGTAGAAAAGTACAGCTTAGTGACCGGTCCGTCTTTCGATACGTAGCCGCACATTCGCTTAGGTAAACACTGTCCAAAAGCTGCTTTTCGGATGCGGAGTAGCATTAGCCTATGATATTGCCATCATTAGCGACCACAAGAAAATACTTATGGGCAATCTTTTCTTTGTACAAGCTCTCGTGCATGGGTAAGATAAAAGCTATGCGTTCATTAACCGTAATGTGTACGCGACTAATAAAGTAGCACCGACGAGTTTCGTGTCAGAGAGTGCTGACGTCGTGGCCAAAGACGTGGCTTCTTGTGCACTGATCTGTTTCACAACAGTCTCATTCTCGCGGTCTTCTTCGCCGCTTGATTCGCTGACCGCATCAGGTCTCGATATTTCGTGGTCGGCGATTTCTGTCATCAGGCCCAAGGCATCACCGGGGCTGTCTTCAGTGTCCTCCACCGAATTCGTGCCATGCTCACTCGCTTCATTGCGGACAGCAGATGTTGTTGGCAATCTGCGCGAGGTCGTCGTCTTAGTCAGTGACGTATCCCTGCTTGCTACGGTCACCGGTGAACGGCTCGTCGGAATGGCTTCCTCGAACGGTAGTGTCTTCGGCTTC
>JNEY01000018.1:707258-817408 GCA_020875895.1 Aphelenchus avenae
TTTATCCCCTCACGGCGAGAACAAAAGAAGTGCCGCTAACAAGCGGGCAGAGGCAAACGGCAATTGTCTCGCAGTCAATTTTGGACATGGGCCAGTAAAAGCCGCCTCGACACAACAACCGGCTTATTTGTTCGAGCTCGCATTTCCCTACCCGAACAATGCTGAGCTAGTGGGAACAACCTTTCCGGCCAGTTACATTACGGACGTGCCGCTGCAGAATGCATGTTCTGCGGTTGTAGCCGGACATGCTCCAACCTGCAAACATTCAGGGTAAACCTGCTCATAGGGGCTAATGCATTATCCAAAACGGTGCACTGTTAGCACATCGCTCGTCCTAGCAAGCGAACGAACACATGGGTCATAGGCAGAGGGCCACGAATGCCACTTTGGACAGCTATCTTGCGGCATCAGGCAACCATAATCCAGGCACATCGATGACAAATTCGAGGGAGGAAAATGAACCTCTCCGGCGCTCTCCGGTGGACGCTTAAGTCCCGGTGGTTATGTGCGTGTGTTTTTTTTGTGGGACCTATTGAGGGCTTTGTCGCACCCTGTCTCTTGCGAGCAAAATAAAGCAACGCAAATCGCGGTGCCAAAAATGAACTCTCATGAAAGGAAATGGAATGCAATTTCGGAGACGAGCCAGCGCACGACTGCTGCTCTTGCGGTGTCCACCGCAAAGCATGGCACATGAAATCGCAGTATTCCGACAATTTACAGCCCCTCAAAATTCGCCGAAAAAATGCGATTTGCATATGATTTTGCGGTAACCTTGTTACACGTTCGCTAGGGTCCTCCCTAAGTCGATGCATCCCCGCTAACGCGTCCAGAATGCTTTTACCCTTACTGAACTCTCTCTAACTACAACGGCAACAAAAGCGCCCACAAAATAGAGCTTCGAAGAACCAAGTCTGAAGCTTCGTGGCCCTAGTTGACTGGCCAGCGGGTGAGACGTCAGGGTTTTTACACAATTAGCGATACCCGGCAGACAAGCGACGGGTATTCAGAAAGCGGATCATTTGCAGTCTTTTCCAAGAGAGTCGGCTTGTTTGGCAACGAATGTGGGCCGTGTTAAGATTTTCAGCGAAAGGAAAGAAGTTTAGTGTGGTACAATAACGGAAGCGTTGACATTTTGCTTGTTATATACCGTCGACGTTCAACGTGTTAAGTTCCTTCTGAACGCGTTTCGGAAGCGAGTTGAAGTACTTCTGAATCTGCGCTTCTTCGGATTTCTTAGTTACGTTTGGGTCGTTGATGATTTCCTGCATGCGGGCATCTGCGTCGCGTGCTGCTTGTGACAAGTTAGCCAGCTTGCGAAGCACGTCCAATCTGTTACGCTGAGCCACCTCTTCCTGCTCCGCCAGGTATCGATGAAAGGACGTCTGTGAAACTACGTATAGTGAAAGGACAATGTGTGTCTCCAAAGCCTGCTTTTCTTGAATTGATCGAGGTTACTAACGTTAACTGGCTCTCCTTGCTTGGCTGCCCAGCTACTAAGAGCTAGCTGATATGGTCCCTTCGGTATGTTCGTGTTTTGCTGAAGTTCCATCAGTGACTTTCGACCACTATCTAAAAAAAGAAACTTGCTGCTTACGGTGGGTTATATACCATCCGCTAGAAGAACAAATTCCGGTAGATGACTGTTGCCATCCGAAGAAACCTCCTCTCCATTGAGAGGCTTCAACGTCGTCGAGGTCTCGTTGCTACCGTGCACGACTGGAAGATCCAGTTCGATTTGCTGAATAATGCAGTCATTAGCAGTTAAGTGCACAAGACAAATACTTCTTGAACCTTGAACGTCTCGGACCATGGAGTAAGGAACTCACCGCACCTCCGATGGATACCGACAAGGAATTCTTCTTTTTCGATGACGAGTTTTTCTTATTTCCTTTCGTAGACTCGGTTTTGTTTGAAAAAGACAGCGATATGTCGCCATCCTCCTGGTCGTTAGTGTCGCGAGAATCGTCGGATCCTTCTGTTTCACCATCCAATGTGTTGCTTCCAGCGTCCGAAAGGTGGTGGCTTCCTGTGTATCTCTGATCCCCAGAAATCTGTTCCAGAAGGTGAATGTTCGTTGTCTGCCGAGGGGCTCTTTAGAGCAAGCCCCGGTGACGGCAGGATTACGATCGCAAGAAAGAAATTAATTATAGGACAGGAAATCATTGTGATCGACAGACGCAAAGCGTTACCATAGAATAACACCGATGGCCCGACAAATCCGCTGATTCTGCGTAGACTAGTTGCTGCAAAACATTCTTTTAATGAGCTCCCGTGAGACCGAGCCCGGACGATTCATCGAATCGAGAATTCCGAGTACTGTTACCGCACGACTCAGATGCACTAGCACAAACTATAGCCACCCAGTGCCGCCTACAAATTAGATCTAAATGTGCCTTGGCAACCGCACACAATCGCTACAACATCAAATGCTGTCGTCATGTGCCAAACGGTTTGAGATCCAGGGGGTAGGGTAATTTGAGAGCTTGCCACCCTTGCCACGTCTCCCTACACCCACCCTGCAAACCAGCCAAGATATAGGTAAGTAACTTCTAGCTTTAAATACCTTGGCTAAATCCCCCTACCACCCCGAAACAATTCTCCCCTCCGGATGATGGGCAAGCCCCAAGCTTTGTATGTTTCATAGCCCCAGAAAAATTTTAGAAGATCAAAACTTTTTTAAAGATAGTTTCTCATCCATAAGACGATTCGCGTCCCTGAAAATTCTTGTTTCATTATCGCCTACCAAATCCGGGCATTAGTTTAGACTCCCACGTACCCTGGGTGGCTACGGAAAATTTGCGTGAGGGGGAATTATTCGAGGAAATACCGTACATGGAGAACAATAACATGGGGCAGGGGTGCGTGCTTTCTACGGTGTCATGTTATTTTTCAAGGAACGGTATCGTTCCTTGAAAAATTCTATAAGGGATCCCCTATAAGAATCCTTTTGAAGATGATGTCCATTTTGGACACTTTGGTCGAAGCTTCTCGCCTGCTTGGGCAAGCCGGGTTCGATGTCGAAGGTGCCCGGTACGGGGCGGACCGCAAAACTGACGCAGCGTTATCGAGAATAACAAGTAAAGCCAAGGTCGGTCCAAGCTTTGCTGGTAGGCTGAAATCTTAAAAGCGTCCTGCGCAGGCGCGAACACGGTGCGAGTGTTATTTATTTGTATTTATAGAGTTGCAAAGTTACTCGTTCTCCAATGCTAAACGTTATTCATGATCCTCAAAATAGGGTCATTTTCAGACTTGTATCCTGTCAGCCGAGAACAACTGAGTGGCAAGCGGTCCGCATTGTCCGACACAATGTGCCAGTCATATATGTCACTAAAGTTTGCGGAATTGCTGTCTCTTCCGCAGAAGAAGCTAATGTACCTTGCGTGCCACTGCACGTACGCTCGGATAAGATCCACCGCCACGTCGGCTAGGACAGGTGCGCATGATTGTTCGACTATCGGCTAAATGTCGTTTGAACGCAGCAGCATCTTGCATGAGCCCACCTTATGGCACTGCTGAAAGCACTCTTGGAACGAGCATAACAGGTCGAGTTCTTGCTCATACCGGTCCAGTGCTGTGAATACCTGGAACGAGTTTGCACAGTGCATGTTAATATACCTTACCGTTCCTAGGCTTGTCCTTTGCATCTCTTTTGCCTTGCTCAGGGCTTGTCCGTGACAGAAATGGTCACATTTTAGAAACGTTAGCGGTTCGGTGTCCTCCAGACAGGGTCTTGCGGTAAGAAACTGTGTCCTCTTGAAGTTACACAAGAAGTTGGACGGAGAAAACACCCGGTCTGCAGACTGAAAGTGTTAACGTTTATCTTGTTAAAAACATGTTGTGAGAAACGGATTACTTGATCTTCGCAACGTTCGATGAAGCATCGTGTTTGAAGCTCGGCTAGTTCGCAGTACTTCACGTAGCCGCCGTATTCGAGAATCTTCGGATGAAAGGGAAAGTCGTAGAAGTCGGTGGAATTAATGTGGATTTCGCTTTCGAACGATCGCTTCCATTCGTCATTACAATGCTAATATCAAATGATAGTAGGCAGAAAAGCGCGTCAGTGTTAGACGCGAAGGCATGAAGTACCTGGAAGCACGTCGGGTCTGTTTCGTTTTGACCGGAGGCGAACATGAACTCCCGCTTATGGCGACGCAAACTGTTCGCATCGTTTAGTCGCACTTCATCGAAAGCACTTGGCGTCGGGACTAGCGTGAATAGCCAAACAGCAAAGACGAGCTGAGAAACACGGTACGACGCTTGTGATTTCACAGAAGTCGCGGTGCGCATGAGCAAGTACATGGTCGACGGACAACATGCTGGCGGTAAATTATGGCTATCCGCGGATTTCCGCCGGGAGGGCGATGGGATGCATACGGATCGTGCGAAGCACTTGCGCTGGACTGCTGTTCGACAGTTAGACAGCCACGGATACAATTATGCTCGACCCTGCGTCTTCTGCAGGTGTCCGCACGGGCGAAATCAGAAAACATCAGCAAACTTGCGTACCCAATTAGATATCGGTAGAAGGGCTAGTCGGCAATGACCGCACTCGGCCCTTACTCTGCCCAAGTTTCAAGTTTTGCCGAACCGCACACACATGCAGCGAACAATAAAAGTGCGATGCGGTTTTCTTCGAGCCCTTTGACAGTTATTGATATCTATCTCTGTTCGGAGCAGGCGCACGGAGCAGCTCTCCGGCAATTCGGGTCACTGTGCACCCGCGCCTGTGCACAATCAATTCGGAAAGGCTTCTTTTCGTCTCTACAGGAAGCAGCGCATATTAGCGCGACCATTGGTAGGCGTCCGCCAGCGTCGATGCCGTTGTCGGGAATCTGAATGCGTCACAAGGCCCCGCGTCGTTCACCACGGCGTTCTGCTCAGTTTTTGTTGCTTACCTGTATCGCTGTATTTCTGTACTATACCGTACTACCACAAGTACAATTAGAACGTCATGAAGATGTCGAATACGGTAAGGAGTAACCCCAAAAGGTGAAGTGAATGAAGTGATACATCATCATGCGATCCTTTCTAAGCGGCTCGTTTAGGCCTGCGTCTGTCGGAATACACTAAGTCTACAAATTTATCGACTTATGAATCGACGCAGAAATGTCGCTTTCCTGTACGGAATTTCATGTAGATCGTATCATTTCACAATCCTTGTAGATTCTGGATCCTCTTGACCCGTCGATATCAAAATTTGTGTCCCACCCGTCACCGATTAAGTGCAAATTCGTGCAACCCTCTTTCACGAAGGCCACTTTGAATGAGGTCAGTAATTTAAACCAGAAGTCGGCAAAAGATCTACGTGGTCTTGTAGGTTACTCTCGACCGTAAACTAGCGCAGAAATACAAACTGCACCGCATCAAGTACCGCGTGTTCCACAGAGCAAATGGATCCGATTCCTCAATCTTCTACGATGAATGGTCGAGCTTCCCTCTGGAACAACCAGTAAAGCTGCGAGTAAGCTCTTTGAACTCGGCTCACAGTATTGTCCAGGGCAATGGTATTGTAGTCAGCGGAAGGTACAACGGAACGATGGCTTACTCGAACATCCATGCATCGGTCGTGCCAGTACATCGGCACACGGCGTCTGACACGAACGGTACCGTCTTCAAACCAAGCGTGTTGATCCTTGGCATTGACTCCCTGTCACGGTCGAACTTCGTCCGGAACCTGCCGAAAACGTACAGGTATGTTTTGTGTTTCCACCTATGGGCTCTCTCAACACCTCCAATGTAGCTACTTAACGAACATATTGGCGGATGGGACATGCACGGGTACTCCAAGGTTGACGACAATACGTTCCCGAACATGTTGGCCGTCCTCACCGGCCAGAAGGTTACCGTTCGACAGTCCGAGCTGGATGGGAACCCCCAGACCGAGTTTGTGGATTCCTGGCCGTTTATATGGAAGAACTTTTCCGCGGCAGGCTACACGACCTTCCTAGCTGGTATTTTGCCCTTACGTGCCAATGTCGACATAGTTCTTAGAGGAACAACCCGGAATATTTTCGTACAAGGGCGCAGGCTTCCGTCGCCCACCTACCGACGTTTATCTTCGCCCATACGGGCAGATGCTAAACGAGGATCAAACAGTTACGTACAAGTCGTCACAGTACTGCTACGGGAACGAGCCGGAGTCGGCATTGGTCCTCAATAACATACAACGGTAAGCGTGTGCCCACCTTGCCGGTAATGGCGTGCACGAATGACATTTTAGCTTCCTAGAGCTGCAGAAGCGATCCGGAACACCGTTCTTTGCGCTGTCCTTTCTTTGGAAAGTATCGCACGATCTGGCGAATTCCGTTGAAATTCTGGACATTCTACTGTCGGACTGGCTCGCCCGCATTCACCAAGCTGGCCTACTCCGCGATGTCATGCTTTTCGTAATGGCCGACCATGGAAACCGCTTTGACAAGATTCGGTAAACGTTTGTCAGAAAGATGTTACGCCCGTCATTATTGCGCTCAGTTTGTTAATCGTGTTCAGATCCACACTTGTTGGCCGGTACGAAGAGCGAATGCCGTTCCTTTTTGTTCGACCACCTGAGCGCCTCTTGAAGAGTCAACCTGCTCTGCAAGTATCTACTCTCCACAATTTGTCATCAGCTAACGGAGGCTTTTAGGAGATTCTTACCAAGAATTTGTGGCGAATGACTTGTCAGTACGACGTCTACGAAACGCTTGTGGACGTTGTTAACAACCGGTACGGGGAGAACAGATCGACGCTCTACAACCGAGGCCGCAGTTTGTTCACACCAATACCGCTGGAAAGAACTTGTGACGACGTTGACATCGACGAACATTTCTGCGTGTGCCAGGTACGTCGATCACGTCAAACGCCATAATTGTGGTGGTACAGGAGGAGACGCAGCTCTCAACGGACACGTCAATCGTCAAGCAGGCAGCGCAAACTGTTATGGACGAGATAAATCGTTCGTTACAGCCAGTAGCTGAATTGTGCCTGCCGGTCTCTCTCGACCTCGTCATGTCTGCAGAGAGACTATCGGCTAACAAAAAGGTAGGTCCTTCAGCGACATCCCACTCCTTCATTTAACGAGTCCAGGTACAAAACAACAACCGATGGCATTACACTCAGTTCATTGGGAATACCAACGTCACGGACATTATTTCATTCGTCCGCGTCACGGTGGTTAGCGCAAAACCAAGCCAAGCGGTTTTCGAAGCGGTGGTGCAAGTCACTCAGAAGTCACTGGACAGTCCGGAAATCGAGCTGCACACAGACCTAGGTCGTATAAGTCGAATCAACAGCTACGGACAATCGGCTAGCTGCATCTCGCTTACGCACCGACCACTGGAGAAAATTTGTACCTGTAAAGAATTTGCCATATAAACGTTAATTCGAACGCTCCGTGCGAAAATAAAGCTTGCACTACAGTTCAAGCTCTTGTAATCCATTAATCCAACTGGTTGGGTAATCGCAGGCGTGCCATTTGTTAGCGGGGCAGGGTTGATAAAAGGTGACCGGGCGCCGTTTGGTGGTTTCATAAGTGCCAGATGTGCCACAAGTAGTGTGTCGCCTGTTCCATCGTCTTTCTGTAATTGTCCGGTGAAGAAAGGTCATGAACATCTTTATACTTCTCCCTGTTTCGTAAGCACGTTTCTTTCCGCTATATTCCTACTAGCGGCCGAGGATTACTGTACCGAGCAGATGGGTAAGCTTGTTTTCGAACTTATGTACTGGTAGCGTTACTTCATGTATTGTTGCGCTACCAAATTTGTCATCCTGTTCCCGCATGCGCCATAGCCCTACGCATGCATTATAGCGCCTGCCGCATGCACCGTAGCGTTGCTCCATACACCATAGTGTTATCCAGCATCCAGTATTCCGAAAGCTGGCTAATAACATGAAAGCAAGAGGCCCCCTGACCCCTCCTCTGAATGACCCCCCCCCATGCAAACGGACCTTATTTTTTGATTTTCCGTGCACGACTTCATGTGGCTATACCCTGACAGAAACCCTCTTTCTTGCGTGCAACGGGACGCATGCCGTAGCGGGCTCGCTATAGCCTGCAAGCATCGACTTTGACGGGTCATACATGTCTTTTTTCAAACATGTCCTTGGAACTTCGAGGTTCTACTAACCTTTTTACGGGCTCAAGGGGCAGCAGGGATTTGAATTTGGACGGACATGCACCATGCCCTTTAGTGTATAGAGCATTTTCGACATAAACTAATAAGGAGAATAATTGCTTCCTTCTCTCAACGTAACACAGGTTTCTTTCCGTGCAGAAAGCCCCTCTTGCGCGCGACCACCTGGGAGATTAGCGGCATTTGGGGTTCGAGGAGGTCACTAAGCACATAGCATAGGTTACAGGCGTCCGTCAAAGGTGTCACTCGGTAAACAGTGACCGCTGACCCTCTTTTGTGCAATCACTCCCATTTCCGCTTAGCATTGTTCCACGCTGACGGGTTCGCAAAGGATCGAAGTGTTCTACGCGGGTGGGGTATTGCTCCGACTTTTGTTAGCCATTATTAAGTTCTATTTACTTTTCATTGTCTGTTTGAAACCCGATTTGAAGTGCTGTACAGCACGCAAGATCGCTCGTCCGCCAAGCGAATCTCAGTCTGAGCTGCTTCACGAGGAACGGTGGATCTTTGCTCACTGAGAAGAGTCCGCACTGCAAGATGCCAATTTTCTAACGAAAAACTGTGATGCCCGCGCTTTTCAGCGCTTTAACACGTATCGGGTTGCAAAAATAAGCATCCACCGCCTGATTCTCGGAACCCGACCCAGGTCGCGCTTCCTTGTGTCACATCAACAAAGATGTCTGTTTGAGATACATGCGGGAACTCGCGAAAGAACCGTGTTCTTAGCAGACAATGCGTCTCAGAGCTTTCTCGATCTAACTAGGTAAATGGAAATTTGACCTTCTTCACAAACTGACTTGCGCGTGTAGAACCGTCCGGAGCGAACGCAGAGCAAGCGTCTGGGAAAGTATCTTTCTAGCTTGCACTCAGAAAAATGTTGTCCATCACCCATCGCCTTAGTCCCCCCCCCCCCCGCTCCCCCACAGCCCCGTCGTCTTGTAGAGCTATTACGCAATACGACCACGTTTGATACGAGTACAATAGTCTAACTTTTTGTGCGTTATCGCTATACGTTAAAGTCACCATGCTAGTCTTGAGAATGCATGGCACTTGCCGAAGTGCGCTTTGGGTTCATGACAATCAAATTATTACATGGCGTTCCCTCGTCGGAGGACGAGAACTGCTTGTCGTGGTCTTCGATAGGTCACTAGGCGGTTGCTCATAGACAGCAGGAGGCTCTGCGCGGACAATGCCCGCATCCTTCGCATTGTTCTACCAGCCAAACCCTTTGAGGGCACCTCGGGGGAGGCCGCCACATCCACGTCGAAGGCAGTTAAGTCTGGCCAGCCGCATGGACACCGACGTAACCATGCCTCAGCCCAACCTTGTACTACGTTACAGGTGTTGTTTTACGTTTCTCTTAGTACAAAGTGGATTGGATTCTTAGCATCTACTCTGTTAGTCGCGGTTATTTGCATTAGACTTGAGGTACCCTTGAACTCTTGCCGTACCATAATACGCTCCCAAGCTAGGGCTGCCCGACAGTTCCGTTCCTGAGGCAGTTCCGTCCTCAGGGCACTTATGTCCTCGTTAAAATACAAAATATCGGTTTCTGGGGTGCCTGAGCATAAGCCTAAGCCCAATCGTAACAGCCTAGGCAGCAGCCTAAGCCTAAGCAGAACGACTAAGCTCTAGAGGTACGGGGTTAAGGTCTAGAGCTAGCGCGACTAAGCTCTGGAGCTGGAATAACCATTCTCTAGAGCTAGGGACTAAGGAAATTGCGGGATTGTTGTTAACTAAGGGGATGTAAAAATAGAGGATGGCTTCGCTGCAAACGAGGAGATGGTTTCGCTGTAGATACGCAGGCGGCGTGCGCTATTTTTCGGTTTCATGGGGACGGAACTGTCCTGGGGCGGAAATGTCCCGGAGACGGAACTGACGCGCACCGCAAGCTAGTCCATTCCAGATGAGCATTGGGCATCGAACCTTGTACTGCTTACGCTGCCACCTAAGGGCCTTGCAACAGAGTTACGGGTACAAATAAGCGAAATTTTCACCAGGAAACACACGCTTCCTGCGCGAAGTTTTCGCTCATCCGGGCGACTACGCTTCAATACCTGACGAAAAAAGGATTGCTCATTCATGGATGAAAATATCCGCCATATGCTGCGAGAAGTTTTCGCCGAGTGTTAAGTGGGTACGCAGTACGGAAAGTGTGATCTCTCCTTAAAGGCTAGTCAAAGACGTACCTACCTACGTGCTGTTTCCGTCGGGAGGTATATTTAATTTCAGTACAACATTTTATGTTTTTGCGCTAATGCGTTTTTCTCTTTGTGAGATCCTGCCGACACAAAAGGTGCTGAGGCTGGGTACATGGCGCCTTGTGAACGAGAATAATTATCGGGTCCCGATAATGGGATTGTAATTGCAACCTATCAGAGAGCACCCGACAGTCCTCATCTGCGCAGATCCATTTCTTGCAGGGTCACTCTCGGCGATGTCTTTATTGCCCTGCGCGCGCATTGCTAAAGTCATGTTCGCACCACTTTCACCTACGTGACCCCTTTGTGGTCACATGCAACTTTTTGTCTTTGCGTAAGCATCACATGATACAATGGCTCTTGTCGTGTCATAAATGAGAAAGCGACCATGAGTACATGTGTCTTTGGTCACCCGCCGTGACCCAGGCCGAAAGGTCAACGTAGCATTACATAACCCTAAAAGATGCCGCCTCCTGCTTTCGCGGGTTCTGCGCGCCTTTTTATGTCAACGAATAGCCAGCACAACTTGCGCTGTGCTTTCCGGAAAGCGTTGCTGAAGAGCTGTCCTTTCTGACCACGCTCCGTACTCCTTAAATTACGCACTCCGCTGGGTGAAGCTCTTATTTTAAGGGTCCCGCAGGATTGCTTAATTTGGGTAATTACTGAAGGACAATGCCCTTGAGGAGGTTTTTGGCTCTTGGCCTTTTCTATGACCGATGCGCAGGAAGCGCGTCGCCGTCCTTAAAAAGCCCTTAAGTGGCAGCGGTCATTTTGTTGTCTCGAGGTTGGACATTCGTCGGGACATGGCTCTTTAGTTACCGATCCCTGCCGACATTGTTAAATTCGCCTAACTTCCAGCTTGTTTGCTCTCGGTTCCAAGGTCTTGGTCGTACCTCGTCATCCACGTACCTCTTCACCATCTACCTCTTCATCGTAGAAGCAAATCGGTCTGTGCCTGAGTGCCTGTCAAGGATGGGACAAATCACCGCTCGTATGCCACGGACAGTGCCACCTGCGCAGGAAATATGAATGACACGCTTATCCTTGCGGGCCCTTAATCAGCGTCTAAGCCCCTCGCAGGTGTCTTTTTCATTCATGCAACCATTGTTAGACGATGCATTCGAGCCTATCGTGCGCGTGTTGTACATTCAAGAGTTTCAGGCTTTCGTTCCTCGCTGTGCATGCTGGAGATGCAACCTGATGCATCGCATGCGCAGATGAATGGGCCATTGCCCAACTCGCTGGGATCAATAACAATTATTCCCATTTTGTAATCCCTCCGAAATTTAAGGATTATCTCTTCGGCACCAATGAATGCTTATTGAGAGGGAGAATGGCGCAGGAGGCGTCGCGCTTGGAATCTCTGCAGGAAATCGAGCGGGGCCCGCACCATTACGAAGGTGGCGTGTGCGTGTCGCGTGTGTTGTTCTCAATGGCACCGCTGGCGCATTTGTTGGTGTTCGTTTTTTCCTCCGTTCCCAACCTTTCTTGCGCGCGGGAAGCCCTTCGGGTAAACATCCGGTCGGCACTTAGCTCTCACGATTTAAAAATGCGTCCTCCGTTTCGCACAACTCAGGCGGTATTTTATCCCTTTTGCAGTACCCTTCAGCCTACGAAGCAAGGCTGAGCCGACGTAGCGCTAGAGGTAAGCCGTAATGCTTCACCTGCGTCGTGGTCATCAGGAGTTTGGCCGCGGACACTCGTTGTCAGCCGCCCATAAAATATTTATACGCTCATTGGCGACTACGCGCGTGCCACTTCACTCCGAACAGGACGGACGATGTTTGCTCCAGGCTATAGAAGCTCCTGAGGGCACGCCTTGTGCTTTACCTGAATTTCCCTCGTATTCCACAAATCGGTTTTATGTTTGGGCCGCGCGACTGTCCTCTACAGTGTCCCAATGACTTTAACGTGCCATTACCACCCGTAACCACAGAGATGGTTACGACCATTGCCGCTCGTTACAAGCCCCTGAAACAGGTGGATTGCCCGGGAAGTATCCCAAACGAGCGGCCGATAGTTAAGCGCGCGTTGAAACGGCTTTTATGAGGCGAGCACCCATGACTAATACGTTATGACAAGCGAAACAGTGCCCGGAATGGGTAGGTTTCCGCCGCGGATCACGCTGCTATTGTTGCCAATAACCCTATTTTTCCGGTTGCTCAACTTTCATAACTCTCTTTTTCCCCGAAGTTTCGGTGCCTGATCGTTACTTTTTTGTGTCAAGGAAATGACAGGTTGCCGCAGCTTAACAAAGTATCATAAACTATTAAGCTGAAGCATTTACAGTTTAATGTCCTGATACTTACGTAGCGTTCTGTTTCACAGCGCAATTACGCTTGGGTATTTTTGTCGAATGCTAAATGCAGGCGTTTTCTGAATGGCCCTTTAAAATTACCGGTTTGCGCGAATCGGACGGTCGGAGCTCTGTGATTTTTACCAGCGTTGAACACGCACTGCGCCGGGATTAGCAAGCCCTTCCTGGGAAATTCGCAATTGCACATCGGTTCCGAGTCATTTTCGAAGTAAACGGCGTTCCCATCACTTTTATGACTAGGTGTTTGAAAACATCGTTCAGTGGAGGGAAGGCAAAACACCTACAGACTGGACAGACGGACTAGGCCGCATTTAATCGCGCTAACGCACCCCTTTGCTGGCACCCACAATTTGATCGGCACTATCGTGTTTCAACGCGTCAATTGTTTACTTTAAGGTGCATTTATAAAATAATTTGCCCGCGGTCATGCTCTTCGTCTCGCGCTCGCAGCTCACCACATGGCCATGCCACATGTACTCTTTTGCAGGCATTCCTGCACGGCACGCTGCGTACGAGGACGCCCATCGTGCGGTACGAGTGATTTCCTGTTAGTGGACGCGCTTAGTTCGTCGCCGGAAGCGGCCAAGGCGGTGTGCAACGGGACGCGCCGAGTTAGCGCGAGTACGCCTTGAACTGGTCGTTAGCCGTCGCAGTGCGGAACGGCCCCACCTGAGTGCCGCGCGTACCGGTTCCGGTAGCCGAAACACTTAATGCAGTCAAACGGCGCCTGTCGGCACACAAGCGGCGCAGCTGACCGATACGGCTCGTTGGACCATGCTAATTCGTCTCAAAGCGCTACCGCACTCCTTACTTGTTGAACTCGCCGACGCTTACCTCTCTCTACGCCTTCGCCGAGACGCCGGCACGGTAAACAGGAAGGACAACGCGCGCCTGAAACCGTGCCGCCTTATTTAACCGCCTCATTACCTGAATTGCTAATTTGCCTTCTCGGTGATTCCCGCGACGTTCGGCCAGACCTCACAAGACGATTAGCTTGCCGTCTTGCTATTCAGTCCAAGAATGGAGCTCACTAGCGGCATCTCACTATTGTTCCTAGCTTGCCTAGTACGCGTTGCCGATGGTATGCGGAAGCGCGACAATGCAGACGGTAAGTACCTAATTTGTGGCCAACGCGTAGTCGGCCAACGCGTAGTCCCTTTTGGTTCGTTCGGTCTAGACAAATGAGTTTTTAATCGTTCAGCTGAAAACTTCTTAGATTGATAGGTAGGTACATTGATTTTTTTAACTCTTTGGAACGGGCCAGTATGGCTCCGCAAAATTTCGGTTAACTTGTTTCAAGTATTGCCTTGCTCTTTTCAAGACAACTGGTGATAAACGAACATTCATGGTAAAACGAACATCCCCTCGAGAAGCCTTTAAGTATCTTTTAAATCACGGATTGTCGTTGCCAATGCGCAGCCTCCTGGCAATTACGGGAACCCATGGTATAATCGAGTTGCCCTTGTGCCCGGGCTATCCGTTTTCGCATGTAGAAGAATGCAAATATCGCCCGTCTCAGACGCGCATTACTTAGCCGCAGGCAACAATTACGCCTCACAAGGGGCAATTATTGCTATTTAAGGCTAAAAGCAAACAACAGTCCCGCTTAAATGAGACATGCGTAAGAAGCTGAGGGATTACTTTCTAAGGAGAATGTCGTAAAGTACAAATTATAACTTGGAGAATGCTTGCAAAGGCGTGTACCGGGCAGCAAATACACTGACCCTTCGAAAGAAAATACACCCGATCTCGCGGTTTAGATGTCTACGAAATACGAATTTATGAAAACGCTCCACCCGGCACCAAGGTGACCCTAAACGAACCCTTCGACCGTCTTCTACGCGAACAAAAGAACTGCTTCGCGCAGCTGGACAGTGAGGTCGCATGGATAGAGTTCGATTCCGCACTACTGATGTTTCTCACAATAGCGGAAGTGCCGAAGAACGTCCGCTCGGTACAGCATGCTACTCTTCACTTGATGTGTGCTTCGAACAAGGTGAGAGCATATTTGGGCCTTAATTCATTGCGTGCAAGTTTAGATGCGGTCCCTGAACTTCTCCATCCACGTGACGCGGCGCAACCGACACCCACCGAAGTTCTCGAGAGAGCACTACCATTTCTACGCGGCAGCGACGCTTGGCGTCGGTACCGAAGTCGGAAGGATTCACGTGGTTGACAGCGATCCGATCATCTACAACTCCCAGATGCAGCTGTCAGTCCTCGGCGAAGAGCAACACTGGGCCGTGTTCAAGAATGGATCCGTCAACGTGCAACGGCCGATGAACGACCTCAAGTTGTACCAACCCTACAGCTTCCGTGTGCTTGCGATCGACTTTGGCTCTCCACAGCTGTTCTCGATGACCAACATCACCATTGTACCGGTCTCGGTTTCACGTAAGCAAACCCCTACTATCGGCCAACCTACTCGCATCTTTAGAACCGCACAATGTTCGCGTGAACGTTGCGAACACAGAGTACCAAATATTCGACTGGGACACACCGGACTTCGGCGTAGCAGAGAAATTCCGCGTATCCGTGCAGCGCAAGCATAACGTGCTGTTCAAACTGGAAGTTGAAGGCACCGAGACGAGTGCAATGTCGATGGTATTTCGGCGTTCCAATTGCGGTTTACGCTATTAGGTAGTTTAGGTGCACTTTCAACCGGGGCCTGAGTACACTGTTTTCGTTACGGCCGTTGATTCTGAAGGCGAGACACCGTCCGAACCGCACAAATTCACACTTATCGACAATGGTAGGTCGTTTGGCAAGCAGATGGCAGGTGTCGTCGTCTGGAACTTTACAACCTTAGTAGTAACAGAGCTAACGAGGTGGCTTTAAGATCTCAAGTGCGATGGTCAGTGCGCTGAAGGGGGAGTGCCAATGTGCCACTACGGAACGTTCCACAAGATCGAGCAATATCGCGACAAGAACGGACTTCACTGTTTATGCTACAATGGTTACTCCGGTCCGCAGTGCGATACAGTCGGTACTTGAATGCTTCTTTTTATTCGAAACGCTAAGTTCTTTGCAGAATCCTGCCCTGGCGAGAGATCTATCGAAGCATACGGAAGCGTTGAATGGCCCGATACAGCCGTCAACCGCTCCTCATCCATACTTTGTCCGTACAACGCAGACGGTGAACGCCTTTTCCGAAAGTGTGTTTGGAACGACATGCGTCACATGGCAGCGTGGGAAAACGTCACTCACAACGACGTCTGCAAAAGACAGGTACCTACTGTCCTTGTCAACTCCCAGCAGAACCAAATGTTTTCTTTCAGAGCTCCATCCTTGGTCCATCTCGGCGTGCTTGCCAACTATGCCCAGCGGCCGGACCAGACTGTTTCCGGAATCGTAGCAGTTCAGCGATTCCTCGACTCTATCCTGCGGTTCCCTGCTTTCGACACGGACATTGAGAACGCCTACTTCGATGCGAAAATCGCAGAACACACGGCGCAAGTGCTGGACACCCTGATCGGCAGGAACCTCTCCAGTATTCCCGGGAACGTGTCAGAGGCCCGAGACAACCTGAGCAACTATCTGCGGGAATTCTCTCGAAGGCTTCCCGTGCCATACCTCCTAGAGAGTGCCCGGGATGGAATGCAGATTAAGGTAAGTTGTACCCTCGTGCATACCTACCTAATTGCGATGTGACTTTCAGACTTTTCATGTCGTCTCTGGGGCAGAGACCTTCCCAACCAGTCTGGGTCGACGGTGCTACTTGCATATGCCTAAAACGGAGATCACCGATTCTGTGCGCGTAGTATGCGTGCGAAACACGACGCTGTACCCCCTGCTGGATGGCAAGACGCCCATGATGATGGTCGAGACCGACACGGACATGAGGCTGCCATCCGGCAAGAAAGCCCTCATTGGAATGCGACCTGCGGATGGCGCTCGATCGGACGTGAATTACACGTGCGCCTATTACGACGAGAAAGGTTCGCTGCGTACCCCTTCACAGTACCCATCTAACTGTTGTGAATTTAGAGCACGGCTGGTCAATTACGGGAATCACAGTCCTGTCGCGGAACTTCGAGAACGGTTTCGTCCTATGCGAGACCACTCATCTCAGCCTCTTTGCGCTACTACCCGTAGGTGGTGCCCTAATGACTGGCGAAACCGCGGACCGTTCTAGGAATCGCTGTTCGAAGTAAATACGTCTAAATTGTATACGATTATCGGCCTCCTACCGATTTTTACCGCATTCATCGCAGTGCTGTGCACTGTGTTCCTGCTGCTGATGACTCTATTCCACAGGTCAGTTGCAAGCTTTTAAGGGTCCATTATAACAACGTGAACTATTGGAGCATTTTTAGACATGGCGAAGTCAACCCGGCCCTTATTCTGCTTCTCTTCACTTTACTAATCGTGCACTGCGTTCACCTTGCTGTTCTCGTCGTACCTCGCTTTGGCTCCCTTCGCAGCTGGGACACTCAAGTTTACCTCATTCTGCAGTATTCGCTCATATCCGTTGCCTCTTTGATGGCTATTATCGACTCATCCTTGTGAGTCTCCCGGCTTTGTCTAGCTATGGAAATCGTCTCCCTAGCAATGCCGAGAAGATTTAAGAAACATGTTTCAGGTACGCCAAAATTATTGAGCTGGAACTGGGCTTCGAAGAGCCCATAACGCTCGTCACACGCGTTTTCGTGCTCATCTTTGCAGCTATTAGTAAGTACTGCCTAGCCTTAATTGCGATGCAGAATCGCTGCGATTTAGTCATCCCGGCATCAATGTGCTTCGGTACGTGGTTCTTCGATGGCTACATATACTACGCGATTACGTCGCGTCATCCGTAAGCATAGTCGCCATAGCATATGTACCCGTAGTGATTTTAGTGTGTTCCAACCGTTCAACTGGACATTCGCCCTGACCTTTCTGTCTCCACTCGTAATCTTTTTGGGCGTCGCATTCGGCTACGGAACGTACGCAGTATACTACGGAAGCCGTGTCGCGGGCGGCAGTCCCCGCTGGTCGGAACACAAGGAGAGCCTGCTTCGGGACCTGGCACACACCGCCGGTATTGCACTGCTAATGAAGAGCGCTTTCTACACGGAAGCGGTTTTCTTCTACCTCCAGCACAGTTGGCAAAGGTTAATAGTATTGCGCGCTAATACGATAATGTCCTGCTTTCAGAAGCCTTGGCCTCGCAGTGCTGCACATCCTCACGACAGCGACTGCGATGGCCTTCGCCCACTATTTCCAGCACGTGCAGGCGAAGTTTCCGCATGCTTTGCGCAACGCATGCTGTTCGTCGCTCGAGAAAGCCGTAGTGCCGAAGGTTAAACGCTCTTCGGTGACGGGAAGCGGTGGGCACGACGTGTCTTCTCAGGATCACCTGATTACCAGGGTCAGTCAACGGAGACGGATCACCCAACGGCGCATACTCATCGTCGCCTGTGACGGGCATACAGAGGGAGGTCAACGGCTACAGGCAGTCGGCCATCTTGCATCGGGACGACGTGCACGACGGAATCCTCAAATACTCCCACGGTGGCACACTTGCGGCGCTAATTGACGAAGAAGGGGAAGGGCCATTCCTGAACCAGGCACCACTCGCCCCTTCGCTTCATGGCCCTAGCAGCCCACTTGTTAGTATTGTATAGTCACCGTACGAATCTCGGTTACAATTTTGCTTTAATTTCCTTTATCCTCGCCTTTAGCGCCCCTGCCCAAAAATATCGAGCGAAAGCCCCGATAAAACAAGTACAAAGCTTTTAAGATGACTGTTTCACTTATCCTGTTGGGCGTTGTACATATCTGGCGCTTTCTCTGTGAGAAGTTATTTGACATGCAAGGACAATAATTACCATTCACTCAAACTCAAATCCCATTCGCGGTATAGGCACTGTGAATAAATAGAACTGTAAATAAGACGATATGTGAGATGTGAAAAGACATGCTAAACCATGGGGTAAGTAAGAAGTGACGACACATGGAGCAGAAGGCATGGCGATGCTAATTGAGCAACTGGAGAGCACTGCAAGATTGTATGCTACGCATACGAAGAGGGTTGGATAAAAAAAAATTCTGGTTTTCCCGGATGAGAAAACATTAAGAACATGGACTACTTGCGTGTGAGCAAACAAAGACGGTATTCGGGTACAGCTATTCTTCGTAGTAAACTTTAAGAACGGTAATGTCGCCGGTAGACAGGGTCTGCGTGCTCGAGTCCACCATCTGTGGACGGGTGTACATAGGTGGTGGAGTTACGCCATTCGATTTAAACGGAGATGTGCCGTTGCTCGCGCCATGCATAGACTTGGGTGACGGACTATCGCCTGACGTTTGGCGACGTGCAGGTGGCCGGTAGACACCGCCATGCGTAGGGGCATTGGTTGGCACTGGAGTAAACCCTGCCGGAAGCTGCGGTGGCGGTCTCGTCGCGTTGGGCACCAACGACTCAAGGCATTTTTCCTCGAAAAGGCGTCGATGAGACGAGGGCAGTTGCGAGTTGAGCAGGCGGTAGAGTGCCACGACGAGACTATGGCACTCTTCGGATGCCGAAAGCAGCAGTTCGTTCGATACGGGTCGTTCTCCCCAGCTGAAAGCCGTTACTAATTAAGGTAAACCGACACTCTCAGAGATCCGCTTAAAAATACGCAAAGATTTTTGCACAATAGTGGGACTAATGGTGATCTGTATAAAATAAGCTGCCTTCGCTTTTTTCTTACCTTGGGTTCCGTGAAAGCTTCCGCGGCGTGACGTCGCTCATCATCAGCGACTGCGGGTAGTAGACACGCTGTAGGTTGATGAAGGAGATGGGTTTGATTTCGGTGAACGACTTGCTAAAGCGCTCATGTTGGATGACTGAGTGGGCAACCTAAAGTGACGGTCAGTTGCGAATGCGGTTGTACGTCATACCTGCGTGTCGAAGATCTTCTGCATGTTCACGGCATACCGCTGGGCGAGTAGCGAAGACACTCTTTTGACGTCATGCACAATCTAAACGATATTGCGCTTTACTTCAGTTTGTTGGAAGGTTAGGACTAAACCTTTAAGATTACATCCGACTCCAGCAGTTGCTTTAGACCACTCTCAAGAAGTATGCTATCGCTGTGGGCCAAATCGAAGACGGCAATGCGGCTTGTCGAAGCGACAATGATGAGCGAGAGAAACTCGTCCGTCTGGCCAGGCAGCGATACTAGCTTGAAGTCGACGCCCACGAATTTTTCTGCCTGCGCGTCCACGTCGTTGTATATGTTCCGCACCGTATCCTAAAAGAAAACTCTTCATTCGGGCTCTACGTGTGGAAGAAGGACTAACCTGTGCTGGTTTCAGTGCCTTGACGAGGTGGATTCGATGGAGGTTTTCAAGTGTCAGTGGGAAAAGGATGTTGTTGTTCTCGGACGATTCGCCGCTGCCGCTGACACTGGAGTGTCCGCTTTCGGAACCGTTGTCTTCGGGCTTCGTCTTCACCAGGGAGACTTTCTAAGAGTGTTCTGTAGACTAGGTTAGTCGAATGACACGTCCTACTCAAAACTCACATTAGAGCGAATGAAGAAGATGTTACGGTTGAGTTTTAGAAACGCCAGTAGCTCTTTCGGGTTGGTAGCGACCTCTTGACGGACAGAATGCGGATAGCGCTCACAAAAGCGCTTGTAGAAAGCGTCCAGTGGAATAGGCGTGTCTTCGTTCTGAAATGCTTTCGCAAAGTCGTCAGATGCTTCCCATTGTTGGCGCTAACCTTCTCTAGAACTCCACGAAGAAAGTCCACAGCCGCTTGCTTAGCTTTAACGCCTGCCAGTGGCCTGCCCTCGTCGTCCAATTCCACCACTTCCTCGGTTGGTTCAGGGAGATTCTTGAGTCGAACGCGGTCGCCCTCGACGACAAAATACTCCGGTTTAGACTGTAGAAACTCGCAGAACTCTTTAAGATGTCGCCCTGAGACAAGCCGCACTTCGGGAGCAGCCTGCGAGCGATGACCCAACAGACTCTTTATCTGAAAAAGCACACAATAAGTACAACGTAAATTCGCATTTGTATCCCTAAGGACACTCTCTAGCAACACCTCCAGGGACACTCAGGTGGGACCTACTTGTAGTTCAGGTCCGAACTTCTCTAGCTTGTTGATGAAGAAGTCCACCGCTTCCTGAATTCACGTCCACGTTGACCTAAACTTACAACAGACGCAAATATTACCATCTCGTAGTCTCTTTGACGACATTGCGGTGGCATCTTGGACAGTTGGTTCTTCCCGTCCACTTCGCCGTAGCCCTTGAGAATGACCTGGTCTCCCTCGAGGATAAAGAGGGATGGGTATTGGGCCAGGAATTCCATTAGACCTAGATATCGTTGCGTAAGTTCGAAGCATCCGATGCTTATAACAAACCTTCCTGAGTGGTGCCAACTGATGCGCGCATTTCCTCTGTGAATCCACGAGCTCCGAATTGACAGCTGAGATCGTGGATGGTACGGCGCCCGTTCTTTTGCATGAGGTGATCCATGAAGAACAGGAGCGCCATATTCCTAGCGAGCTCAATATTCTTAGTGGAGCCTGCTAGTGCTCGCTTACCTCGACTCGTCCATCTTCGGAAGATGCTCGCTTCTTCGACACTGAAACTTGTTGGGTAAGTTTGGAAGACAAATCGCACTTCGCGCAATGCACAAAAGGCAAATGGAGTATGAAATGGGCCGTTAGCAAGTAAGCTCTGGTGCGAAAGTGATCGACCTCTCGCATTTGCTGAGACGCTAAGAGGCTTCCGTTCAGATGCGCGCCTAGCTATTGGGGAGCAAACAAACGCTAATGCTGTCACCTTTAAACTGCGCTCGTTCAAAAGCGCTCTTTGTGGTGGCGGCCGAATGTCAGTAATCTATGCTTAATACGTATTTTGGCTGTGGTAGTAAGTTGATGTGCTTCTATAGATTTGTGCGCACCAATATATTTGTTGAGATGAGCACGTATTTGAAGTGTTGTTGAACTCCACATTTTTCAAATAGCAAACGCTATTCTTTCTGACATTTGAACAATTTTGAATGCTAAAAGACGAGATCCTGCGAGGCCTAGCAATTGCCCACGGCTAGCTTAAATTGAACATTCCTACGATGCTAAAAGGACCCAATCGAAACCCCTGATAGTTATTATCCTCCTGCAAAATCGCTGTTGGGGCGTTGTAAAATAGCTTGGTACACACTCTAAAAGCAAACGCGAAATACAAATTACGTACAGATACGTATCAGTGTTCGCCGGTCGCGACACGTTCGAGAAAAGAGCCAGCACCGCTGGTAGTTGGAGGTCACCGCTCCTCTCCAATTTCCGCATTCAGCCACCGACTCCGAGCGCATAGAACACAGGCTTGGGGACAGACCAATGCGCTGCCACCCAAAAATCCGCCATATGCGCTCAACGATCGGAAACTTAAGGGCCCGTCGCGTGCATACGAAAGAAAAATATCAGTATAAACACTGGGCCGCTAAGAAGACAACGCTCCGCATGGACAGGGAGTTAGTTACTAGCAAATAATGTTGTGGACAGATTCAAAATTGTATAAAACCAGAGGAGGCGGAAGGATTTGCGATATGGCGCCTCTTAAGACTCAACAGCTGCGAGAGGAAAAGTGCAGCGAAGCGCGCTGCGCTGCAACGGCGCTCAGGTTGGTTAACGGATAAGCCCATTTCGAAAAGCGCTCAGCCTGGAAGCTGTTATATCCATGACCGCTGCCGAGTGGACACACGACGCAAACAGCCGCTTGGTGCAAGCGGCGCGGGTCACGGATGTTATCCGTAGGCCGGGGCTGCCGAGTGGTACATTACTGGAGCCCTACATCTTCATTAATACATTCTAATATACTAATACGTTTGATGTAAGGCGGGGACACTTGAGCAAGAAACGGATTAATAGAACGCTAAAAAAATGAACACGGACGACATGAGTCACCGGAGGCCTCTGTGGAGGACGTTTAGGGGTGGACGGTTACGTTACCGATAAGCATTCACGTAAACGTGGACACGTTTAGCGATTTCAAACGGCCGCATCACGCTTCCAAAAAAACGTCCGTCGTTTTCGGGATGGATCGCAAATTGCGGCAGTCGTTATTGGAATGCATGGATGGACGCTCGCAATCGGTTCACGGTCGCCGACAGACAGCCGGTTTCTTTCTTTCGCAAGCAACCATCCTCAGGTGCTCGAAATTTGTTTTGTTCCTCGCTGCTCAAACCAACTACGAAGCACAAAAGGATTATGGCTAACGGCATTGCCAATTATTTATGTGTATCTGCGAAAATAATTAGTATTACATCTGCTATGAAGATAAAACGGCACATGCCGCAGAAAAATGATGTCTCTAAGTAGCCCGCCAAGTAGCGTTGTCCAGGTGACGAACCCGCCACCTCTTGTCGAATGGAGGTAGCGTGAGCTCAAGCAATGTATTAACACAAAAGTGAAAAAAACAGTTACGCAAGCCTGGGTTTAAGACTACATGCTGTTCGCTAGCGACATGTCCTTTTAAGGCCCAGAAGATTTTTTTTGCCCATCTACTCGCAACTGAGCACAGAGTCGAGTCCTGGTGGCCAAGCTATATGAGTCGGCAAGCTCTACATCATCGTTCGCTATAAACCAGTGGAGGTTTGCAACCACAACGCAACTAGTAACTAGGTTTGAGTACACACGTAGCACCGCTCCAGCGCAAGATCTGCGTGGACTCAGAGGGCAATTGTGGCCGACGACGTCTCACTTGTTGCACTATAGTGTTCCTATGCGTGCGACATGATCCCTGCGGTATCCGAATCGTTGTTAATGATGTCTATGGTCATTGGATGCCTTGCATGAGACTTGCTGGATTGCACATATTACCTATGTTATCGACTTGAGCTACCTCTTAATTTGGCATTACGCCAAGCAGACGTGTTCTGTGCTTCGACATTTCGAGAAGCACTCGGTAGTACGAATCGCACAGTCAATTCTTACAGTTTTTGAGTTTGAAGCTCATTACACGTGAAAATTTTTTACGACATTTGATGCTAACGCACATTCCCTTCGCGAATTTTTAGTGGAATTCCTAACTCTGGCTGGTCAGCTCTAATCGTGCACAGCGTCTAATCGTTTTAGCGACAAGATCATTTGATTTACGGCAAGCCGCAGTCTAATCCTTACTTTCAGGGCCAGATCCGTAATGCAATATGCAGCTTGTCGCGCCGCTCGTACTTCTCCTTAACAGCTTCTTGGTGGCGTCGGCCAGAAGTGGAAATGCAAAGGAGAACGACTGCAAGTATTGCAAGTTCCTCGTGGAGACGTTCGAAAAGGTATTGCAGCTTGTCCAGTGACATTAGAGAGTCACATGGTCGTTTCTAGGGACTCCAAATGACCGAAAACCAGCACTTTGCGGGAGGCAACACGGACTGGGAGGAACGCAAGCTCGGCCGATTTAAGACCAGGTAAGACGTTAGTGCCTTTTACCTAGTAAACGTTCTTTTCAGCGAGACCCGGTTCCTGGAAGTAATGGAGTACGCGTGCAAAAAGAACCATCTAGAGGACTCCTCGCCCTTTGATCCTGTGAAAGACTTGCAATTCAAGGTGCCTGCAATGGAGCTCGCGCGAATAATCCGAATCTGCTTAGTGCCAAGCGTTAGCCGAGGAGAACGAAGAGCTGCTCGAGTCGTGGTTCTTCAAACGACAGGATACACAACCCGATCTCTTCAAGTTCTTCTGCATTGAGGAACTGCGGAAGTGTTGTGCGAAGGATCACTGGGGACCCAACTGTCAGCCTTGTCCGGGCGCCCAGAAGACCGCCGCCTGCTTCGGCCGAGGCGAGTGTCAGGTTAGTTGTTCAAATGCTTATCGGAACCAATTTATGTTTATTTTTGTCCATATCGAAGCTAAGCTATTTAGGGTGCTGGTACGAGAGGAGGTGATGGCAAATGTACGTGCGATAAGGGATACGTCGGCATAAGGTGCAGTAACTGCGACGCACACTACTATGCTGTGTCCCAGAACGAGACGTCCATCGAATGTGCAGGTTAGTCGAATCCCTGTCCTTTTCCTTTACCGCTGGTTCCAAAGCCGAAAAAGTATCCTAGGAAAACTCATAGTAAACTAGTAGCTGTCCTGTAGCCAGCTGCATGCAATTCGCTTCAGAGTGCTTCGAAGGATGCGCAAGCGGTTGCATCGCAGCTGGTCCGAAGGGTTGTCGTAGTTGTCGCAGCGGATATGTCATGGACGAACAAGACGGGTGCAAAGGTAAGCCATAGGCGCCATATTCCGCTTGGTGCTTCTTAGCCATTATGTGCTTGACTGTATGGATTTCAGATGTCGACGAATGCGAGCAAGAGGACCGATGTACAAAGTCCCACGAGAAATGCGTTAACACAGCCGGATCGTACTACTGCAGCTGCGAGGACGGGTATCGAACAGGTGAAAACGACGAGTGCGAAATCGACATAGAAGGTTTGTTGTCGTATCACTCTTGTCTGTCGCTTCCCGTGTCAGTGGCCGTTCTGCTCGTTTCTTCGGGTTTTATTCACCCCGTGTAACAACGCTGTTTTCAGCAAGACCCGATGAGGGCCTGCTACCGCCGGACGTTGCGTTACGCTACGCGTCCCTGGCAGGAATTGTTGGGATTGCCTCCTTTGTTCTCTTTTTGCATAGATCTCCAGTGGCCATCGCACTGACCGTCATTGCATGCATAGCCATCGTGCTCATTGAACGTAGGATTGACCAGTCATTTATTCCCGATGAAGCCAAGCGTGTACTGAAGTCTTAGCTTTCCCAAACTTTCCCTCACGAATCCCCAAGTTTCTTTCTTCTCTCATTCACCGTGGCGTGCTTTGTATCCGGACTTATACCGATCCTCCTCCTTCCCATCGGCCACTGAACACGGAAAGCAAGCTTAGATATTGAAGGAGCATTCGTTTCGTTTTAGCGCATAAGTCAGTCGACAGCGATTCCAAAGTGGCAGATGGAACGCAACAGGAAGCCGACGACTCTAGCACCCATTCACCCGAACTATGATTCGTTTGGTCCCTTCACTTTAACTTATTTGTGCTATACTGTGATTCGCACTGTTTGAACCCCAACCGGCTCAACATTTTGTGCTTTACCCTTGAACTCTGTGTTCGTTTGTTGTTAAAGTTGAATCGTAAATCTTAGGGTGGTCAGTAAAAGTGCAATGCGGACTGTTTTTATTTTCCATACCCCGCGGTTCGACGTAACAAGTGAGAAAATGAGATCGAACCCAAGCCAACAAAGTACAATAATGAAGGATACGTCATGTCAACTAAACCTGGGTCACAGGCTGTCAGTTAGGGCTTGCTTCATCTCCGCTACTGGAGCTGGAGCTAGAGTCGGACGACATCATCTGCTCCACAGCAGCGACCTGACCGAGCGTTGGCGTCACCTTTGGTCCCATGTCAGCCGGGAGACTAATGGAGATTCCTGCGCCAGACGTTGTCGATTGCATTCCTGTGGTCGCGGTGGGCATCTGCATTCCACTTGCTTGCGACATGGGCATCATCAGTGGCGACATTCGCGGGCTCTGCAAATCATGAGTGAATTTGCATAAGCGAAGAGCTAGTTTCACCCATCATGTTTTCTTCGCCCATTAGTTCTCTTACCTGCGAGGGTCGTCGCTGCAGTATGCTAGACTGAGCCGTCCTCGGTGATGGCGTTGTCATACGCGCACCTGATGGTTGTCGGCCTCGTGGCGACGCTGTGGCCGTTTGCCCGTATAGACCTGTTCTAGGGCTAGACGACATCCATGGTCGCTGTTGTCCTGGCATTGCTCCCGTATACGAGCCGACAGGTGAAGCTCGTAGCGCACCACTTTCAGTTCGCGCCATTTGTGGCATGGCTTGTGGCTGTCGAATCAGAGAAAGTGGTCCTCCGGGGCCAGGAGCCTAGATAAATACGTGTAACACAATGCGGAAAGTCGATCTCACCTGCACAGTTTGGCTTCGCATCAGTTGACTGACTGCAAAGTCGGACTCCGTCGGAAAAGGACGCATTGCGTCACCCTGCTGCCAGAACGAAGGTGCTGCAACTGAGTATCCGTGACTGATTTGGTATGCAAGACGGATGACGGTTTCCGAATTCACAGGGTTCGTCTCGGACTGGTTCACGGACTTTAGCTTCTTTTCCGCCTAAACATTCTGTTCTAGAGAACACAAAATGCACGCGAGCCTTGAACGAACAACTAGTACCTGGTAGGTGGCCTCGGCGAGAGTGTCTTCTACATACTTCAGCTCCGCACCGATCTTGTCAATCATCGCGGTTCGTACTTCGACGGATTTCTCCAGCGTCCGAATGTATTCTTCGCGCTCACGATGCGTACTCACTGAAGCAACATCTAAGCGGTGTGACAGACGTTTCTTACTTTACCGTTTCCAATTAGCTTAAGAAACTCCTTTTTCTTGTCGCTATAGAGGTCAATCAGCGCCGAGACCTTCTCCCCGACTTCCTTGCGGTTCCCGAGGAAAAGTGCAGCGAGAACCTACAATTTTCGAATTAACTAAGGAAAGCTCGATGGTCGTACCTGCTTAATGATCGACTCAACGTCGCTCATAAGCTCGAGTAGCCGTTCGTGAAGACTGCGTCTATCGAAGTCTACTTCCGCCATTTTAATAGCGTGAATTAACCAGGTATCAAACGTACGAAATTTATGCGAAATTTAATGTAACTGCGCATGATTGCCTGGACAGAATGCCAAGCTAGTTTTTGCGAATAGGATTTGAATCACAATATCAACCCTGCCAAAAGGTAGAGGTATGTGATGGGAACAACGGTTGTGTATGATGCCTAACCCTAAAAAGCTTTCCATTGCGACTAAAGATCACATGACATGTAGCTGCTAGGGTGTTCCAGCGGGTCATTCCTACGGAAGCACACGATGTCTGACGAAAACCCGAAATTGGCTCTTACCCTCAATCCAGAAATGAGTACCAGGACCAGTAAGCGTAGCTAATTTCACTAATTTTGTCGACTTCCCTATCCTATTCCGAAATTGAATATTGCTAAAGTATCCGCTCAATAGCTAGCTCTCCGTTTCACGTCGTAACGACAAGCCCTACGCGATCGTCCGACATTTGCTACTAAGGACGGTAAGGTTCAGGTCCTTCCACAGGTTGTACGTTGTGCTGCACTTCCGAAAAGTAGGGATTGTTTTATGCTCCTATGAATGCGTACGTGTGAAGCACAGAAGTTGCTTGTCAGGAGATTGCTCCAAGCGTCGAAAATGGGTTACGTTCGTCAGGAACCCCATTGCCTCCAGATTGTTCGTTTTGCGCAGGAGAAAGAATCGAACATGCGAGTGATTTGAGACAGAGAGAAACCGCTGGCAGCCCGCTGAAAGCCGAAGCTCGCTTGTTTCTTCGTTTACTGACTCTGGTGCATCCGAGCGGTGCCGTCGGTGCGAAAGCGAAAATACGCGTACGACCTTCGCCACCGCGTAATCCAAACTTGTTTAGCCTGTCCTGACAACCCATACTACTACCCAGGTGCATCCCTGTGAGGCCCTCCTCATCCATTAGCTCCGGACAAATCTGTTAATAGGGTGCTCGCGAGCGGCCGCCGTAGCAGCTATTCGAAATGTGGGCTACTGCTGTCGGCATCTTATTGTTAACGCTAGATAGGGGTATGGCCGCAGTTATAACCGTTCACAACGAGCTGCGATATTTAGTGCACGCGCAGCAGGACCTTGCAGCATCGCAGTCATCATGCATAGATTCGGATGCTAAGTGCTCCCTCTGGGCTAGCCAAGGAGAATGTCAAACAAACGCGGGTAAGTGTTGGGCAAAACTGCCCATAAAGAGCGAACATAGTGTGGATGATGTCCAACTGCCGACGGTCCTGCCAGAGTTGCCAAGGCGGCGACAGGGCATGGAAGCTACGAACTCACCTGGCATCAACCTATGACAATTCAACGTCGAATTCCACGAAAGGCGTACGGATCGAAAGCGTACGGCTAAATCATGTGGAACTGGTGAGCGTTCTAAGTTATGTAATCCCAGCCAGTGAAGAGCTTACTGCTCGGTCAGTGGCGCAAGGTTGTTCTGCGAGCACATAATTTGCCCTCCTATGTGACCGCAATCGTGTAAGCAGCATTATGGTGGGTCTTGTAGGATGAAACTCGACAGCTGGTACGCGTTTCCGGTAAGATGGTCCTAAGCTGGAACGATTCGAAAGTCGCTTGGGACAAGGATAACTGGGGAATTTCATGGCTCAACTTCTACTGGATTCAAGCAAGTCTGCTCCACAGACGTTTCTCAAAACCTCAATTTTAGGTGTGGACGCCCCAGATAATCCAAATAAATGCGTAAGTTTTTCTCGTAGGGTTCTGCATTATGCTCAGTTGCCTTCAGGCCCAACTCTTTACCAGGCCTCGTTACTGGCAAGGTCCTTGCCGCTAACTATACTGGTCAAGTGTACATGTGGACCGACTTCAATTTCGTGGCGCCGTACAACTTTCAGTACGACGACTTCCCGAACGATTATCAGAAAGTGTGCTACAAGTTTGACGATAAGCGGTACTTTTCGGTGCGATTCACCGTTTCTGGAGACGTAAAGAGTCGCAAGCACGAAGCTATCTCGGAGACCCACGTTAGCGGGTGGACTGTCGACGACTTTGAAGTCAATGTGAGTTCACGTTGAGTCAGCTCTATGCAGCAGAGGCTGATTGTTATAGGACAGCAAGTATGTGATACAAATTCTCGGCGACTGGAAGCAAAACCCCTTCGACATTCAAACCAACAACTGCGAACTCTGCGTACGGCTACGTCGCAATGCGGTCTACTACGTGCCCGAAATGCTGCTTCCGTCGTTGGTGAATTCGGCGATCACGCTGAGTGCCGTGCTGTTTCAACTGTCAACGGTCCAACCAACATTGCTGGCATTCAGCATCCTTGCGCAGCTCTTCTCGATGAACATTATTAACTCGCGGCTACCTAGCTTCACAAATGCCACGCCCACGATTCGTAAGTACACAAGGCCCGGCTAGAGGTTTGTGTGGCAGAAAATTAATGCTCTTTTACGATGACGAAGCCCCTATTTCTAGTGAAATTTGTGGGCTTCAACTTGGTAGCGACTGCCGTGCTGTTCTTGTCGAGCTTGGCCCTACGACGACTATCCCAAGCAACGTCCAACATTCCACCACCTCGTGCTATTGACGCAGCGCTAAGAATCGTAGACCGTTTCGTCCCCATCCCGCGAGGTGGCAAAGACTCGGAAGAGACACAAGCAGGGCAGTACTCCGAGATGGCGCACTCGCTAAACAACCTCTTGTTTGCTCTATTCTTTCTAATCTATGCAGTTGTAGTTATTGCTTGCTTCGTGTTTTAGACGTTGATAAAGATGCTGCTACTAACTGTTATCGCTTCGCTCGTCTTAGACATAGATTATTCGAGCGTCCGGATGCAGAATTCTTCGGTTAGACCGAGAATACGAACTATTAACCGATTCGTCGTCCTCCATTCATCGTTGAGTGCACTTGTAGCAAAGCATTTTTAGTCCCTAGAAAAAAGCGGATTACTAGCTAACCCCGTCCTGCGTGCAGCATGTGTAGTGAGGTGAAGGAAGGAACGGAGCATGAATTGCTCGTGTAGCGCGAGATCAACGACTGAGAAGTCCGATCGGGAACGTGGAACGGGTGGAACAAGCAGCGGTGAACGGGTTTATCCTTATCACGAGCCCAACATATAAACGCGCTTAAGCGGCAGCGACCTCCGCTGTGTTCGTTAGCAACTACCTATCAGATAAACTTAGCGGACGTCCGCTCAGCTAAAACCTTTTCAGGACATGTCGGCGCAGGTAGCGGCCTATACGGCCGTTGTGCTCAGTGTGCTTTCGCTGTTCACTCTTGCTACCTTCTTGAAGGCAATAGGTGACAAGATCGGAGCGATCACCGACGACATGCACCTGGTCTGATTGATGAGCTGCAAGTATAAACTTTCACGTGCTCTGTAGGACATGTCCGAGTTTCGGCACATCCAGTCGCAAGTCTGGTCCAAGGCCGTCAAAGGCGAAGCTCCGTTCGTGGCTGGGTACCTTCATGCGGCCGTTAGAAAGAGGCGCCAGGCCAAGTTGGACAAACCGGGAGAATGCTGTAAGGCGACCAGTCTTCTTGGCTATTAGTTAAACGCTGTCCCATGAAAATGCGTTGCTTTAGCCTGTCAACCCATTAATGGCTGCCCTGCAGGACCTCCAGGAGAGCCAGGAACACCCGGCAAAGACGGCGAGCCAGGTAAGGACACTATCGTTTTTAGCAAGCTATATTTGATGCATTCCACGCAATTCATTTCTTTGTCAAACGTTAATTGTGCTGCTTAGGTCACCCAGGAACACCGGGACCGTCGGGAGCGCCTGGTAATCACCCGCCTGTGATGGTTCGTGAACGACATGGTAAAGCATTTTACACTAGCTTTAGGTGGATCATAAGGACAACTGTCGAATGTGTCCGCAGGGAGTCCCAGGATATGCGGGACCACCAGGCGAAAAGGGGCCGGACGGGCCTAAGGGTGAAGATGGTTTGCAATCTTCGAAATTATTCATGAGTCCCGTGTGAAAAATTTTAGGGCTACCTGGGCGCGATGGAGAGAATGGACATCCGGGACGGCCGGGAGTGCCTGGAATGATCGGCGAACCTGGAGGAAGCGGAAAGAACGGTGAAAAGGGTCTTCCAGGAAAGGTGAGCACTTGCTTGACCACACAGTTCGGAAATTCTTTGCAGGATGGCAGCACCGGTGGTAAAGGGGAACCAGGAACTCCTGGTATGTAGAGTTGAAGCTTGATCCTTCGTCGCTTCTGGCAATATATGTGCGTATATCTCAATTTCAGGAGCTCGTGGCGACAAAGGCCCACCGGGCTTCCCAGGTACCGTTGGTGTCTGTTCAGCTGAGATGGAATGAATGTTTTCAGGTGACATGGGCGAGGATGCATCGCCAGGGACCCCAGGAGCACAAGGAGACCAGGGTCCACCTGGACCACCTGGAACGAAAGGTAGGACCATTTGTGAACAGAGTTCGAGCACCCCACAAATGCTTGGCAAAATTGTGCCACAGCAGGTAGACGCATGGTTGGTAACGTGCTTGTCTTAGGCAACGACGGGATGCCGGGTCTGGCGGGTACGCCGGGTAAGAAGCCAAACTGAAAGCGCCTTTTACGACTGTTTACAGGAGCACCTGGAGAAGATGCTAACTACTGCAGCTGCCCTCGGCGTGGTGGCTCGAGCAGCAAAAGCGTCTTTAGACAGGTTTGAAGACAGCACACAACGTTTGGGATTCAAGCACTGCTCCTTAAGTACACGATATTTGTTCGAAATAAACGTTTACGGACTTCTATTGGGCTCCATTTCCCTTTTGTGCCTTAACGCGTTCCCTTTCCTCAACATTCTGCTTTTGTTAGTTTGATTTACAGCTGCGTTTTTCCTGTGTTTGATTGGGTCATCTTATGTAATCACTTGCCTGTTAGCTGAACACATTAGCTCTTACGCAGAACACCTGAACGCGGGACGATCTGCCCGGGATTTACCGTTTGCTTTCCGTTCTGACGCTGGATTGTCTTTGCGTTTCCCGTTTCGCTCCGTTCTCGAATGACCAATTCCACCGTTCCGTTCTGGACAAGTTCAAGTTCAGTCACGAAGAGTCACAATTTGCCAGTCTGAATTTGCCAAGTTGGTAAACCACAGTGTTTGCCTCCACTTTTTTATGTCTTTTGGTATTCCAACAGCGGTATACATTGCTGCGTCCTTTCTGGCCGCGTGTTAATGCGGACTCGGATCAGAGCATCTGATAAGCGAGTGAAACGAAGTGAACAAAAGGAAGGGCTACTCAGCGATGGTGACATTCCCACGCGGGCACGGGCTCGTCCGCTCTTATGGTACTGTTCAGATGAGCGATCCCGCCCCGGTGAGCCCTTTCGCTTGCCATCTTCTTCGTCTTCAGTGGATCGCTTTCGTGAACCTCTGGCTTCATCTTTTTCTGCTTGTCGGCCTGAATTGCTTGCCTGTTCTTTACTGATCAAAGAACAAAGCTGGCAAAACTTTGCGTATATTATTTAGAGTGCAGCACAATGGGCTGCTTTCATTCAAAGACCGCTGCCACGCCTACTTCGCGACAAGTCCTCTGTGAGACGTCGGACAAGCAACTCATCGCCGTGGACGTTGACGATCTGCGTGGCTCCGGAACCTTTGACAGGCTGTACCGCGAACTCGGCCTTCAAGAGAACGAGACTTTTCCGGGTGTCTTCCCAGTGAAGACGATCGATTCGTTCACTTTCAAGAAGGTGATCCGCTGGTGCAAAAAGCATAAAGGTAAGCGGAAATGTATGTTTTACGCCCCTGTCGGAAACCATTTTTGGCATTGTTTCCTAAAATTCTGAAAAAGATACTGCCTATTTTGTTCGTTAGATGTTGTCGCTGGTCAGCGTACGTTTAGTCCGCTCATTCCGCTAGTCGCCAGCCTGTATCGTCCTGCGTTTAGATGAGCCACTAAGAGTCGATAGGGACCCGTCCACGCAAGAATACGCCTGGTTCCCATTCATCAAGTGCGAGCGTCACTTCTTCCGCGTCTCCGTGGAGGAGCAGCGCAAACTCGTCATGGCTGCTATCGTCCTGGACATTCCCAGCCTCGAGCACTACGGCTGTCAGGCGATCGCTGCGCACACCAAGGGCAAGCAGCCAGCCGACGTTCGTAGGATTCTGCGACAACTCAGTCTAGACGAGCGCGCCGACATTCGAGACCGGAACCCTTCGCTTGATCCAGAGACCACCGTCCACGACACAAACACAACCGTTTTGGTGAGCATCGTCTGCGTTCATTAGAGCTAGCGACCATCAAAGGGAAAAACCGCATCCGAATTCCTCCCACGCTGTCGGCAGTCAGCTGCACGTCAAACCTTCATTTTCTCATGAAAGCTTTAGGACACTCTTGACATCCCGTCCGAAGTCCTCGTCTCCATCTTCGAGAAGCTCTCGCGTGCAGACCTCGAGCTTCTGCAGCTGGTCAACCGGCGGTTCCGTCATGTCATTTCGACCGCGAGCGAACTCGACGAAGAGCGTGGTCCGCTGCGTCGCCTGCGCACGGTCAGCATCCGGCAAGCATGGTCATCTGGTCATACGATCTACCCTGATGGAGGAACGCGCATTGTCTGCCGGGACAACTCCACGCTCGTTCAGCGCTTAAAGTTCTGTGCGATTGAGCTGTTGAGGTAAGATTTCCACTTTTCTGAGTTGAAACTTTCGACCGCTTAAAACCGATTGCGGTTAATGCAATTTAGCATCGCATACAAAGGCAGTGACGAGCTGCTTCACCAGTTGCTCCCTTCAAAGCGGGCATGGCAGAATGCGACGGTTCACGTGTACTCCTTCAGCTCGCAAGAGGCGTTCACGTTCGCCTTCAGTGACCTCTTCCTCTGCAAGACGATTCGCCTCGGAGGGTGTACTACAGGCTTCGTGCCAAGCTCGTTCCTGCGTCTTCCGGCCATGGTCCAGTGCCACGAGCTGTACGGTGGTCACCTGTGGCAGTGGAACCGCTCCCACTCCATAGAAGTCAACGACGTCGTCGAATGGCTCGAGCCTGAGGATTGGAAGAAGTGGCGCGAGCCGCGCCGACTCACTCTCTCTGGTCGCACAATCAACGGTGGCCCACACAAACTGATTGAGGCGCTAACGAAGGTAAACACAACAAACTAATCAAGCTTTAAGCAGTGGTATGATGGTACAAGGTGATAGAAACACAACATAGCAGCTTATCGAAGAAAAACTCGAGCAATTTTCAACGTTTAACATTAAATTCTAAGGTCCTCAAAGGATGTACCAATGGAATTTAGAGCGGCCCAAGTTTTTCCTGCGACAAGAAAACAAGCTTAGATATTATACAGTGGCCAGCTCGCTTGAAGTCATTATCCTTATTAATTTAGGTCTTCCTTGCTACCTCGCGTCCGAATCCGTACGTCGTTCGAATCCGCATCTTTGGAGCAGTCGACGTAGGCGAGCAACACGAGCAGAACGAGACGACGGACGAGGAGTTTCACGTCCGCAAGGATGGCACCACCGACGTACTCGTGGAGCGCAAATAACTGAGCAGGATCTCTTCGTACACGCACTTTTATGTACTGATATTCTGTACAACTTGCACACTAACACTCTGTATAAACTTGGACAAGCCTTAGAGGCGCCTAGAAGAAGCACACTAGGAGTACTAGCGGGGACTGCTAGCGCGGAGAAAGCAGAATACTTCAGCGGATGCGAAAAATCGCTGTTTGTCGCTCATTATGGTCTGGATCGTTTCGACCTCCCATCCTCTACAGTAGCGCAAAGGGATGTACAATAATTTATCCCTTCACAAACCTACTGTACAATGTTCACGCAGAACGCGTTCCCTTTCCTTAACATTCAGCTTTTATTAGTTTCCACTAGCGCCACAAGACGCGCTTCACGCGGCCCTATGCCGCTCTTCTGTACCTAATTGCTAGTTTATTCTAACTGTAGGTGCTACTGCACGTGCCGGCTGAGTGCCGGTTGCCGGAGTACAGAAATGCTACTGTAGTAAGGGCACATTTACTACCCGGGTGGTCTAATTGGGTAAATACGCTAATTAATTTTGCCTGAAGTCAGTGTTCTTAGTGTAAGCAGCGAAGGTTAGAAGCGCACTTTAGAATTGATTCGCCCGTTCACTGAATGCCGACCGAACGCGTAGTGCGCTGTCTTTAGCCACAATCTTCCCGCTCACTCCTTCATCGATTGACAATTCACACGCACACGCGTGCGCCTCCTGACGCTATTCAATACTGGCGTTGCACTGAAAGCGCCCGTTGCGTGCTGTCCTGCTATAGCTGGCCAATACTAGGATTGCAATCGAGGCTCATTTCTTTCACGATCGGGCACAATTTGCGGAAGTATTGTGGTGGCTTAGATCCTTAATTCTTCTTCAACGCGTTATTCGCTCTACTAGTAAACCACTTTGCTAGACACTTTCGTTTTCAGGAAGACAGGCTATTTCGACGATGCTGATTTTTCCCTATTTCACTACTATTGAGCCAATTTCTGAGCAAGCGGGAACTACTAGTTCTGTCTTTCAAATTCCTAGCCAAAAATGCGCTAAAGAGAAATCTAACTGCAATCCACTATATTCCTTCCGAACTTTGTGCGGATTCCTGCAAATGCGTCTTCTCGACGAGCTTTTCCATTCGAATTCCCAGCTAACAGGTCCTTTCTACAGCTCCGCTACGCATGGGGTACACATCGCGAGAAAGCGGCCGAGACCGTCCTGCAGCGTACCGGACTTCAAATGATCGTGGACGACGAAGTTCTCCAAGCTCGTCGAGGTAAGCGTGAACAGATAAGCTAGGCGCTGCTAGCATGTGGCGTTTAGAAGTCGCGTGGAAGAACACCGAAGCCGCAAGGATGCCGCCGCGTCGGAGTGCCTGTCGGCCTTCTATCGGGAGCGGTTTGGCAGTCACTCGCCAGAAGACTACCTCAATCTACGACTATCGCAGTTCGATCCCACTCTGTCGAAGGACAAGATCCGGTCCATCCTGGAGCAGGAATTCCGGCACTTTGATCCGTTTGAGGTGGTTAAAGTTTGAGATTTTCTGCACGCTAAGCTGTGATTTCAGGTAAAAATTGTGCGCAATCCGGACGACGATGAGCGTCTCGCCTACGTGAACTTCGAGCGCCCCGACTGCGCGAAGAAAGTTCGACGCACGATGATACCACGACTGCAGAAGATACTCGGACGTCGGATAATCATCGACCCCACTGGCGTGATCCGGGACCAAGAGGGGAAGTACATTCCCGACCGGTACAACCGAGCAGCGATGGCACTGAACGAGCGCGACCGCTCGCCTCGTCGTCGAAGGTCTCCCATGTCACGAGGGAACGGGAACAACGACCGACGTCGGGGAGGCAACGCAGTCTTCAACCTGAACCAGGACGACTCGCAAGCAACTCGCACACTCTTCGTAGGCAACCTGCCAGGGGATGTGCGTGAGAATGAGCTGCGTCGAGTATTCGAAGTGTACGGCGATGTGGACGACGTGGACATCAAACAGCTTGCGGACTCCAACGCAGCTTACGCTTTCGTCATGTTCAAGGTTGGCACGCCTGCAAGTACACTGTGTCAAGGCTCCAGTTTAGACAGTAGATCAAGCGATTGACGCTCGTAAGACGCAGCACGGGAAGCCTATCCGTCCAGGCTCCACGCGGTGCCAGATAGGTACTTAGTTTGGCCGGTAATTTCGGTACACCCAATTGTCCAGGATACGGCAAGTCGCAAGTTTCACCGATGCTTTGGGTTGGCGGACTCGGCTCATGGACAACCAAGGATCTGCTTCTCAAGGAGTTTGAACGCTACGGGAACGTCGAGAACGTGGACTACGAAGAAGGATCTACCTCTGCATACATTAGGTAATGACGAGAAGAATACTTTGGGCCTGAAATAAGGCGGACTTTCAGATTTACGGATACTGCGGAGGCAACCGACGCATGTCGAGCAATGAAGAACTATCCGCTAGGAGGCAACGACAAGTGCATATCCGTGGACTTTGCGAAGTAAGAGTTGCGATCATACGCTTCTGTGGCGCTTCAAATGCTAGAGAAACCTCAAATTAATTCGCAAAGCGACCATAACCACGTAATATCAGACTTGTCTTTAGAGTGGACAGCAGATCGGATAGAGGACGGAAGCGTCGGCACAGTCGGTCACCGGAACCGAATGGCAAACGCCGAGGGCCTAAAACTCCGTCGGCATCACCCACTGGCAGCCCGTCTCGTGAAGGATACATCGAGACGTACGACGAGTTAAAGGAGCAAGTCGCTAGCACATGGAAGGGCCTTCTCAGCTTGAAAAAGGCGGACTACCCGTTAAGGTCAGTCTTTCGTGTTTCTTCCCTCGTGTTTTTCGCATGCTCACTCATTTAGTTTGAATCTGTAGTTTAAAGCGCCAGTTTTAGGTTCCATCGAGTCTTTGGGCGTGAGCATCTTCTCCAAGACCTACTCCGTGACGATGACGGAAATGCCCTAAAACTAACGATCAACCAGAGGCTGCCGTTGGACACCAACTTCTACCAGAAGATGATCGACTTCGATAAACAGGAGCTCGCGTTGATGATTGCAGTTGAAGGCGATCGTCCAGTAGAGACGCTCGTCAAGTATCTTACGGAGAAGAATGCTGCTGGGGTGGTAAGCCAAAAGCTGCAAGCATTTCGTAGTTACGCGCTCGTTCAGGTCACTGTCAACGGTGGGGTGGTATACGTCCTCGCTCATTCGGCAACCTCCGACCGCCTGATCAAGTTCTTCGCTCCACGGGTTGCTCTAATGAAGCCGGGCACGAACTACCTGCTTGTGGCACTAAAGAAGAGTCCCAACATCACCGCTTCCACGACTCATGCAACTGCTGCCGCTCCAACTGCGTCGGCTCCGCCTGCCTCAGCTCCGTCGGCAGCGGCTATAGTGCCGCCCCCGCCAATTCCGCCAAACCTCTTTAAGCAAGAGCCGTTAGATGTAAAGCAGGAGCTAAAGCAAGAAGCGGACGATTGAGAAATACCACTACCGCACCATTACTTGCTTAACGTCAAAGTTTGCTCGATAGTCAAGGAAATACGATCCTGTGTTTGCGACACCATCTTTTGTGTTGTAAGGCAATTTTCATTCGCTGTTACGCTTGTTCTTCAGCCGATCGGTTGTTTCGCCTCTGAAATGTTTTTCTTCCTTCGTCACTACTTTAGCAGGTATGCCTCGCGTGCACCGGCTACGGTTTTATTCGGCTCTACAACGTTAAATAAAACGGTTTGAAAACAAGCATGTTAGTATCCTGGCATAATGGCACGTAGGAACTGGGAACGCGGGCCCTTGTTGCCCTTGTGGTAGTCTTCTGCGAGCTTCGTCATCAGCTCCTTGTTGTCCACGGCGAACTTCATCGCGTTTGACGTGGCGGACACTAAAATCCTGAATTGTGTTTGTCGGGTCAAAATGATTTCCGGTAGCCGGCGAAGAACTGGCATCTTACCCGTGCACCGGTCGTCACATTCGGGGTACGCGACGCTTGTGTACTGACGGAACGACTCGCATGCGAAGTATCCTACCGTGGGATTGTTGTTGCACACGTCATTGAAGGGCTTCGTGTAGCAAAGGAGTGCCTCTTTCGTCTCTCTGCACGCCTAAATAACAAAATGTCGGCCTTCAAAACGTCCGTCAAACCTACACGAGGCGGATAGTTGCGTCCGTTGACGTTGAGCTTGTAGCCGCAGCCCAAGATCGTGCTGTTCTTCTGTTGGTACACGTGCTGGATGCAGGAGCTCCAGTTGTCGATCGCCACTAAATTCCATCAACGTATGCATCTGAAAGTACCTTATTGTGAGCTTACGATAAAAACCGGCGCCACATTGGTAACGGACCAGGTTCATAAGGCCGGCGTAGTGGTACGCCTAAATAACAAATCGTCTGCCTTCACACCGTTCTCAAACTTACATTAACTGGGTTGTTGTCGCTTTTTATGAGAAAAAGAGGGTCGAAGCAGGTTGAAGCTTTAATGTTGGCGTCGTTCAGTGTTTTAACCAATGCATTGTAGGCGCTAAAAAGGCAGATATTGCTCATTGCCCATTAGCAAAGAAGCACGATAGGAACATACTTGCAGGTGTCTACGAGTCCGTTCTTGCTTTGAATAAAGACGTTCTCGAGAGCGACGAGCAGCTGGTCGGGTTTACTCCTAAATGGCGTCTCTCACGAACCGCTTATACGCTGTCCATTCAACATACCAGTCAAACGTGCTGTCGATATTTAACTTCTTATTGAATGATGCTTGAGCCCGGAGGAAGGTCGGAACATCGCATGGTTGGTTACCGGCCAGTTTAGACTCATCGGCTAAACTAAGCTAAGGATCGTTGTAAAGTCTCGTATGGTCGAAGCTTTTCTAGAAAGAGTTCTGAGCACGTACCTGAGGTGCAAATAGCGGTGAGAGCGAGCACCGCGAGTGTCGGATACTTCCACATCCTGAAGGTGTCGCGGACCTAAGACTAGCTTGCAAGCGACAGTCAGCCTGCCTTCGACAATACCTCCGGCCTGATTAGTGGTTAATGCAATTAGCATTAACACATTTGATTCACTGATAAGAGAGTCGGTACCGCGATGAAATGCAGTCATTACGCAGATGACTAGCCCATTACAGCTATGGCCCGCGGAAGGACGCGTGTGCACAACGAAATGAGAACTAGCGGGAAGGCGTTCACTGAGTGATGTGACGGCAACAATAAAAAACCTTATCCGCAAAAATTAAAGCTTTGACTGGTTGTCTAACAGGGTAGATAGTTGACAGTACCACAGGTGATAGGGATGACGCGAAGCCGCTAACTGGAAGCACCAACCGCTCCGATAGCCTCCACCTAATTTGCTGACTCACGGCCGCTAGTTTGCAAGAGATGCCTGATCTCGTTTCATCAGGACAGTTTTCGCGCTTTTGTTCGGATGCGTTCGGCAATATGTCACATGGATTTAGCTGGTTCCTAACAGGACGTATTTTTACAGCGTGTACGACATATACATGTTCATCCGGCATTTACTTTTATGCCTCACAACAACAGAGTAATGCGCAGTTTTACTACTTGAACAGGCTCACTGCTATCCATGTCTGAAACTGAGTATTCACATTATCATAGGCAAAGATCTCTTCCGTGATCCGGCATTTTATTAAAGAAAAGCAAGAAATCGAATACAGGTATTAGTTACGCTACATACTAACAACAGTCTTAAGCAAGGCTCTTCTCGCGGCGCAAGCGGTTCTTGATTCCCACGAGATGGTGGAAGTTGCGTCGAGCTGAAAGCAGGCATTCTATCATTAGGGATTCGCATACGAAGACGTACCTTGGCTCACAAAAGCGCCGTTGGCAATGGCCTCGGCCCGGGAACCATAACGACGGTGCTCAACCGCATCACGCACGCTCGTTGATACCGGAGGTACGACGCACGTTAGATTTGGGCAAAATCCGTCGAGCTGGAACACGAGGCGAGTGCGCTCGCACATCCACCAAACAAGCTAAAAAATCTGTACAGTCGAAACTCCTTGATTAAGGGAATACTTTAATCGTAACACCAAGCGCTTACGTCATTACTCCCCGGGCAGGACGCGGTGTGGAAGATCGACGAGAGGCACGTTGCCACCACTTCTGCGGCGGTGCAGTAGCTTGTCGGGTCATCCTTGACCGTCTGGTTGAATTGTTGCCAGCAATTGTTGTATGTTGTGTTGTAATTAGGGTCTTGCGTAACCGCCTTAATGCATCCCCAATGGCTGACAACCTCTGAAGATTAGACCCGTTGAGACGCCAAAGTTAATGTGCATACGGATAAAGCCGCCATCACAGTCAAACTCCATCTGGCGGTAGATCTGGCCGGTCTCATAAGCGTTTTCGGGAGACTGCCCACGACGCATAGACGCCCACGGATCAACGCATGCGTCGTACTGAGCGCCCAGGCACCCATGGAGCAATTGTCGCTGGCGGCACAAGAAGACGAGTCCATCGTCCAAGTTTGCCTACGAGATTTTGTAAAGAAAGTTGGAGAAGAGGAAATAATGTACCTGGCGGTAGTACCTCGCAACCACACTGCGGAACCTTTTCGAATCCTTCAGGTTTTCCACGGGTGTTTTGAGGTTCGTTGCGAACTGTTGCTGAAGAAACGAGACCTAACGGCGTGAACTGCGCAGGAACTTACCTGACACGACTTGAAGCGGGCATTTTCGCAGGTTCCGTCGGCGGGAGGAGTACGCCTCGGCACGGCAATCATCTGCGACGGCGGAGCCTCTACGATGACCAGGCTGTCCGCTTCGGTCGCTTCATCGTTAAATTCATGACATGCAGCGAATCCTAATCCTACTGCAATTCATGACTGTTGTAGAACTTGTACTATGCAAGACTCCTACCTAGGATTACGGTGCATAGGAGCGAAGTCGGCCTCATTGTTTCGGCTTGGGATGAGCGGTCTGACGCACAAAGGTCTTGGGTGCGCCGTCGTTTTGATATCAACTCACATAAAACTAATTGCCTGTCGGCTGATAACAGTTGATGCAATTAAATTCGGAATGTACTGCACTAGCTGCGACACATTAGCGCATATTATCCTACGGAACTTTAAAGCTTTCAGAACTTTCGACCCTTCTTTTTGTGGCTTTATTTGCGACGCGTTCATAAACATCATGAGGGTAACTAAAAGTAACAAGCCGTGCATACTACTATCCAAGAATGCTGCTATTTAATAGCAGAAAGATGGAGCACTAATCTGTCTATCGCACATGCGCCTAGTAGTATCCACGACGTTCTTGAGTACGCATGAAACTACAAAAGCACTAACTTTTGTTCCGGGTGCAAAGTTTCGAGTTTTGTCATTTGGCTAGGAGTATGTTCTACCGCTATGCAAGGTACCGTATTTTCTCTAATAAACCCCCGGGGGACGCAAAAGAAAAAAGTTACGAGCATTCAAAATTTTAAAATTTTCCGAAATTCATCGATCTCCCTCTTCGTCTTAAAAGACTTGGTTCGTCGTTATCAATTCAAATATAGCCTTAGTTTGGAAGTGACCGTTGCCCCAGCCCAGCTGCAAATTTTTGGGGAGGGGAGTCTATTAGGTGGGGGGGGGGGTGTTTATTAGAGAAAATACGGTATACCATATGCACATGCTACATCAGTATGGTGCGCATTTGCCCCCCTCCCCTCAGCCCCTTCTTGAATGGCCTGTGAAACGTTCAAAGACTTGGAAGTTTCGCGATGGCAGTCCACTTAAACAAAGTTTCGAGTACATGCGGTAGCGCTAAAACTAGCGGTAGGACTATCTTGTGTGCGATCATACGACAGCAAATGCATGAAAATGGACCATGAATACGGTGGCGCTGCGGTACACGGGCTACTGAAATGAAATAAGATCTGTTCAACAACGAACGTATACGATCTGCACAAGTATTCCCACATAGAGGCGCCGGCCGCTGGTAACTCGCTGAACGAGTTGGGAGTTGTTAAGTGAGCAGTCCATTTCGGTAGCATGACTCATGTTTCTCGTCGTCTATCAAAGCAGTCAGCTGCACAATCGTGAATTTTCAGTAACGTCAAATGTAACGCAACAAATGAGAAACGGCAGTAACATGGACTTTTGTACGACTCTTCCGAGTCACGAATGCGTAGGATGAACGAGATTCAGGAGAACAAACTGAGAAGGTAGAGCATGAACAAAAGCGTCACTTTGTTGCCACTAGCGGGTCCGTAGACGCCGGAGGAGCAGTTTCTACGGGCACTGTCGGCGCAAATTCAGCGTCCATTTGCTGTATCTCCTGGAAAACTTGGCGAACATGTGGATGCTGTGGTGACTGCTCGATAACAGAACGGACGCGAGTTAGCCTAGCCTGGATCGCTGTTCTGTACTGTACGTGCCGATGCACTTCGTCCTTTATCCGTCGATTTTCTGCTACCAGATTGACATTGTGCAGCCGTATGCGCTTGTATCGGCCGCTACATTTTTTCCACGGTTAGCAATCAAGAAAAGTTAACTTACTTCTGCAGATAGTAGAAAACCCATCCAAGTGCGGCCATTGCTAACAGGAGTAGCGTAACGACGCCAAGTGATGCGCACAAGTATTGCAGCGTTAGTGGTGACAGGGATCCATCATGAACTGGAAGCACTTCAACTAGACACCGGTATCGCTGGACAGCAAAGGCAAAGACTTACCCAGTCGTTCGCACTGTTTTCCTCCGTAGCCAGGCGCGCACCTAAAGCCAACGACATAATTATACGTGACGCAATGTGTGGAAGGATTCAAAAAGGACTTGACACTTTCGTAGTTTGCATGCAACGGACGTTTTGACAGAGTAAAAGCTTACTTGCAGTATTCGACGCCACCATCGATGTAACACGTAGCACCGTTCTTGCACGTGTTAACGTCACATTCCTCTGCAAACGAAACGCAAGGTTGCGAAACTGCAAAATAGAGCCAGAGCCAGGAGATGTGTCCAATCAGATTTCCTTTGACGCCTAATAGCATGCTGCTAGGACTTGTCGGCATTTCAACTTTCTGCAAGATAGTTAGATTCGAAGGTAATACCCATGCTGGAAGCGGAACAAAGCTCTTATCAGTTAGCACGGAAATCAATATGCTCGGTAAAATCGCATACGAAAAGCATTCCAAGGGATGAGGCAGTATTTGCCTTTGGTTCGACTCGACATTCCCATAACTTTCCTCCTCAAACAGTATTGGCCCACGAACCTAAAGTGGGTGTGAACGTCAACACCCGCCAGACTAGACTGATTCACGTTGTGCTATTGATGCAAGCTGTCGAATCGTCGTGTGCTACAAGGTAGTCTGGATTTAACCATGCACGTATGGTGACATTTTATGCGGAGCATACGGGACGAGCGGATGTGACAGCAGTTCCGTGAATGCAGTAGGTTGTGACTGTTTTACAGATTTTGTCTCCGCTAGCGAACAGCGTTTGGGCTTCATTCAACGGTTTTCCATTGCGTGCAACTTGCGCTTCCGCATCGCCCGTTGACTGGCACTGGTCACCAAAGTATCCATGGTCGCATCTGAACTGACCGTAAGCGAGTGTAGCATATACGTAAGCAATGCTGGCATTTACGTTATCCGAATCTTCTTTGTGGTATAAAACGAGAAGCCCGGTTAAAGGATTACTTGCAATAGTAGTCGATCTTCACATCTGTCACTTTCTTATCCGCGCCACATGCGTTGCTGCCAACGCACAGCGTTTGCTGCTCGATCTTTAAACGGTCTGTTGGAAGATCTCCACTTGCTGCAAAACAGTACTAAAGATTCAGTTTAAGAAAATAAAAGTTGACTTACTTGACCCCGCTAAAAAGGCAACTAACAAGAAGTAGAACAGCATTGATCACTGGTTTTGATATCGGTTATCGTGAACTACCCAGTTTTCAGTGGCGTCCAAACTAAGCCCCTATTCTAAACAGGTGAGACGTCATGTTGAACGTTTATCAGTGTTGTGTGCGCCTGCACCGTTCATTTCACAGCACAAGCGCTGAAGGCTACAGAGGACGCAAAATGGAGAGAGAAACAAAGCATCATTTAAGAAATCGAATGAGGTTCCCTTAAGCCGTGCGAGATCAAGACTGCGAGTTAAAGCGGATTTCAGTGTTGTACTTCAGAGCCCATTGTGCGTGGAAAGCGGTGGTATCCTCGACCATAGAGGACTTGCTCGAGGTGTCTCATTAGCGTCTATCTCGCTCGAATCGGAAACGGCGTTTAAGCGACTCTAGAATGAACGCGTGAACTGAAACGGGGACGATACTGTGATCTACCCTTGGTGGATGAGTGCTCAGCATCTTTTCCTGACGCACATTATCGTATGTACCGCAAATCAAGGAGCTGCTCTGTGACGTTCTTACGGAAAGCTTCTCTGTTGGCATAGCGCTATTCCCGGATTCGTATACAGGATCGAAGTCAATATCAATCTATAAACAGGATGAATGTTCTGTAAGGCTTCGAAGCAACCTACGCTGCGCTTCCTCCCGTCCAACAGGTCGTAGTTGTTCAGCGTCCCATCGCTACATGCAGAGTTAGTACGCTCCGGGTTACTGACGCTTCCTTCCATATAGCGTCTGGTTCCTTTCCGCCTTAATGTTCATCGCTGCTGTTCCGCCAGTTAGAAGTGCACGCACCTTTCCCTGACGAAAAGTACTCCAAGTAAGACCACAAGGAAGCAAAGCACAAACGCTACGAAGTAGGCGCAGGCTGCTTCCGTGCGAAGTCCATCGGCTAAACAAGTGGGGATTCCTTACAACAATTTTAGAGTTCCTTACTTAATACTCCTTCGAGCCTCTCGCATGATTTACCAGTGAAGTTGTCTACGCATCTAAAGTGCTTGCTTAAGCTGCTTTACCGGCTCGGTACGTACATGCAGTACGGATCGCCCAGGCCACGCTCATTCACGCAGAGACCGCCGTTCTTGCAGTGATTTATTTCGCACTCCTCGACGTTAGGCGGCACGCGAACCTTCAATTTCGGTGCGATTCTCAGAGACCTCAGCTGGTACTTCCCATTCCTACGCTTTGCGGAACAATCAAAGTTTATCGTTCCGTTTGCGTTGGCGTAATTGGAAAGTTGGTATGAGACGCTAAAATACATTGCTGAATAGTTGTCAAAAAGGCGCCTGCTTACCTGTTGCTCTCGTTATTATCGTTTGTGACATTCTTATGGTTTCTACTGAGAAACAGCGTATTAGGTTCGTAACCGCTATCAGCTGTTCCGCATCTAATAACTGCTGATTCCCCTTGATCGAGTCGTACAACCTTCGTGGACGACGACAACGGCTCATCTTAAACAAGACGAACAGCTTGCTGTAGCAAAGGTATAAACTCACTTGACTTCAGTAACATCTCGTAAATAGGTAGCAGCTCGCTAGAAGTCATTGTGGACTGCGACGTTCGATAAGTCTACTGCTAAAACTGAAGCTATTCAGGTACGCAGTGACATCTTAATATACGCGGTAAGCAGCGACATGAAGAAACGAGTGTCGATAAACACGGTTGATCAAAAGGAGCGATGAATCGTAGCAAATTGCATGGCTTAAAGAAAAATAGCAGTTCCCGGAACTCAAAAAATAGAGACCGCCAGGATTCCGCATACCTCGCATTGAGCGCATTCCTTATGCGCACTGGGAGACACATGTGGGAGGACCTGGGTTTGACTCACCCGCGTACCGGGTTGTGGCAGCTTAACACATCTCTGAGAATGGTTCTCATATCCTCGAGATTCGGGAAGTGTCGGAAGGTAACTTGCGCAGCATGTGATTCACTGTACAAACAAAGTCGACGTCAGATCGGTACGGACACGCGCGGAAAAAACCCAACCAATGCGTTTCTTACTGGATTGAAGGTATCCCATTCGTTCTTTGCGAGGTTAGAAAAAGAACGTAGCGATCGTTTCCCTGCATCAGACGAGGAGAACGTGAGGCAATCACCGATCTCCTTCGATTTCGCCGAAGGTGCGCATGAAAATCCGCCGTTGATCGGAATGGTAAACACGGCGGTGAAGGGGAACAGGAAATGACGCCACATCCGGGAATCTTTTCAGTTCGGACGGTCCATCCGTTGGCACGTATCCATCGAGACAGACGCTTAAAACATGTACCTGGAAGAATGACCACACACATGTCTGGCGAAACCCAAATCAAAGCATTGCACATTGGTATCTATTCATGAGATATCACGCAAAATGTTGGCTTCGTGATACAATTAACGTTTCATGATTTCTTACTATGAGCCTAACCCATGCACCGTTAGTTTATGTTATGAAAGTGCGGACGACATGCAGTATTATCCATCCATGCTTATACTTGGCGTATCATTCGTGCTGAAGACTTCATGCATCATACGATAATGGGTAATCAAGTGCAATATTCGATCTTGCTTGTCTGCTGCTTCGGCAAAATTTCCCATTTTAGCTAGGTAAAATTCTCGCCTCCTAGTGCACAATCAGCACTCCACTGAGCGATTGATCACTCGTACTTTATATTCCTTTACGCATGCCAATGACATTGAGAAGCGGTGCCGTCAAATCTTCCGAAATACGATACGCTTCCCAGCTGGTCGGTCCAACAGTTGACTCTTGCTGCGCAGTCTAGAATATTTATCAAGTTTCGTCGTTTATGGACGTGCGCCCCTAGCTACGTGTCAGTGTCTCATGCTGCGCGCTGTGGTTGATGCCGTTAGCAACGGCAATATAACATTGTGGGTTCACCGTCCACCTTTAGGCTTAAGTCACTCATCGAGCTAAATATGATTACACGATGTTGACCCTCATTACGCATAAACGGCGCATTCGGCGCGCATCACTCGGAATCCCTCTTCTGAGTGACTGGCATAATGCCTCTCATTAGCGATGTGGCGCTTTCCTTAAAAGCCGTCGCAGGCCGGAAGACTCCCTGCCGCACACTTAGTTTACTCGGGTCCTGAAAATCGCCATTCTTAAGGGCTTTGCGCGCGTCATTGTTAGAATCCGCTAGCGCTCGTTGCAGCTCCGCCGCGCGTTGCTATGCCGGTCAAAACGCTGAGCCCTAAGGTGTTACTCAAATATGCGCTAACGGACGTAGTCCCGCGGGGAGCCTCATTAGGCTTAGTTGGTCCACGCACTCGCCCTCTATTGATTTGAACTCTTTGCTTCACACGAGGTTTTCCACCGAGCTGCCGGAGGTTGTCGCCACTCGCGGCGACGCCTTCACGCTCCGTGGCTCTTGGCGTGTCCACTTGCTTGACCACTTCCCACCACTCATCACAGATTAATTGTTCTTTCACTGCGCGGTGCTTTACCAGATGGGCACACTAACCATGCTCTGAGAAGCACTGCACCGACGTACCTTCTAGGACGTTTACATAATCAGTCATAGTACAAAGATCTAAAACCACATAACAAACGAGAAAGTTTTTGTTAATTTTGGGCCCTACTCCCTTGCCGCCGTATTCCTCAAATACTGGCGACCACGCTAATTGATGTTCTACTAATGTTCGTCATCTCCATATTTCCGTGACTANGCTGCGCGCAGTGGTTGATGCCGTTAGCAAGAGTAATAGAACATTGTGGCCACCTTCCCTGTCCACCTTTAGGCTTAAGCCACTCGTCGAGCTAAATATGATTAAGCGGATGTTGACCCTCATTACGCATAAACGGCACATTCGGCGCGCATCACTCGGAATCCCTCTTCTGAGTGACTGGCATAATGCCTCTCATTAGCGATGTGGCGCTTTCCTTAAAAGCCGTCGCAGGCCGGAAGACTCCCTGCCGCACACTTAGTTTACCCGGGTCCTGAAAATCGCCATTCTTATGGGCTTTGCGCGCGTCATTGTTAGTATCCGCTAGCGCTCGTTGCAGCACCGCCGCGCGTTGCTATGCCGGTCAAAACGCTGAGCCCTAAGGTGTTACTCAAATATGCGCTAACGGACGTAGTCCCGCGGGGAGCCTCATTAGGCTTAGTTGGTCCACGCACTCGCCCTCTATTGATTTGAACTCTTTGCTTCACACGAGGTTTTCCACCGAGCTGCCGGAGGTTGTCGCCACTCGCGGCGACGCCTTCACGCTTGGTGGCTCTTGGCGTGTCCACTTGCTTGACCACTTCCCACCACTCATCACAGATTAATTGTTCTTTCACTGCGCGGTGCTTTACCAGATGGGCACACTAACCATGCTCGGAGAAGCACTGCACCGACGTACTATCTGGGACGTTTACATGAGTGTATTATAGTGCAACGAATCAGAAGCAGATCATAGAGGACAAAGTTTTTGTTAATTTTGGGCCCTACTCCCTTGCCGCCGTATTCATCAAATCCTGCCTACCGCGCTAATTGATGTTCTACTCATATCCGTCATCTCCATATTTCCGTGACTATGTACCGCTTATTTAGTCGTGGACCGTCGCACCATTTGCCGGAGGCATAAGAAAGCGTTTTCGAGGGAGGGCGACTTAGTTAGGCATCACACTCGCGGCACCTCGCCACCGTCGCATTCATTGTCGTATGGGCGGACATCAGTCCTCCTCCTCCGGCACAGCCTTCTCTGCAGCTCCCGAACGCTACGGAAGTTCGCGACTAAGTGCCGTTAGCGTCGCCGTACCAAACGTCCTGCGGAGTGCGAAGATTTCGGTGGTCCCGCATAAGCTACGGGTGCGTCGGAGGATTAAAAGTCAACCATCAACTACCGAGTTACGGACGTCGAAAGCAGTACGAACTACACGACGGCAAGCGAAGGGACTCGGCTTGAAGGAGGTCCTCTTCGGGGCGACCAAGCGAGGCTTCCTTATTAAGTCGCTTCCGTCACCAAAACTCGTCATGCACAGGTTAGTTGGCTTGAACAGTGCTCTTTGAATAACTGGAGATGGGCAGACAACTTGCCCGCATTGTCCGATCGAAATGGGCAAGGAGACAGCTTGTAAGTAGGACGCGTTAAACCCGCTTGACCGCTGAAATTCTGATGTACTTACAGGGATAACCGCCTTCTTGAATTGGTAACCCATGCACCTATGGTACAAATAAACCCCTCACATAGGGAGTCGCAGGTAACTAATGGGGAACCGCAGTCGGATGTCGGAGTAGGACTTTCAAGTGCCAGTAGTTTTTTGGGAATTTTGAAAGGAACATTGCTCTATAGTTATGACTTTCACATTAGGGATTGGCCCAGTCGAAGTCTGCTGCCAGGACTTGATTGCGTGCAGCGTTGCCGAAGCTCCCACTGCTCTGTATAAATTCTTAATCATGCAGTCGTAATTTTTCTCACCCGCCGCCGCAGCCCGATATCCGGCGAGCAATTGGCATGCTCTCGTCAGGCCACATCCCCGCATTGAATATGACATTTCTATTCATTTGTTAGTGTTCCCGCACACGTAAGGCAGCCGCGGCGTGTGGACGCTTCCAGCCGGGGCTAGCGGCAGCTTTGTCCCAGTGGCGACTACCACTGCTGCACACCTTATTTGTGAGCCGCATCCGGCCCGAGAGTCGATGTCTTTCCTGCGATCCATAGTTTCTTAATAGTTTTCTCAGGGACATCTAATGCCCACCGCTTTTGCCTCCATTGCGTTGTGTGCGCGAAAGCTCTGGTTCATGCTAACGATTCTGCAGCAATGCGCACGACCTCATTAGCAACCGCTAATTTCCGTGTTCTACCGGAAGCAACAATGACATCAATCATCTTGATGACCTTTGCTTCTTTCGCAACTCTCTCTTTCTCTGAGTGCCGCCTTTGACACTTGTTACCTTTCAGCAAACAGCTGCTTGGTAGGCAGGAAAGTCCAGCAGCATTTTGCTAGGCCAATGGACACTCGCTTTATCATTGGCACAGTTACCCCTTGAAATTGCAAAAAGCGCTGCAACCATTCTCGAAACGATACCGAGCCTCTAGCAAGCGAGATTTCTCGTGAAAATTAATTAAGTGGGTTAACGAGTAGATATCACGTTCGTTTGCGGTTTATGCCGCTTTCTCTTCTTAGCGAGGGTGTTTCGTCGCAGGTTGGGTATATGCCTGAACCGGTGTGCTTTGCGGTATCTCAACCTGTCATTTGGGCTATCGAGTTGAAACGGCCGCAAGTCTGCAAGGCTTCCGACTTTCCCTCACTTCACCAGGGTTTACTCAACAGCGTTGGTACTGCGTCAATCTATCTCGTCGCGTTTGTTTCTCGCCTTATTCTGCCATTATTTCCGTACCTACGTCGAGTTTTGCTTCACCAAATTTTCCTTCGATAGGTCCTATCGGTAGCGGTTATTGCGCGGCCGTTGGTCGACAAGTTTGATGTCGTCCAATAAAGCTAATTGGCTTCGCGAAAGGAACGCATAACGACGACGGACGGTGCTTGGTAACACGTCGATGCCGCAGTGCTTCTTTCGGCATCGTGGCTACTGCTCGCGGGCACTAGTGAAGGAGCCGTCCCATGCTCCTGGATCGGCTGCTATCAAAGCGGTACTGCTTTCTTTATGCGCTCATCTCGGCCGTGAACTGCAGTCGCTGGGCACTTGACCCCTCCTCGCCCAAGGGGCTTACTGGGAGAAGGATTCCCATTTCACATGAGTGTCGTTTTATGGCAGTCCAGGACGGACATTTGTCATCCGGGATACTCCATGTCACTTTTGCTGCCACCCGTGTCCCCTGGCATTTTCCTTCCTAGCTGCCGGCTGAGCGAGAGTATTATGTCCGAATGGTTAGCTGCGAGGCGTATCTTGCTTTTTTATTCCACACGACGAAAAGGGTTTTCCCAACTAGCCCTCGGTATAGGCAAGGTACAGCGAACGTTGTTAGCTGCAATTTAAGTTAACTTCTACACAGAGTAATAAGGATGTTTTCTGCGGCCAGCTGTAAAAGAATCTCCATTCAATGGATAGCCAGACTCCATGGCAACGGCATTTGCCGCTTTAGAAACTGACTCCCGGTAAATCCCGTAAGGAAGACCTTCAGTTTCGCACGCACTTCACGGGGCTTGCTTGGAATGTCCGAAGATCCAGCTAGTTTCAGCCCGTTCCGAACGCTACGACGGTCCACCTCGGCGTCGGTGTCGTCGATTAGCTCCTCGTCGAGTCTTTCGTACCCCTATCCGCGGACGCACTCCACGGTTATGGTATTGCCCTCTGTGGGCGCCAGACCGATTACAGCCGCTGACAGTGACTCACCGACCTCGTCAGCTCCCTCGTCTGCAGGAATCTTTAGCCCTGACGTCGGGTACGGCAGGCCTCGTCCGCCCCTGAACCGAGCAATACCACCGATACCGGAGTCGAAGTCGAACGAGTCGATTATGTCGCAGGCGTCTACGATGGCTAACCGACATTCGGCCCCACCTGCACCAAGCGAAACGGCGCCTGCTCCGACGGGCCATCCGAGCGATCCGAAGCCGTCAACGTCGTCCGCACCACAAGCACGTAAGTAGCTTGTTGTGTATTGTAGCAGTGGCACACCGTGAAGGGGGGACTGCCTTTGGCCAAGTTTTCGGCGCCCGAAAATTTTAATATTTCAACTTTAAACTCGCTAAAATATCATTTGAGGGCCCATAATATGGTAAAAATCCGCCATATTAGAAGCAGTGTCCAAGGGAGCCAAGGTGAGTTTCGGATGTAAGGGTTCCCTCCTGACCTATGCCCCCCGTCTGGCTGATCCCACGGTACGCCGCTGTATTGTAGTGACGGTATGTACGTTTACAGCCGACAGCTCCGTGGTTATCGCGAACGAAATGGCCACAAACCTTGGAACGAAGAAGGCCGTCAGGATCGTTGTTCGCGAGAGGGACACAAAACTTCCCATCGCTCTTCACAAATCGTAGGCATTGAGAACTGGCAGAANCCGCGGTCGCTGCGAACCTATGCAAACGCGTAGCGACCACGCAGACCGCACAAATATTTCCCTCCGACTCGTGTTGGTCGCTATAACGTGCAGCGTCGCATCTCCAAGTCTCTTCCACGAATTTCCTGCGCAAACCAGCAGCCACGTCTCCTAAAATGAGCGACTGTCTTTTATTGCACTCGGTTATTCGATCGATTCGGTTAGTTCCGACTTTGATAGGCGTAGGAGTCTAGCGTCAGATTTTCCTTCGTATTTTCGGTTGAGCTTAGCTGCTCGGATTCGCCAAGCGATTAACTCGCATAGGAAACCACGAAATGTTTTCGATGAAGCTTAATACATGTGTGCACATTATTTTGTTACTCTATCGGTTTAGATCCGGCAGATCCCGCCGCAAGACGCATGAGTCGTCTAGCTACACATATGAGCCGTCCACTTCTGAACACAAGTACGGTTTGAGCCAGTTCACCAAGAGAGCCATAATTGAGCATGCTTATAGACTGGAGCCACGACTGCCCGAGAACAAGCTCGCCAACAGTTCGAGGACGTCGCAATCGACTGACCAAGCTGCCGCTTCGGAAACCATCACCGATGTCAAAGCGCTCAAAGCGGCATGCGTTCTACTGAAAAACACCATAGAGAAGGCAAGCATCGAACCCGTATAATTTGGTATTCAGTTTTGTGTTTAGGAGAACGAGGACTTCAACAAGCTCCAGGAAGAGAACGACGTTTTGCGTCGCGAGTTGTCGGAGAAGGACCGCATCATCGAAGCCCTTCAAGCGAAACTCAAGCTGCAGTCTGCTGGCAGCTCCTAACTCATTGACATTGTCCATCATTCGCATTTCTCTACCCCGGTCACTGGCAGCTCCTTCACGCGTTCTTTCACTCGTCGTTTATTCCACTTCATCTCACTTCTGGTGATGTTGTAAACCTACTGACTTCGTCTGTCTGTAAAGAGATAAAGGATCTCACGCAGCTATACTGCAAAGGACTTTGCTTGTTCATAAGAGTAGAGTTTTCGTACGCTGCGAGACTTCCGCTGGATCTATTCATTTATAGGGGGAGGAACTTACCCATTATTTTGAAATTTTCGCTTAATTCCCCCTATAACTGAACAGATCCCTTCCGCTAAGCAAAATGTCCGACAGCTCTCGTAAGCGAGTAGCGTTGGGCAAGTCTCTGCAGTCGAGTATCGCACATCATGGGGTATGTCATTGGCAAGCAGGCCGTGGTAAGATAGGATGGACCATCTACCCTTAGACAGTAAGAAGGTACCTAACCTGCGAGATACCTTAAGTTATGCGGCAAAATGTCATCCTATGGCAGGCGTTTAGCATAAGGCTTGCATAGGAATGTTTTGTGTTTTGCTTTTTAAGCGGTACCGGCACAGCGAACACTCTACAATAGAAATTTGTGAATCATAGCCAGCCTCATTAGATCCATAGGATGTATGACCNGGCTGCTCGGGTTGACCAAGCGATTAACTCGCATAGGAAACCACGAAATGTTTGTCCATGAAGCTTAGTACATGTGTGCACATTATTTCCGTCACTCTATCGTTTAGATCCGGCAGATCCCGCCGCAAGACGCATGAGTCGTCCAGCTACGCCTATGAGCCGTCAACTTCTGATCACAAGTACGGTTTGAGCCAGTTCACCGGGACCGATTCATAATTGAGCGCGCTTATAGACTGGAGCCACGACTGCCCGAGAACAAGCTCACCAATAGTTCGAGGACGTCGCAATCGACTGACCAAGCTGCCGCTTCGGAAGCCATCACCGATGTAAAAGCGCATCTCTATTTGCTGAAAGAAATCGTCGAGAAGGCAAGCATCGAAACCCGTATAATTCGGCATTCAGTTTGATGTTTAGGAAAACGAGGACTTTAACAAGCTCCAGGAAGAGAACGACATTCTGCGTCGCGAGTTGTCGGAGAAGGACCGCATCATCGAAGCCCTTCAAGCGAAACTCAAGCTGCAGTCTGCTGGCAGCTCCTAACTCCTTGACATTGTCCATCGTTCGCATTTCTCTACCCCGGTCATTGGCAGCTCCTTCACGCGTTCTTTCACTCGTCGTTTATTCCACTTCGTCTCACTTCTGGCGATGCTGTAAACCTACTGACTTCGTCTGTCTGTACAGAGATAAAGAATCTCCCGCAGCTATACTGCAAGGGACTTTGCTTGTTCATAACAGTAGAGTTTTCGCATGCTGCTTGTGCGAGACTTCCGCTGGAACTGTTCAGTTATAGGGGGAATTCACCCATTATCTTCGGATGAAATTTCCGGCCAATTCCCCCTATAATTGAACAGATCCCTTCCGCTAAGCAAAATGTCCGACAAAACTTGAAGCTCTCGTGAGCGAGTTGCATTTTGTAAGTCCCGGCTGTCGAGTATCGTTCGTCATGGGGGGATATGCCATTGGCAAGCAGGCCGCGATGATATGATGGACCATGTACTCTTAGACAGTAGGAAGGTACCTAACCTGCGAGATACCTGAACTGCTGCGATAGATGTCATCCCATGCCAGGCATTTAGCATAAGGCTTGCATAGGAATGTTTCCCGTTGTGCTGTTTAAGCGGTACCGTTACTACAAACACTCGCAATCGAAATTTGTGAAACGTAGCCAGCTTCATTAGATCCATAGGATGCATTACGTAATGATAGAAGGACAGGTGAATTCACAACATCCTTCCATTTTTGCTTATAGGACATTTTGTCTTTTCACGTCGCACAGATAAAGTTGATTTATAACGAGTGTTGCGCTCGACGGAATTTCGCGTTAAGGCTGATTGCGATGTGGGCAGACGCTTGTCACGGACGGCTCACGGAAGCCGACGCCGTGACCATGGGTTTGCCGCACGAGAGTCGAGACGTGATGGAGAAATAACGATGACCTCGTGTCGCGTTCCAACCGCTATCCCCACACGAGATGTCGACAGTCGCAATCCGTCGCGGTTCTTGCTATCTGTTAAGAGTTCGTAATAATTCGTTGGCGGCCGATGAGTCAGGCCACCTTCATCCAAGCCTCAGCCATTTAGCTTAAGCCAAGCTACATAATTTCCTAAAGATTTTCCCGAAGTCCAAGGATTTGCGAATTTGGGCAGTGGAGTACCGTGGGCCCAGTCAAAGGGGCGAATCGTAAGGGGGGGGGGGACCCTCACCCTTACCATTCGACACCGAAAAATGCCTTGGTTTCCCACTTTGGCAGTTTTCTGGGGTGTATGTGGTCGCTATCCGCAGGAAAATGCCTTTTTTCCATCCGTGAACGACACCAACGAACTTTTAGCGTGTTTTAGTTATGGCAAACCTTCACTAAAAAATGCGCGTCCCCCCACTGTACCCTACTAGATGCGGACCGCTGTGCGTCTCAAGATGGTTAGCTTTAAGAAAGTCGGCCCGCCTCTTGGGCTTGTTTCGGATTTCGTTATTAGCTCTAGTTTGCTCACGTCTACGTCGCGCTGCGCAAGCGGGATAGCCCATGAACGGGCCTAAGCTTTCAGGGAAACAGTTGTATTTCACAGGGACTTTTAATATTCTTAAAAAAATAAAATCTGTGGATTGTCGCAGCAGGGACAACGTTCACTTCTAATACACTTTCTAGATTTCGCGCTATGCGGGCCTTCATCCTTAAAAGATAACCATCTGACGCATTTTCTCGCACTTTCGATTGGGCTAAGGTCACTTTCATAAAATCGATTCCAAATCACTTTCAAGGTTTGACGTTTATCTAATAACTCCGTAAGGGCATATCGACGCAGTTGTGATACCGTTCTGTGGCGGTTACTGGGACACACGCATCAAAGATGAGAGTGCATGTTTTACCGTCTGTGATACCTCCACCTTGCCAACCCATCATTCCAGAGTTTCCCTTCGACGCGTCCCACGCATTCCTTGTGGTCTTCAGATTTAGCCACTTAGTCGTGTTTTGCGTTGCCAATTGCGTCAGAAGTGTTTGGACAGCACGCATTTAACTTCACGCGTATGCATTGCGATGGTAGCGCTTACCAGGATACGTGTACAACGCGTCTGCAAGTTACGTTTAGTGAATGTTGGCAGAAAATAGAGGGACAACAAGTGCCACAACGAATGGATTCATTGTGCAATGCTTATGCGGTTTGCGTTAGGCAGTAGCGATCTTCGTCCTGCAATCTACCTTCAAGTCCGCTAATGACGGTGTTGTCAGTAGCTTCTATCCTATTTGCCGTTGCGCCCTGTACATATTCGCTTCCGCCGACTTCAAGAGCTACCCAAGACACGATCCACTGGAAAACCATTATTCGAGCAAGTGGCGTGTCCGACATCGTACTACCTCGTTCGTGCCCAATCGACTGCCATAATGTATTTGATGCTCACTTATGGAACGTTACGGGTACCGCATGCTCATGTCGCTGCCCTCGCGAGCGGCCCGTTTTCTTGCACTCCAAGGGTATATGTGTCGAGAAAGTCGGTAAGTGGTTCAATTGGAATCATTTTAAGCCCTTACATTGTTCTGTGAGAAGTTCTCACAGAACAAGCGTTCTCACTGAGAACGCTTACGAAGAGGTTTGAGCTTACCGGCCCAACTTAGAAAGCTGTCGCAAACAAGCCATGTTCACGACGAATAAAGGTGCTGACTCTACCTGGACGCCCTCCGTGTCATTACCCGCTTTCAATGGCACCGTTGCTTCGCAGCAGACTTTGAAGTGGCCGGGTTCGTACGAAGGCTTGTGTAGCGTTTTTTTGCGCGAGCTGACATATTTGCACCCACCGATAAATCTAACATGCAATGATCTTTTAGAACTAAATAAGAAGGCAAGTGCGAATAGCTGTGGAGTTGAGAGCGTTTCCTACCTCAACGAAGCGTTTACCTTGGAGGAAGTGCGCGCAGACGTTTTCGATATCCGTTGGAGACAGCGGGACGCTCGCATCATCGTAAGTTTCTTTGTGATTGTGCGCAATATTGGCCTCAAGCGCACACTTTGCAGTGGAAAGGGTCACCCACAGAAGGACGGCTTCTTGAGGGAACTATCGTGCAGATCATGCTGAAGTGTGATCACATCGACGGAGACACTTGTCTAACGTTCCGTATTGCGGGGACACTAGGTAAGGTCATGCTGGAAACGAATATTACCGCGCAGAAAGAGATATTTTTGAGTTGCACCAGTTCAGCGTCAACGCGCTGAGTTCTTCCTTTTAGTGATGCCCACTGGGGAGCAGTCGCCCCTGCTGCAACAACAGGCAGAGACGCGACACGGGCGTTTCGAGACGATCCTGATCATACTCCTTTCCATCCTTCTCTTCCTCAGCGTATTCGGCTCCGTTATTTTGTGGAATATTTGCTGGCGACTGAAAAAGTCGGAGCTAATTTCCTCTCTTCAAATGCAGTTCATGTATCACATGAAGAAGATGGAACACGACAAGGCCCTCTTGGACGCAGAGCGTTGTGCGCAAGAATATGGCCATCCCGACATGAGTGCAGAGAAAGCTGTGGACGATGGTCACGTTGACGCCGAACGGGATAGATCATCAAGAAATGTCGTCGTCAAACGCAAGCTCTACTTCAGTGCAGGTAAGTCACTCGTTCGTCGGGACAAAAAAGGGTTAACCGGCATGGCCTATGAGCCAAAAGGCAATACGGTATGTAGTGTTCGCCACTCCTTGGGTTAAAACGGTCGATGTCACCGGGAAGCCACATTTCTGACTTTTCAGAGTTCCTCGAGCCAGTGCTCCTGGCTAACCCACCGCCAATGGCGGAGCAGTTCCTCCACGACCTGCGTAGAATGGTGGAAATTCAGCGACAACGGCTTTACCTGCGTCGACACGTGCCTCACCTTACCTCTATTCCGGAGGAAACTGCGGACCATTACCGCCCGTACATGGAGGATCAGCTCAGCAGGGAGGTCGAGCTGGAAGACACTACCCCTTCGATCCGGACCAGCGAGCTATCCGTAAAAACGGGGAAGCGCATTACGTCCGAAGAAAGCTCTCCCAAATCTACGAAGTCTACGGACTCAGGAAACGACTCCTTGAGCTCTTCTGGAGAGACGTCGTCTCCACCGCGTAATCGCACATCGCCCATGACAGCCGTCGCTAGCGACATGACGTTGGGCCATGACTCGCGTAAAACTCAAGTCGCATCCCAAAGTCGCATACCTATTTGCGCAAGCGGATTGACTAAGTCCCCTAAGCTGCCAGCAAAGGGATTGCTCACAACGGCTCCGGTTCACAGGTAGGTACATTTCCTTGTACCGTTGATGTATGCCTACTCATGTCAAACACACCATTTCCGTGCATTCTGTAGACCCCAAACCCGCACGCACCGTATCGCTAGCACATGGTCCTGATTGAAATTTACTTCTTCCATAAATGTTAACTGATCCTACGGGGTGATTGCCAACGCTGTCAGCAGCCGATCGTGTGCCGACCCAAGTCCGTTCCGCGGACGAAACCCTAACTCGTAGCGCACCGCATGCATCATAGCGCTACCGCATGCATCGTAGCGCTACAGCATGCAGCGTAGCGCTACCGCATGCAGCGTAGCTCTACCGCATGCATTGCAGCGTTACCGATAAAAGAGATACACCCACCCTTTAGCGACGACACGACTAATGACATCATAATGTGTTGTTTAGGCCGGACAAAATCGGCCTTCCAAACGGAACACCACCGCTGCCAGCGACGCCTCCTCCACTACCTCCACGAAACATGTCAGGGCAGGCAGTTGAGCGGACCATAAAGGCCACCGGTTCTGCATTGCCGATATCAACGACAAAAGCGGAGCCGACGCGTCCGCCTTGTGCTGTCCGAACCGCTCGTCGGAAGGCATACGCCGTCTTTCCCACTGATTCGATGCTCAAGAAATCCCTACCCAGGCGTTCCAAGAAGAAACCCATGTCAGACGCTACAGCGGCTCCCACTAGCGTGATCGAGACAAATATGTGATGTCATAGCACTGCCGCGAGTAGAGAATGAAAGAGAGCAAATGTATGGAGCCACTGAAGAAAAATGATTCAAGGATAATTTCATTAACCTAGGCGCTCTTACTACTCAAATCTAACCGCAAACATGGTATTTTATTGCTGGATAATGAAATATCATCGAAAGGTCGAAAAGTTCACTGCATGTCTGACGTCTCTTCGTCCTTCAGGTCTTGTGGAAATACTACGCCCAATTGTCGGCGAATTTCGTCCAAGATTTCTGCTATCTTGAGCGATTCGTCAAGCGACATATCCGTGCTTTCCGTGAGGCCTAAACCATGAGGGAAATGTTCCATGCTAACTATCTCAGACTGAACAACTTAGCCGTCGTCACGTACCTCGCTTAATACAGTCGAAAACATGGTCTGCCTCGTACTGGAAGCCAGCAGAGTTGGGATAGATGTAGCTTCCATCCGATTTCTGCGGTATCGGAAATCGACGTGTCTCTTCGAGAGACTCTCCTGTGTGAGGATCTGCAGTCGTCTTCTGGAGCTCAGTAGGACACCAAAAGGTTTTTGGCAGCTAAATACGTCATAAGACGAAGCAACGCACAGGGCTGTAGTCTTACTGATAATCGCCCATTGGATCCCGATACGAAGGCGTGTGATGGCGAAGACACGAGACCCGTATAGAACAAGTGAGCTACACGACTGCCCGAAAATTCCAGCGTGATGCTTCCCCACGTGTCAACTCCTTAATTCGTCGTTCTCGCATGTCGAATATGCGGTCCAGTGTGCTTACCGCCTTCCGATTTTTGACCGCTGGCAGTTACCCGTTGTAGAGAAGCGTCGGCTCCAAACACCCAAGTGGCTAGCATAACGGGGTAACATCCGGTGGCCATGAGATTTCCACCTCCCTTCAGTAGGTCCATTTTGTTTTCCGCCTAAATCCGCCAACTTCTGACACTAAAGCCAGCCGTGTAGTTGGCGTAAGGCATAGAACCTACATGCGCATTGTAACCCAGGTCGGCTTGTACAAGCAGCGGCTGCCCGATCGACTCGAGGCCGGTGCGGAGATGCTGCCAAGCAGGGAAGAACCGACTCCAGTATCCCTGAAGCAGGCATAGGTATACAAGTTCTTGGTATGACCCACCTCCATCAAGAACAACTTCCGCTCGCGTGCCGCTTCAACCATCTCACGGACCTCCTTTGCGTTTAGCCCAAGGGGTTTCTCGCACAGACAGTGCTTCCCATTTTCCAGAGCCTTCAGTACTACTGCTTTGTGCTGGTGATTCAAAAGCCCGACATAAACGATATCTAAAGTAGAGGTTGAAGAATACGTGGACAGCGAGGTACTTACCGACACTAGGGTCCGTGAAGAGTTCATCGTAAGATCCATGTGGCCGGGCCTCAGTTAGTTGTAGCCGCTTCCGAAATTCCTCCGCTCGCTGGAGTGAGCTCGCAGCAACTGCCGTAACCTGGAGCAGGAGCATGTGATGCAGGAATATGCCGTCCCTCTTACCCGATGATTTCCTTTCGCGTTGCGGAGCGCAGTTGTGAAGTCGTTACTGATGTTTCCACAGCCAACAATTCCCCACCGTAGCATGAACGTCATCGGTCTGCGTTCGGGCTTGGCTCTCTAAAACAATTAGCTCTTTTATTATTGTCTGTTTTTCATGTTTACAGTGCCGCATGCTTGACGTAGAAAGGGCTAACCGCTTCAGCCCATGGAATTTTAGGGTTGTTAACTAAAATGTAATGTTTGGTCACGGGTGTTAAATGCTAGACTATCCTTTCCATAAGGCCGAGAAGTCCGGTTCTTTTTGGTTGACCTCTGTCATTAGTTTTTAGCGGCAAAACAACACGCTAGAGCCTACAAAATTAATATGGATGCATTGGCGCACTTATCACCGAGTCGTTTCGTGCGTGATCTTTGTTCCGTTTCCACTGACCGACCCAACAGCACCTTTCTCTTTCCCGCCTAGTGGCCAGTCATCTCTGTGATGAGCATCGCTCTAGGGCCCTGCTGCCGCATGTGTTGTCTCTCCTGGACATCGTGAACGGAAAATTGCTTAAATACCCTGTGCTGAACTTCTCGAGAACTTAGTGATATCTTTCAGGAATCAACGTAGTAATGCCTGGGGAACTTCGCTGGGGCATCCTCGCATGCGGATACATCAGCTCAGACTTTGTTACCGCTCTTCGTAAATGCGTCAATCCCAACGTGGTAAGTAAGACACTGAAGTTGTAAGACACTATAAAACGAACGCTTTTAGGTGGTGGCAACCGCTGCCAGCTCTTTGGAGCGTGCTCAGCAGTTCTGTGAACGACTTGTGCCCAAAGCAAAGGCCTACGGAAGCTACGAGGAGTTACTGGCCGATAAGGATATCGGTACGCTTGCATTCCGATCATTCCAGCACTTTTCAACCGACAAAATATAGCTTACCTTTTCGAAAAGCGGATAAGGCGGGTGATTGTGCTCGGCGGTTTGATTAAGCGTGGTAGAGCCAAGCAGGGAGATGGCTCGACCGCGACATTTTGCCTGTTTCTGTTTCGAGCAGCGCCAGAACTGATGCTTTCCGTCGGCGCTGGGCTTGTGCTGCAAACGACTTGGTCATCATGAGCTTTTTTTAGTTCGACGCTAGGTGGATCGCTAGACCGTTTCGTAAAAACGAAATCTACCAGTATCATGGTGTGGCCGTTGCACAATGCGAGCTGATTCCCCTTCAGGGTGGTCATCCTGTGTAGACAATTGCTCTTTTGTACAGCTCACGCGTAGATGCAAAGATGCTTAGTACACTAGAAATGACGAACGTAAAAGCAACACGCGCAAATAGCACTTTTTACGATGCCGCTAGGTAGGACGCTGACGGCCGACGCGCCGGGACGCAATCAATAAAGCGCAACCCTTTTGGTCCAGCAGGACGCTTTTACCGCGCGCTCTCCAATGCATCCATTGTGACTTTGGTGCACTAGCTGAGTGGCCTGCGTTTCACATCAATCGGTCTTCAAATTTGCCAAGTTCCGATACATACCGAACCTTCGGACCTATGATCATACTTTCAGATGTGATCTACATTGGAACCATCAACGACGCTCACGTCACCTGGACCCTCAAAGCGCTGGACGCCGGTAAGCATGTGGTAAGTTCCCGTGGCACCGGCTTGGCACAAGATGACGAGCCCTCTTACAGTTGTGTGAGAAACCACTCGGCGTAACCGCAAAGGAAGTCAAGCTGATGACGGAGAAGGCGCGCGAGAAGAAGCTTTTCCTGATGGAGGTATGCACCTGGCGATCGTCAGACTACTAGGCGTTTCCCGCATCCGTACCCGTCTGTTCTTGTAGGCATTCTGGAGTCGCTTCTTTCCGTCTTGGCAAACCCTACGGCAGGTTATTGACTCGAAGGAGTTTGGAGAAGTCAAGGTTGCGCATGCGAACTTCGGCGTGGTTCTGGTAATGAATGGTTTCAGGAGTGGGTCATAGCCTTAACTTTATCTGCTTAGCCTCCGTCAAGGATGGATGTGTCGCATGCGGAAACGGCAGTTGCTGACATTGCCCTCTACGCACTGATGTTCTCCCTTTGGTGCTTTAAGGCTAAGCCGGAGCGCGTGACCGTCGTTGGGCACAAAGATCCTAATGATGGTAAGGGCCAATTTATGTTCACGATAATGTCTGCGCCGTGACACTTAGAATAGTTTTCACTTAGGTGCCGATCGTTGGGCCAGCATTGTGCTCCAGTTTCCCGGTGGCGGGCACGCACTCCTCTACTACAACGGCACTGTTAACACTCCGAACACCGCTTTCGTCAGTTTTGACAAGGGGATCATCCAGGTACGAATAACTGTTTCGCCTAGAGAACTGGACTCGGTATTGCATTCTTCGGCGGAATAGGCCTTCTTTGACTTCGACAGTCCGTCTAGGCATCCCGTTTAGATTCCTGAGTGGTTCTGGTGCACGACCAAGCTGGTGAAGATCATCGGGGCACCGCGATCTGGAGCAACCAATGCCGCAACGCTGGATTTTCCGTTGAACGACGACGCGGAGTACAACTTCAACAACAGCTCGGGATTACGCTATGAGGCAGACCATGTCTACGAATGCATCACCAACGGTAAGTGGCCGGTTAAAAAGAGAGCAGCGAATGCAAGCTGCCAGCACCTTATTTTTGTACGCTTAGTGCTAGTTATGCGTGTTTTAGGTAAAACCGAGTCGGATATCATGCCTCTAGAAGAGTCGCTTAACGTTGCCGAACTAGTGGAAGAAGTGCGCCGCCAACTGGGAGTCGTATACCCTCAAGATCACCACTAGTAGCTTAACTCGTACTGTAGATGATTTGCCCTTACAGGCGAATAAACCTGACATGATTTAAGTTAAGTACTGAAATGGAGCAGAAGCGCTTCTTCTGCACTCATTCTTTCCAGTCCAGAGATCATTTGCGTCCCTCCCTGCAGCAAGTTGTTTTTGTTATTCGCGTGAGGCTGCACTGGCGTGCAGTAAACAAATAAGAAAGAGTAGGCACTCCTTTGCGTTCACGCATGTCGGAACACGTTTCCGTCAGTTGGTTCAGCATGGACTGATATTTCTTTAAAGAACGCAACTAATCGTGTTATAACTTTCGAGTGCTCGTCTTAAGTTCATGCTTCCCCAACTTCACACGTATTTAGCTGTCTGTTTATAGGATCAAGTACTGCGCGCTGCAGACGCAGGCTCACCACGAATGTTTTCAGTCTCCCCAGTTAACTACTTCATCGAGCAAATCTCTTCGGTATTTGAGAAGAGCATGCTTCGTCATCAACTGAGATGGGGCATTCTCGGATGTGGGGACATCAGCCACGACTTCGTCACCGCCATGCGGCTTTGCGCTAACCGAAATGTGGTTGGTTTTTTTGCATTTCGAATAAGTGTACGTACTTCTGCGTTTCGTTCGAAGCAGCTGAAGCATCGTAGGTAACCGCCGTCGCTGCCAGCTCGTTGGCCCGTGCGGAACAGTTTGCGGAAACAAACGACCTCACCGATGCCAAGGTGTATGGCAGCTACGACGACATGCTAAAGGACCCAGACGTTGGTAAGCACGCTACATGACAACTGTCGGACAAACTAACGGCCTTCTTTAGACATTGTGTACGTGGCTGTGCTTAACAATACGCATTGCAAGTGGGCTCGTGAGGCCATGGCCAATGAGAAGCACGTCCTCTGCGAGGTAAAAAGTCATTCTTTGTTAGATATTGCCGAAGAGCAAACTGTTTTAGAAACCCCTCGCTGCGAACCTCAATGAATCGCGACTTTTGGCATCGACTGCTCGTGCCAAGCAGTTGTTCCTCATGGAGGTATATACCTTCATACGTCGTAATCGATCATGTCATGTTTTGTAGGGCTACTGGAGTCGCTGTTTACCTGTGTACCGGGAGCTAAAGAAGGCAATCGAGTCGAAAGAATTTGGCGAAGTCAAGTTGGTCAGCGCAACGATGTGCACCACGCACTTGGTATACGTAGCCAGATGTTATAGCTTACAGTCCGTTTTAGAAAGAGAACCGTACAATGACCCAGCTGGCCGAATGTCCTCTGAACGACATTGGAGCACTCACTATCCAGTTCGCACTGTTCTGCTTTGGTGGAGAGCGACCTGATTCCGTACATATCGAAGGTCTGAAGGACACAAACTGTGACATCGGTGGCAACATAACACTGTTGTTCCACGGAGGTCGTGGAAAAGCATACCTGGCTTACAGTAAGCTGATCAGAAAGATCGCTTAGGTATAGCATGCACACTTTAGGCTCCCAAGAGGATGCTGAGGATCATTCCGCATTTGTGTCTTGCGAGCGCGGAGTATACAAGGTTGACCATTATCAGCGAATCGCTTGCTTATAAAGTCCTTACAGATACCAGAGTTTTTCTGGTGCCCTACTCATCTTATCAGAATTCAAGGGCTCCCGAGCGAAACCGATGTCAAGTCGGAGACTCTCGACTTTCCGCTCGAAGGTGACCCCGACCAGTTCAACTTTCCCAACAGCTCTGGCCTTCACTACGAAGCGGACCACGTGTTCGAATGTTTGAATGAAGGTAGTAAAAGAACTGTGTACAAAGTAAGACTAACCATTATAGGCCTCGTCGAGAGTCCGCTCATGAGTCTGGACGACTCGCTGCGCATCGCCGAAGTTGTGGACACTCTTCGAGAGCAGTTGGACATACGGTTTCCCCATGACGAAATTGCCAAATGATGCGCGTAACATTTTTTTGTGAACAAATGTTAATAAATAGTGCGCATTGTTCGATTGCAACGCAGCTAACACCGACAAATTAGCGGTGTGCTTCCGAGAGCTTGTAGTTAGGGTCCTGCCAACATCGTGAACAGCAACGTGCAAAGCCGTGAATCAGAATGTAAACTACTGATTGGGACAAAGGTGCGGCCGCACTGAATAATGCAGACGCTGCCTGCATGCCTTGCAACCAAACCAAACTGTTCACATTAATTGGGCGCTGCGCCTAATTTCGGTGCTAATTTACACTTGCACAGCTTGTCTTCATATGCCGCTATTCCCGCGGTGCTTGTTGAGTCCACGTAAAAAAAGAACAGAAGTCTACGCTCCAGTAGAGTGCCCTGCTCATAATGCGAATAGTTCACTCGGCTCCCTTGTTTGACCGTGGTCGCGTTGCGCCACTGCTGCCACTAAAAAGGGCGCGCAAGTGGGCCAGTCCTCGCAAAATGAGGGAATATGAGGTCAACGCATGATCGACTGAGCCACGCGGAATGAGCGCAGTGACGCGACCGGTGGCGCTTCTAAGCGACGCCAGTGCTCGTTTCTAGGATCGTCGTCGAATTTGCTATGCGCTCTGTCTTTTCCCGCTCCAGACCTGCCCTTCCCCGGCTGGTCCGATCTTCCGCTCCCGCCAGTTTTCGGACTACTAGCCGTCTGGTTCCCGCTGGCTCACGCGCAACCAGCAACTCTCGGACCGTTTGTTTTGTCTTGCCAAATGCTAGTCCCACAATCGTTAGAGAATTGCCAGTTTTCGCAGAGTCAATCCATTTTACAGTCGGTCCCCTTGAAGACAAAGGAAAAGAGACGAACAAGTGGTCGATATGCGATATATGACGTTTAGCGTTTGGCGCAATATGGTGTCGGCAAAAAGTAAATTACATGCCATATGGTCCTTGTGCATGGCTGCCAAGAATACTACGTATACTGATTTCACGCACTGTCCGCAGCACTGACGACATCGTTGGGCGGGCTTTTCTGTAAATGGCAGTCAGTTCCCACGCCTACAGTTCCTTTGGCCTAAGTTATTTGGTTTTTTGGGAGAACGCTTGCTCTACCTTCCACGTTACCCTACGCCAGTCGGCTAAACTGCGTTTGCATCCCCAGATTCTGGGGATGGTCAAAATTTGGGGATGGTTTCACTGTAGATGCACGTCAATCGCTTTTCGAGTTACTGCAAGAGTCATTTAAAACAAACATGATCTCACTTTGTTTTTATCGTGGTGTCTTATTCCGCGACTTCCCTTCACGCGTACCGCGAACCGGTTAGGGTACCGGTTGTTGACTCGCCTCTCCGTAACCGTTGCTGGTCTCTGTCCGTCGTGACCTTTTGATGCGCGACTGCCAAGAATTGCAACCTTTGATCTTGATCGTTGCGTTTAAGGTTCGCTGCACAAGTAACCTCAGGATCCGAGGGTAACAGGGGCCTGTTATGACGTCATGGTCGGCTTGGTTCTGGGCGGATAAGTACTGGCTACCGCGTGCGGATACCTGGGCCGACGTGCCGGTGTCGTTCCATGTAAGCACGCGTTCTCTACGTTCCAGTATTTCACCACCTTTTCCAGGACCTCATCTATCCAGTGTACCTCTCGCTGCCTATTATTCTCTTTCGGATACTGTACGAAGCTGTTGTCGGCTTGAGCGTTGGGCGGTGGCTGGGGTATTCGCCTGGACCGCTCGCACCTCAGATATGGAACCACATACTAGGCGGCTTCGCCAGGCAGACAAAGACGAAGAAGGTCCTGGAGACCTTTTGGCGCTTCTCCGCGTAGGACATGTAGCTCTACATGCTGGACATGTAGAATGGATTGTAGGTACACATTCCTATTTATCTTCGGCTATACTGTGCTTCACGACAAGATATGGTTGCACGAAGTGCGTCACTGCTGGATTGGCTACCCACGGCACCCAATAGATAGCGCCATTTGGTAAGCATCTAATGGCGAGACTTTGCGTTTGTGCCAGCTACTCACGGTAATATTTTCAGGTGGTACTACATGACCGAAACTGCCTTCTACTACTCGTTGCTATTCGCTAGCGTATTTGACGTTAGGTAAGATCTAACGCCTTGATCTGGTCGGGAAACGGATTTCGGTTCTTCGCGATGAGCCTATTTTCGTACTTTAGGCGCAGCGACTTTTGGCAAATGACCCTTCATCACGTCGTCACAATCGGCCTGCTTTCCTTCAGCTGGACTGTCAATTTCGTACGGGTCGGCACGCTCATACTCCTTTCTCACGATGTGAGCGATGTACTTTTGGAACTGGGCAAACTTGTGCGATACTCCCGACGTCATCCCAAGTTGGGCAACTGCGTCTTCGTGGTTTTCTTAGTGACGTAAGTTCAAGCGTATACGATTCACCAAATCTGATGGTCAGCTCGGTGGTACCCATTGATTTGCAGGTGGCTAGCGACGCGCCTTGGATACTTCCCCTTTGTTGTGCTTGGTTCGGGGCTCACCGAAGGCGCTCAACTTATACAGCCTGACTATAACGTTTTCAATCCATCGCATCTACCTTATCCTCCGCGCATTCTGCTCCTACTGCTGACGTGCCTACTCGGTTTGCACATCTTCTGGACGATAATCATTTTCAAGATTGTTATTCGGTGAGTTGCATGCGTTGGACATATGAGCCTGTTACAAACTGGCTGGTAACTTTAACTCGCGTCTGCGTTTGCAGGTCATTACGTAGCGGGGAAGCATCCGACGTGCGGTCCGACTCCGAAGAAGACACAGAAGAGCTAGTGAAGGACACGAAAAAGCACCTCAAAACACGACAAGAACTTAACGGCTACAAGAAGTACAACTAAACTTGGTCTCGGCATTAGACGTCCCCATAAACCTTGTATTTAATGAGGCATTTCTGTTGTCTCTACATATAACTTAAAGCGCTGATACAATGTGTCAAATTTCCGTTTTTGGGCTGTTGGAGAACAGTTCGAGAGAGCTTCTCGGGTAACTTACCACATCGACAAGATCGCCATTATACTGTGAGGAACATTCATGACGCATGCCACGCTGTGCGCTGGCATGCGTGCAGCATGCCATGAAGTTCGCATACATGCTTGTAGTTAATGCGCACAAAGCGATACCGCATGCAGAAGCCCGAAATCCTTACACACTAAACCGCTGGTGTTTGTTTGTCCCCGTTTTTACAATCGGTGAGTTTGGTATCATTAGACAGTCCCTGAAAGGTTGAGTAAAAATGGAAAATAACACCCTAATCAGCTGGCTAGAAAAAGTTATGGCCGTTCAAAGTTCCAGCGTGTGCTTCCTGCTTCCATGCCATAGCGAGCGCTATGCACGCATGCGCATAGCCAAGGTCTTGTTAGAATACCTAAACAGGGTGATTTTTCGAGGTCATTTTGAAATATCAAGTTGTATCCCAAACGAAAGCCCTTGGGGCTGAATACGAATCGGATCTGTTGCGTCGTAGGCGGATTTATAGGGGAAACAGGTCCTCAGGATACTTAATGCAGGGTTTTATAGGATAGACTTCGTTTTCCACATTTCAATGCCTCAGACGGCTCAACTACCTTAAGCGCACCCCCAGAGGGTCCTACAGGTGCATAGCCTGAGCCAGCGATCCGTTAGAATCATGTACCCTTGCCGTTATAGCGGGGTATCAAAAACCAAAGAGGGACGCCTTGGTTTAGGCCGAAATTCGGTTATTTACGTTTGTGTGAACGATTATGATTGAGAATGTCGTTGAGCACTGGACATTAAGGCTGTGTACTTGACCCACAGAGTAGCGACGCTGCCTGCGCAAAGCGGAGGCGAGATGAAAGTAATGCGTAAGAACAGCGGTTACGCTGCTCGTCATTTGCGAAGCATGTTCCAACAGCGTTTAGCCAGTTGAATTGTCTAAGGGGCGTCCTACACCAGCACCAAATACGGGCACGCAGTGAACCGGGAAACACAACTGGGAAATTACCGATGCCCTCGTGGTGAGAGGACAGCGACTATGAAGGTATAAAGTTACGCCACTACATTTGCCACTTGGCGCCTGCGTTCACTGAGTTGCCACGGTGACTGACACTCTTTCCGCGTGTGGCACTTGTCGGTCGAACAACGGCCGTTTTTTGGGGTGGAGTCCACACCACTCTGAGTTGCACCCGTTACGGGTGAGATCGCGATAAAGTCAAGTACTGAAACACAGTCTCCCTTGTGTCGTTATCCTGGCATACCTGCCATATCTGTAACTCTGCGAAAATGGCTGAAAGCGTGCGGGTGATATGCCGGTGCAGGCCGCTGAACCAGCGCGAGCTGAAGCTGAACTCGAAAGTAAGTGTTTAGCGCGACATTGGATGATTAAAACCTGAGTGTTCAGTTCATGACCTGCACGACATATTTAAGCTGCGATAAAACGGACGGGTTAGGATGAGGTCAGGATACAAGCTCATTAAAAATTCGGTTCCGCTGTTTTAAAATGGTTCTGTCCGTACTATGGAGACGGAGATACTATTTTCTCCCCCTCAAAGCATCTAAAAGCAACTAAGAAATGCCGTACAAATTTGAGTATAAAACAGTAACTAAAACGTACGCCTAGAGTAAGACAACTTGAAATACTGAAGTACTTGTGAGGATCAGCGCAGCGTCAGCACAAAGAGCAAAAAGCCGGCTAATTTCAGGTGTGCATCGAAATGGATCCGTCTATGGGACAGTGCGTTTTGAACGCAGATGATAACCCACCGAAGGCATTCACCTTCGATGGAGTGTACTACATAGACGCTACTGCGGAACAGATTTATAACGATATCGTCTATCCGTTAGTGGAGGTAAGCTATCATGCAAGCTAGGTAAACGGAGGCTGGCGAGGTCACGGCTGTGTGGTTTAGAACGTTATCGAGGGATACAACGGAACCGTATTCGCTTACGGCCAGACGGGTAGTGGTAAGTTCGGAGGATTCAGGCGTTGTGAAAAGCTACTGGCATGTCATAGGAAAGACGTACTCGATGCAAGGCGACGAAAAGACACCAGCACAACGTGGGTAGGTTAAGAACTCGGTGTTAGATAGTTACCGGTAATTTTTTAGAATCATCCCAAGAACTTTCGAGCACATATTCGAGTCGATAGCAACCACCGAACACAAGAAGTTTTTGGTCCACGTCTCATACCTTGAAGTAAGCGTCGATGCACTAACTGAGTAAACGCTAGCTTCGGTAGATCTACAACGAAGAAGTGAGGGACCTGCTGGGTGCGGATCGCGACCAGAAGCTGGAAATCAAGGAGCATTCCGAGCGAGGCGTTTACGTAGCGGGGCAAGTACATCTTATTCTCTCTCATCATCTTTTCTTTCTGCATCTGTTCTGTAGCGTCATCTGATCTTTTTAGCCTATCGATGCATGTGTGCCACAACGTAAAGGACTGCTTGGCGCTGATGGAAACTGGCTTCAACAACCGACATGTCGGAGCAACGTTGATGAACAAGGATTCTAGCCGGTGATTGCCGCTTTCTACCTACAGACATCTAATCCTTGTTTAGATCCCATTCGATATTTACAGTTTACGTGGAGGCCCTGAATGAAAGCGGCTCCATTGTGATGGGAAAATTGAATCTCGTTGATCTCGCAGGCAGCGAAAGGCAGGCAAAAACGGGTGCAACCGGCGACCGGTTCAAGGAGGCCACGAAGATCAACCTTTCCCTGTCAGCCCTTGGCAACGTCATATCCGCGCTGGTGGACGGGAAGTCCAAGCATATCCCTTACCGAGACTCCAAGCTCACTAGACTGCTCCAGGTATACCCGGCAAAGAAATTGTCGCAAACATCCACTTTAGGACTCACTAGGAGGTAACACGAAGACAGTCATGATAGCATGCATATCGCCTTCCGACAACAATTACGAAGAAACCCTGTCCACATTGCGCTATGCGAATCGGGCCAAGAACATTAAGAACAAGCCGAAAATCAACGAAGACCCCAAGGATGCCTTGCTAAGAGAGTACCAAGAAGAAATCATGCGCCTGAAGAGCCTCATCCAGAACCCTAGTATGACGAAACAAACAAGGGCTGCATATATGAATAGCACACTTAGATGCCGCAGCTGCGATGGCCCCGTCCGCGGAAGAGATCGAAACGGAGAAGCAGAAGCTGAGGGCAGAGTTCGAACAAGCAATGCAGGAGCTGCGCTCGAGCTATGAGCACGAGCAGAAGAGCAAGGCGAAACTTCAGCAGGATCTTGAAAGGCTTAGACAACAGTACGACAGGGCCAACGAGGAGATCGAAGCCGTGGGTCACGTTGACCATCCGCTCGATACGAAGGAGGCTAAGAAGCGAATCGAGATGCTACAGCAGCAACTAGTAGGCGGTGAGCAAGCGGACAACGTAGCGTTGAAACAGAAGCGACTGAAGAAAATGAAGGAAGCGGAGAAGAAGATGCAACGTCTGGCAGGTAGGCCCTCCATCTTCGACTGCTAGAAGTGTGTAGCCCTTTTTTAGAAGCGCTGAACGTTCACAAGGACGATCCTCTACTACATGTGTATAGCTCTACCCAGGACAAACTGGACGCACTAACGAAGCAGTACAACTACGAAGTGCAAAAGGTAAGGACATCTTCGCTTGCTGCCTATCTTAGATGCGTGTCGTTGTAGGTCAAAGCATTGGAAAGCGAGATCCACGACATTCAAGGGGAATTCGAGCTGGACCGCTTGGACTACCTGGAAACCATTCGAAAGCAGGACCAACAACTCAAGCTCCTTCAGCAAATTCTCGAAAGAATCCAACCGGCTATCCGCAAAGACTCCAACTATGCGAACCTGGAAAAGGTGAAAAAGGAAGCAGTCTGGAACGAAGACGACGGCCGGTGGTTCATTCCGGAAATGGTGATGTCCCGGGCCCAGTTACCCAACGCTAGTCCAGGTACCGAGCACAACTCCGACATGAGGTGACCACCCATTTTCAGTGATGCCAGGAGCGCGAATCGAACTGAATCACTTTTCGGAAGAGGACGACAAAGATTCACGCTTGAAAAGAGTGAGCGTTCTCATTAACGGCTTTTTACTATGTTTGATTGGTTTAGCGACTCGAGCAAGCAATGGAAGAGGACTTCGTGGGCAACTACTTCAAGCAGTCATCGAAGCCTGACATCATGAGCAAGTACAGTCCGAACAGACATCGGAATATGGGTGGGATCACCTTACCGGGCTTTGGGAGCATGTCTATTTCCTTCTAGCCCAAGAAAAGGTGTCGAACTTCGTGAAAAGAAACCAGAAGATGAATGCCCTGATGAACGGCGTCGTGTACACGGACGTGGTATACGATCAAGCTCCGGCTCTGAGAGCTTCGAGTGCTGTGCGAAAGCCCCACCGACTGGAGTCGCTTCAAGTTCCCAGGAACAAGTCGTTCACGTGATGATTCTTGCATGCGTGTCCTGCTCACCTGTACGGGTCAGAGAAGTGGGGAAAGATTTCTACACTGTGATGACCAATAAACTTTCAAAGTTACGAGTGACGTCCACCAGATACTAAAGCTCATCGGGGGCTATATTTCGATATACGCACACGTTAAGAACGTTTTCCCTTAATGTATGCCCGTGGAACATAACATGCTTCTGTTCTGGATCATCCCGTGCACTGAGTCCATAAGGAATGCATGTTCTCTTCAATTACACTCGCGTGGGATGTGAGCACTGACTGAGAGTTTTGGTGCATATGACCCTCCGTGTGCCTCGCTTGATATGCCTCTTTTGGCTTGGACGAAGTGTCCACTGAGGATACGTCGATTGTGGCCAAATAAGATATTCCGACGCTACTTTTCCCGTTTCTAGCCATGGCCAGTTTCACTTTCCGGATTCAAATTGTGTTCATGTTTCTCTGCTTCTAGCATGATTAGACGACTGAATTTTTCGCACGGACTAGAGGTGCAAAACTAGCGCTAGACAAAGCGAGTAGCGCCTAGCAACTGGGAAGCCTTACGAAGAAACAATCAATATCAGCCGTATGCTCTCCTCTGAAGTGAACGCTTCACCAGCTTGAGTGCCGTCATTAGCATAAACTCGTTAAGCGTGACTTCTAATCACGCCTGGCCGTGTGTTGGTTGGTGCCCGACGGTAAGCGGTGCTGAAAAACCCGTGATCGATAGGCTTTCATGTCGGGAGGTAGTCAACTGATTGAGCACGAATTTGTTGTTGCGCCAAGGGCAAAGCGGCTTGTTTACGCTTATTTTCCCGCAAGCGACAAATTCATTTCGCGAAGGGTTTCTGTTCGCGCGAGGTTTCTCATCGCACGGATTTCGGCTGTCCGCGCGGAGTTCGCTCGTATAACCGTTTCCAGCCGTGATGTAGGTCGCCTACGTTTGGCACACTTTTCCTAACCGTGTTCATCAGTTTACTCGTTGATAAAATTCGTTGGCGTTTATAGTGAATCCTTTATCTTCAATCAGCATACATTTCTTCCGCAATCCTGCTTTGAAGGTCTTGCGGTCCTAACGCGCGCCAATGTTTTGGCTGATGTCGTACCGCTTGTTTAGTCCAACCATCTTCAGCCGCGCATAAGTCATTGGATAACTTCGTTATAGCATCGCTCACTCATGTGTATTTTTCTTTCTGTTTTCCCAGTAGACGACTTTTTCTGTTTTCCAAGTAAACGATTCCAGGCCATGGACATCACACTTTTCTTGATTTAACTCTGAGTCAGCAACCGCGCTACTACTACGCTGTATACCCGATGGTGAATACTTTTTGCAGGTTTTTTTAAGTACCTTCCTTTAGTCATGGATAACGACTCAGTTCCGGCATCGTCATCGGGGCGCCCTGATCCTGCGGAGTACTTGAAGATGAAGCCGAAAAAGTCCATCCTCAAGGCGAAACAAACGTCTCTCGATGACCATGGCCAGCGTTCCGGACGTGAAGGAAGCGAGGAAAGCCAGAAAGCACACTTTGACGAAATGAACATCCTGGCGACTCACCATCCGGCTGACAAGGACTACGGCCACATGAAGGTATGGACCATCCGTTGAATACTCGGGTGCTATCTGCGATTTCAGATTGACGAGCCGAAAACCCCGTATCATCACAGCGACAGCGAGGACGACGTAGCCGCCGGCAACCGCCCTCGGCGTGTGTCTCTTGTTGGTGGCGCTGTTGACCCGGAGGAGCTTAGCCACGGTCTGGCCCAAACAACACCTCCGAAGTTCCAAGCTTACGAGCCAGGATCAGGACCGGAGGACGACGAGGACGAGTCTGAAATGACGGCTGAGCAGATCGGTAAGACACTCTACATTTTGAATCAGTTACCCACTAAGCTACAGAAGATACCCGGGTGACCTCCATACTAGAGTAGTACCACTAGCCATCTGACAAATATGTAGTTTCTCTGTCCGTACACACATCCGAAGTTGTTGCTTTTTAGCTCACAAGCGAGAGTTCGAGAAGAAGCGCCGCCTTCACTACAACGAAGGAGCTGCCCTTCGTCATGCCAAGGACGTGCTTGCGCAGGAGGACGAGGAATGATACGCGGCAACTGCCTTCTTCAGTTGTTAACTTAAAAATGTGTCAATACTCAACATCCTCCCTTTAAAGCTCTCGCCTCATTTCTGTATCCGAAGCAAATTGTCAAAAAGCTAAATAACCCTACTGTGAGCTCACTTATCGGGATCGTTGTCTCTGTGTCGCACGCTTGACCTATTGCCCATCGATGTGTATGACAATAAATAAGGCTTTAAATTATACCTTGGAGTGCTGGCAAAGAGCGCTCTAGCAAATGAATAACATTAGATTGAACATGCATTGTATTTTGAAAGCAGGATTGCTCTACGCAGCAAACGCTTGAGGCAGCAAGTCCAGTATGCAAAGCGTCACACTCGGGAAGGTATCACAAACTTAAGGTAAATGAACAGCTTGGCTCGAGTAGAAATTTTATTGGCTTCACATAGTCATTTTTGGCATTACAGCGGGGTCGTCAAGTGTACTTTGTTTGCGACTATAGTTTCGACGCAGCGCGACCATGTGTCTTCATATGCTATGCTGTATTTCAGCAAGGCGGTAGAGCTGCGTTCGGTATAACGCTGCCTTCTCCGCTACCACAACATCGACATTCGCAAGTGACGCCGTGCGGCTCTCAGCCGTTGTCCGTGCATCTGCGCCGCAAACTTCGATCGAAATGAGTTTCCCTAAAAGCGATTGTGCTCGCAGGTAAACAACGGTTAGCATAACGGTACTGTCATACTGAGACGACGTCGCTTACCGTACAGCTTTCCGTTGGTCTTTTGCTGCAGTATCGCGTCCAGCTCGCCTTCCCGTAGATCCAGGTCGCGCGTCTCGAGGAGCTGCACGGTGGGGTTGGACAGGATATCGCGGATGATCGCTGTCGTTTCGGCATATAGCTGTGCCTTCGGTTGATTGTGAAAAGCTTTTACCAAAATCAGTACACGCTCCTAAATGCGTTGGCTAGGGCTACTACCTAAGGCTGAGAACAGCACGCTTCCCACCGCGACCTACCTCCGGATGCTCCCGCTGCTTTTTGGGTAGCGTAACGAAAAAGTAAGAGTCTGCGTTTGAAAGCCTAAGTCCTTCGATTCCAATCGCCTGGTCGATCTTCACGTGTATCTCGCGACCGACGCTTTCAGGCGAAGGCTCCGCTGAGGTGGTGAAGCGTGAGGACTCCGGCGTGAAGTTGTGCACCTCGGACCAGCGATTTGTGAACGGACTCAGCTCGCATGCCGCCATATGCTCTGCAAAATACCAGGGCTGCGGGTCTCGGTCTCGGTCTCGAAAACCGAGACTCTCGGGGGGTCCGGTCTCGGTCTCGGTCTCGGTCTCGGTCATGAGAGAAAAAAAGGCCAAAATGGCCCGCCGCTAGGCGGCGACCTACGAAATTTTCACTTTATTTCTCTGAATTTCATCCAAAATTTCGTTGGTGTCACCTGCGGCGGGCTAATATTAGCCGAATTTTTTACATTTTGAACCGCGGTGGGGCGATTTTGGGCCGAAAATATTTCAAGTCTCGGTCTCGGTCATGAGTCTGGTCTCGGTCCCGGTCTCGGTAGGTCTGGTGTCGGCCTCGGTCTCGATCAACCAAATTTCATCCCGCAGCCCTGCAAAATACCCTTGTGGCTGGTGTGATGCGGTAGCCCCTTTTCATCATACCGTCCAATCCGTTGTACGACATTGTGAGTGGGAAGAAGTCGACCGTACTCTCCTCAACGATCGGTGCCGTTGAGCAGAAAAGGAATACCGTCAAGAAGCTATCCCGCGTACGAAACTGTTGACACGCCGAATAGACGGTGCAGTTTGACGAATCGCGGACGAACACGCTGAAGCTAGCAAATTTTCGAGAAACATTACGGCCCACATACCTTCCCTTACACGGACCCAGTACGATCAGGCAGTCCTTACAGTCGTCGATCGTAACGGACGCAATGTGGTCCAATACCAGTACAATGCAATCCTGAAGCAAATGAGTGGCGGATGATCATCAAATTGGCTTACGTAGCAGTTTTCGATGATAAACTGTTGACCACCGACTTCACCTGACCGCTTAACCAGTGTCTTGCTTTCCTCATTCGCGAATGTGTAGTGGCTGGGGTCGGGTCGCTCGACGTCCCTAAAGTTTCCGCGCCGTCCTGCTGCGAACTCAGGTCATACCACGAGTATTTTTGTGGCTGCGGGGAGCTATCAGCAATCCTGTACTGTTCGTCTCGCTCCGCCGTTTGGAAGCAGCAGAGGAACTTCATCATAAGTCCGTTAGAGATGTGTGCTTGGTAGACAGTGTTTGCTCGCGTGGACCGCTCGAGCTGCAAGTTTTCGTTCACGGCCGATAGATTCTGGGCTAACGACGACGCTTCAAGCGGCTGAGGATTGACGGACGGGTCGTATCCACCGTGGATCGTCGGCGTGACCTGCGCTATCCGCTGGAAGCATGTGCGGGAATTCGATGGGCGTTGGCTAGCCTCGTCTCCTTCTGTTAAAACAATCGTTTAGCTGTATTGCTAATACGAATTACCTTGAAAAGCGTAAGAGGCGCTACGTTTCGAGTACTTCGCGAGGTTCAAAGGTTGATTCTCGACAGTGCCGCGAGCCGAATCTAGCGGGATAGAATGGAATTCTCCGGCAGGCTGAGTCGCACAGGCGTTTGCAGATTCGCCGGTCGAGTCGAGCGTTGCCGTACTGCGAGAGCTTTCCGGGCAGCGAATAAACTCCTCGAACGTGTAGAGGTTTGAATCGAAGTTATGATAGGTGTCTGCGAATCGTGCCGGATGTTCTTCTCCGAAGCACGAATCCACGGGAAATTCTTCTGGGGGCGAGGAAGCGCTGTCCGCACCTATACCAATGCCCTCAGTGCCCCGGACAGTTGGCGCAGCCTGCGCCGCGTATGCCTGCGAAGACGACAGTGTGACCGTGACTTCAGGCGGTGTCGCTAATAATAGTGTGGAATAAGCTCCACTTAATACCCTGGAAATCACACTAATCGCGTCAAAGCCGGGCAATGTCTCCGCATCTCAGCGACAGGTAGTGTGCAGGTAACGAACGCCAAGGCGCCATTTGGTTCCCATGGAAATGACAGCTCAAGCTGTCATGCACTTGCATGCACGGGAAGCGATGATAACCTTCTCACGCACCGCCTGAGTGTCGCGGCTAGCATCTTAAATAAGATACAGTGACGTCCGCTTCCGGGAACAAACGATCGAGATCAAACGAGCTCAAAAACGAGACTGGCATCTCCGGAAACGGTGCATTCGCCGAACGTGCCACAGTGTGTGCCAATGTACATACCACAAGGGTGGCTGACAAATCGGGACGCAACTATTGTATTCAAATCGAATTAAAAACTTGCAAAGACTGCCACACCGAAAAGTGTCCAGCACTCACCATTGACGCTTTATACGAGCATTTCATTGTACAGAGGGTACTGTATGCGGCAAAAATTCCATTCATTGAACGCATCTTGCAAACAAATTTTTTTGAAGCCCAACAAAATGTTATGCAGGATTTGGTGCCTCTGCAATTGATGGATATGGTCATGGCATTGCATTGCATCGCTGCCACTGTGCAATATATTTTGTCCCCCGCAGGACAGACCGGCCTTTCCTGTCGCAAATCGGCGCGTAGCACACAACAAGCGCGCGTTGCTGCGATCGTGCAGAGGTATTGTGATGTTTTCGAATAGCGCTCGCTCGAACGGTCGGTGAGTGCCATTCTTTTTGCAAGCTTGTAGTGCACACAGGTCACTGCCCGTTATTTTCTTTTCCCAGCGGCGTTAATCGGACAGTTCTAAGCTTAAGCTTGTAGAATGGGTGACCAAGACCTCGTTGACGTCCGCCTGTTATCCGACGACAGCGATGCGGAAAACATGTTTTACACTCCGCGAAGTACGCTGACTTCCTGCAGCTCCATGACCTCCGTTGCCAGGTAGGTACGCCTGTCTGTATAAAAAGTGTTTACCTGTTTTGCAGATTTGTGTACAGCGAACACGATCCGCTCCTCCTCGGTGGCACAGAGTTCGACAAAGCGGCGTCATCACATGGTGATGAGGATTACACGGTAATTGTTTCATACTTAGCTCGAACAGGCGTAAATTACAGCGTAAAGTCAGTCGCAATGTGCTTGTGAACAATGCCATGGCTTCATGGGAATTATCCTCCTTTGGGTCATCGTCGGCAACGATCGTGGCAAGGGTCTTGCACGGGTTTTTGCCGTTTTCAGACGTTCAAAAACCTCCAAGATCAAGGGCGTGCACTGAGGGCCATCCAAATATCTGTAGAATATCCCCAGGTCATAAAAGGGTGGCCGACGGTCCTACGTTATCCTAAAGTGACCACCCGAAAAGATGGATATCACTTGTTGATAAGCCAGGAGAAGACCGCAACGTCTTGCGCGCACGTCAATCGCATGACTAATTGGTGCACGAGTACCGCAAATAAATAGCGGTATTATTACACCGATCCTTCATACCTGGGCCGGGGTATCAGCCCGCAATGAACGCAGTCTGATCAATTTCCTTTCGTCGTTTGCACTGAATCTCCCGGTTGCTGAGAAACAGTTACTTAGGTTCAGTTCGCTGCACGGCTGCTTCTCGTCCGAGTGCAAAGTTGGATCGTCTCCGCATTTCGGTGTCTACGGCAGCCGCATACAGAACAAACGGGTGTTTCTAATAACGAACCAACTGGACTCGCACGTAGAAAGCGACAACCGATAGAGGTAAGAACCATTAAATTGCTCAGCTTGATTCCGTTTAGTTCGGATCGGAAGCAAGCTTCAGTCCACCACCGCAAACACCCCCACCAAGCGCTCGCAACGCCATGTCGTTCCGCAGCGAACCGATGAAGCTGTTGCAAATGTATGATGCAGAAGGACCCAGTAGACCAGGAACGCTGCCATTTAGGATCGTGCAGAAGGACGCGGCCTACTCGTGCGTGGTCGAGCTGGGTCAGCAGGCCATGGTACAGTTCAAAGATGTAAGTCCTTGCTAGTACGGGCATCACTTTAGAGCATTGCGAGAATGTACTGGAAGGCTCTTCTAAAAAAGCTTGAAGAAAAAATCCACGAATTTAGCTGAACTCCCACGTCGGCGTCTTTCAAAGAACCTTTGTTCGTGAGGTACGACGGTGCACAGAGCTCGAGCGCTGTATTCGTACGTCATTCACAAGCTGTAGCCACTAGCACCTACCTTTCCAGGATACATCGAGTCGGAGGTGATCGCAGGTGGTGCAAAGGATCACATCCCGGCACTGGACACTAGCAACATCGAAGTTCCACAACAACGAACTATTTACGAGCTAGAGGTGAACAGGTAACATGTTCAGAACTGACGAGTGGTTCTTCAGGCTCACCTGAATGAGCTAGAGCGCGATATTCGACAGTTCCTCGAGAACGAAGCGAGGCTGAAGCGCAACTACAACGATCTCAAAGAATTTCAGTGCGTCCTGCAGAAGGTTGAAGCGTTTTTCAGAGTGGTAAGATCGAAGCCTAGTCGAAGTAATTCCGGGTACGTGTACCCACATTTAGCACATTGAACACACGGCGAAGACGGAACTCGAGAACGACGGTGAAGAAATTAATGACGTGGTAAGCATAGTACTGAGCAGGCCTCCGGATATCCTTACTTTAATGCCATTCTTTTAGGGCACACCTCTTACACCTTTGCTAGAGCAGCACGAGACGCCCTGGTTCGTCGCAGGTATCATCGATGCGAAGAAGCAGCATTCGTTCGAGCGCGTGCTATGGCGTGCCTGCCGTCGTACTGTCTTTGTACGGACTACGGAGATTGGGAAGCAATTTGAGGACCCAGACACGGTATGACCGTGTTGACCGTGTTTGAGGAAAACTACTGGTTCAGGGAAAACTGGTGTCCAAGTCCGTCTTCATCATTTTCTTCAACGGCAGAAAGCTTCAAGATATTGTTAATCGAGTCTGTGAAGGGTAAGCCTCTCTTAACTGGGCGCACCCACCAACGAGCCTGACAGTTCGGGTTAACTTGAGTGTCTGTGATAACTAGTTCTTTTCCAGCTTCAACGCGAAACAGTACGCATGTCCCAAGTCCTCGAAGGAACGTCAGCTCGTTGAAGCAGACGTCTTGCTGCAGCTGCACGACCTCAGCATAGTGATTGCCTCGACGGCCAAGCACAAGCTAGACGTCAGTTTGTCGTCCACTTTGCTCTACCGCTAAGCCATCTAGATTCTGAGAAACGCTGCCTTCGAACTGCCCGAGTGGGTGCGTCAGGTGCACCTGCAAAAGGCTGTATTTGCGACGCTAAACCTGTTCACTTTCGACACCAGTGGTAACTTCTTCGTCGCTGAGTGCTGGGCGCCTGAGCGCGAGTTGGATACAATTTTGCAAGCACTGTACAGAGGCGTGGTATGTGGCTAACCCGCGAATAACATTTCTTGACAGAAATGTTACAGGAGAAATCTGGATCGTCCATTCGTCCCGTTGTGAACGTATTGGAGACGTCGCATGTGCCGCCGACGTACAACCGGACGAACAAGTTCACTCAGGTCTTCCAGGACATTGTTGACTCGTACGGAATCGCGTCATACCGCGAGGTCAATCCAGGTAGGCTTGCAGCGCATGACTGAGCTATCCTACGCAGTTCTATTTAGCTCTTTTCACGATTATAACCTTTCCGTTCCTCTTTGGAGTCATGTTCGGCGACTTTGTAAGTGCTCTGCTTGCTCCTGTGGGTAGCGTGTCGCATGTGATTTAGGGTCATGGACTGATCATGGTTATGGCTGGGCTCGCATTCATCAAGCACGAAAAGAAGATCCAGCGGATGCATATCAAAGACGAGGTTAGTAGCTGTGGCACGGAAGTGTTCGCCATTGTAAATTCTAGATTTTCAACACCTTTTTTGGTGGGCGCTTCATCATCGTGCTGATGGGTTTCTTCTCCATGTACGCCGGTCTTCTCTATAACGATGTGTTCTCCAAGTCTGTTAACTTGTTCGGATCTCGATGGGCTAATCCCTACAAGTGAGTCGCCTCCGAATCGCTCTTGCCGTGAAGCCAACTCCCGTGGTCGTTTAGCGAAACGCAGATTCAACTCTGGCTGACAGCGCAGGCGAGTACGAAGACGCAAGTCCCCACTTTCGATCCAGCCGTTGCCTACCTGAGAGACGTAACTCTTTTGCCCAAAATCATTCAGTATTTACTGCGGTTCAGGATGGACCTTACTACGTTGGCGTCGATCCGGCTTGGAATCTGGCTGACAACCGCCTTAACTTTCTGAACTCGATGAAAATGAAGGCGTCGGTAATCTTTGGCATCGCACAAATGACGTTCGGCGTTATCCTCAGCCTTTTGAATGCTAGGTTAGTGCTTCTTTAACGGCTGTCGGAACTAAACTAAGCTCTTGCAACATGATAGTTTCGGGGCAACAGCTCAGTTTGGTCATTTTGACGTGGTTCAACTTAGATTCTTCGGATCGTACGCCGATTTCTTCACAACAGCAATTCCTCAGCTAATATTTCTCTCCTGCATCTTCATCTATCTCTGCCTCCAGGTACGTGCAGGACCCCATCTCAATATCGAATAATCGAAAAGATATCTTTGCTTGCAGATCATTGTCAAGTGGCTCTTCTACTGGGTATATCCTGAGACCGTGTTCGGGTACTACTATCCAGGTGTGTTCTGTTCGCTTTGCTGTGCGTGCTTACCCGTCGTGTCAGGTTCCCATTGTGCGCCTTCGCTGCTGATCGGACTCATCAACATGTTCATGTTCCGAGAGCGAAAGGAAGGCTTCATGAGACCCGGCATGAATCGTACGCATCGCCATTGTCACTTGGCCCAGTGGTATCCGCATCAGGTTAGCTGGCTTAGCATTCCAAATTGGGCGAATTGACTTTTTTAGTCAATGGTCGAGCGAATTCTTGTGTCCATTGCTATTGCATGTGTCCCCATCATGCTCTTTGGGAAGCCGCTCTGCCGAATGGTGTTCAAAGGCTCTGGGCACAACCGAAAGAGAAGCCGCTCGTCAAACAAAGCTCACAACATTGTGAGTTAGCTCCTCCTTAGCTCTGCACATTTCGAGGCACTGACGACTGTTTTCTACTCTCAAGATGTATGTTTTCAGAGCGTACGGGTGAGGCTCGACACCGAAGAAGCGGAGCTGATCGCGCAAGAGGACACGGACAACGGTGCTGTCAAGCTTCGTTTGGATGACGATTCCGGAAAGACGAAAGCGGCAAAGGTGCACGTCGGCTCTCAGTCGTCGCAGCACGAGAACATGGTCAGTACATTGTGCGCTACAACGAAAATGATCGCGGTCTTCAGAGCTTTGGCGACGTAATGGTCCACCAGTCTATCCACACGATCGAGTTCGTGCTAGGCTGCATTTCGCATACAGCGTCGTACCTACGACTCTGGGCATTGTCGCTGGCACATGCACGTAAGCGTGTATGCTTTATTGGTTACTGCTTGAACCGAACTTTTAGAGCTATCCGAAGTTCTCTGGCACATGATTCTTGCGCCTGCATTCACCGCTGACGGGTACCTAGGGGCGCTTCGGCTTTTCGTCACGTTCGGCGTATTCTTTCTCATGACCGTGTCGATTCTTGTTCTCATGGAGGGTCTAAGTGCCTTTCTTCATGCTCTTCGTTTGCACTGGTACGTTCGTCCTTGGCGTATTAGAACTGAGCTCTGGAGCATCCTTCAACGACATTTTAGGGTCGAATTTCAAAGCAAATTCTATGAAGGTGCTGGCTATATCTTCGTGCCATTCAGCCTGCGCAACTCGCTTCAGAAACTGTGTGCCGGTTCAGACTTCTATTAATGACGATCATCTTTGATAGCTCCTACTCAGACTGTCTCATCCACCTGCGCAGCTGAGTTATTCGCGGACTTGTGACTTGACTTTGACAATTTGTTACCTATTTAAGTAATGCGCTGCTGGTTGACTATGACCGGCTGAATAAATGGTCACACTCACATACAGATAACTATGGTAATGCTGCTTACGAAGGAACGAAGTGCTTTCATTTCAACCAAATGTCATGAGGAGGAACGAGCTCACTAGTGCAATCCCTGGGTAGTTCCTGGTGGACGTTCAGTGCTAATTGGCCGCTATACAGAGAATCGCTTTCTCCCGCGTCATTTTGTTAATGCACTTCGAACGTTCTTGAGACCTAGGGCTTGAAAAGTTCCCTATAGTTTGTAGAAGATTAACGAATTTATAGTCAATATCACTAATTCCCGCATAAAAGGTTGGTTGGTGACGTTAAAATAAGCTTAAATGAACAGTGTACGAGAGAAGGATGTCCGTCGGTCGAAGTTGTGCATAGTCACATGTCATGTCATCACCCGACGAATCGTGCAACTCGGCACTAGTATCGCGCAGAAGAAAACGCTTAGACTACGCTTCGAACGTAGTGGAAGGTGAATCGACCAAGTCGGTAGGCAGCGTACGCAGTGCCACCGATCACAGCCGCCCGAAGGGTGAAGCGAAGGATTTTGGACGAGCGGGACGGCTCTGGGATCCTGAAAGGCTTCTTTGAGTTCACAATGTAACTCCTGACTGGACTCACGAGAGAAGCTGCGAAGGGTCAATGTGCTTGTTCCAGTTCGTGACAATGCCGGACACATGCCCGATGCCTACCACCGCAACGACGTGGACGGGCTCGAAGTTGACTAAACCCGGACTTTTAGCGTTAAAAGCTCGCGGATTACTTACCGTCAGCACGCTTGCAAGCGTTGTACTTCTCAATGGTGGTTTTCTGTAGGAGAGAATGTAAGACGTGCCTAAAGTCCCGCCATAGCGTACAACAGTTCCACGCTTTGCATATGTCTTACGTCATGTACTGGTCGCGCTCTTCGACGAAGATCTTGGAAAGCTGTGGGAACTCGCCCGCCATTTCTTTGAGAAGCTCCTCAAGGAGGTCCTTGTTCTTGCAGCGTTCCACGTCCTCCTGCCTAAATTGTCAGAATACTCACGCTATCAATGCGGTGAGCTTACGTAATCGACACTCGATTCGTCATGAGGATATGGAAGAAAAGACGGCATTTTTGGAAGAAGCCAAGAGCACCAAGCGCTCGCTGCAGGGTGACTTGAATGGGCCGGTCACCGAGCACAATGCGGCAGTTCTGAAGCCTGGTGGCGGCTTGATGGGCTGCACGAAACTCGCCACCAGGGGCCATGCCCAGTTCACGTGTGATATGCGCCGAGGTGGAAAGAAGCAGGACGTGCAGGATTCCTTGAACAACGCCACTCTTAAACTTCTAGGTTAATAAGGCGGACGCTGTTGCGTGAATTCGTAAAGAGGTTTCGTTCTTTGCCGCACTGACCTGACGGATGATAGCAAGAATCTTCTCACGGTTGAGACTGCGTGCCTCACGCAGAAGCATCTCCTCGTCCATGGACAGGATCGATATTCGGGAGGAGCACAGCTCCACCATGACGACGTCGGGACTCGCCTTTGCGATAGTCTGCCTCACATCTTGCTGGCTAAAAATCTAGCAAGTAGCCACCATAGCCAATATGGCGCGAACCTCTCAGGACTGAAGTGTGCCGTTCCAACAAGGAAGACCTTGCCGTTGGCAAAGTACTTCTTGTACTCTTCTGCCTTCTCGTCCACCGGCGAGTTGAGCGGTTCGAATGGGTAGTTAAGCACCGTGACGGTTTGGCTGTTCAGCTCCGGGCTGGAAGACCGATCGCGTCCGAAGACGTAGTCATCGCGAATAACCACCTATATAAAAATTCACATACTGTTGGATTTGGAAGTATTGATATCCGCAAGGCAACTATGTGTAGATTTAAGAAGTACCTTAGACTCGAGTTCCTGCTCGTCGTCATCCATACTACCGCCATGACCCTCCTCGGAGCCCTCTTCTCCTTCAGTTGCAGTCGGCACATGCTCCTCGAAGTTCGATGCCGAGTCGGCGACCGACATAGCGGACTGCAGGTCTGCGAAGTCACTCTTCATGCCCGACTCCGAGCGCAGGTTCTTCATGCGGAAGATATCATCCTCGGTCAGCTCTGTTGCTGGGTCCGTAACGTCATTCAGACGCGGATAAGACGACGCAGCAACCATTCCACCTGACGCTTCACGGTTTGCCTCGCTGCCGTTCGATGTAGCGTTCGGATCGTCTTGTGGAGCTATGGTTAGGTCCATGTTGTCTGCCAGGGTTATCCTAAAATCTTTTCTAGCTCGTACAAAACTTCTGATACGTAAGAAAAGATGACGGCATAAATTAGTCGGGAATATCCCTAGCGCGTCTCATAGCGATCGAGAAGGTCGCAACGCCAAGCTATTTTCATGTTCAGTTAACGGCTATCCGCACCTGCAGGCTACCTGTTGGTTGTTGTTATTCGCCCAACAGGCTTGCTTTGTGATAAAGGAAGAACAAACGCCGCTCTAAAGCATGACAAGGGAAAGCGATATCACAACAAGCTGCACTAAGCGGCTGTCTAAGTCAACATAACACTAGCTTCATCTGGGCCGACCGCTACGCGGCCGGCCTGATTAGCTTAACTTTCACTGGTCGACGTTTAATGCCAAGCAAAGAAGTAAAGTTCAAGTTCAAAGTCAGCCAAAGACTCTATCAAAAAGTCAGTCAAAAAAACTTTATGAAGTTGACCCAGGACCCTCCTGCTCCTGCTAAGTTTAGCTCACCCTGGTCCCTGCTGCTCCTGCTAAGTTTGGCTAACCCTGGACCTCCGTGCTCCTGCCGAGTTTCGCTTACCCTGGTACCTCCTGTTCCTGCTGCGTTTAGCTTATTATTCCCGGTCTTGCAGAGTTTAGCTTCCCTGGTCCATTAAGATACCGCTAAGTTTAGCTTAACCTGGTCCCTGGTCCCTCCTGCTCCTGCGGAGTATAGCCTACACAGGCCCCTTCAGCTCCTACCAAGTCTAGCTTACCCTGGACCCTACTGCTCCTGGCAAGTTTGTCCTAGCTTGGTCTCGCCATATCCTGCCGTGTTTAGTTCACCCTGGTCCCTTCTGCTTCAGCTAAGTTTAGCTCACCCTGCTCCCTGCTGCTCCTGCTAAGTTTAGCTTACCCAGGCCCTCCAGCTCCCCTGAGTCTGGCTTACACCGGTCCTTCCCGCGCCTACCGAGTTTATCTACCCTATCCCGTCCGACCCTTGCTGAGCTTAGCTTACCATGGTCCCTACTGCTCCTGCCGTGTCCAGATAGGCTGGTCCTTCTTGCTCCTTTTGAGCTTAGTTTGTATGGATCCCTCCTACTCGCGCTGTGTCTAGCTTAACCCGATTTTCTCCGCGAGCAAAGCCTAAAATTCGCTTCAGTCATTGGTTCGTGGCGCGACCTCCGTGCCGGCCGAAGCCCGTGTCCCAGCTTTTTCTAGATTTAGGTTACTGAGGTTATAGACTAATCCGGCGGAAGCTTGGTCTTTGCTCACAGCTAGCTAGGTGTAAGGTTTGCTTCTTCCAGCGTTTTGTGGCGCGACGCTTCGTATTAGCTGAGGCCCGTGTCCCACCTACCTTTTGTTAGTTTAATGACCCTGGAATTGTCATGTTTTCGGAGACCGTGTCCCTATAACTGGCACCGTCCAATGTTGGTTAATATATGTGGCGGGCCCTTTTCCTTGTGCATGGCCCCTGACCCCCACCATGGCACATTCGGACCTGCGTCTGGCACTGACAGTTGGTGGTTACTGTATGCCAGGCTCTGTTTTATGTGCCTTCCCTTGACCCTGGCCCCTCTGGCCATGGACCTGCCATTGTCCAATTTCCACTGCCCAAATCTGAACCAATGCCGCAAACCCTACTCTACCGTTAACACATCCTCAGCGGTGCGCTGCGCTGCAGAGGTATCGCAAATCTGGGCTCGTGTTTGGACTGCACTGGAAAACCCCCGGGTGCCAAATTTGGACGCATTCGTGTCTGGCACCGGATGCGCAGCCATCACCTTGAATGGATGCGCAATCGCACGGCGCAAGTCGGCGCTCACTTACTGTACTTTCCCTTCGACCGCGCCACCCACATACTGTTCCTGCGTACAGTACGAGCGCGCGAAGGGAGCGCTCACTGTAAGTACTGTAACTGCGGCTGCGCCCGCTCTTACTGTATCGACTACGGGGCGGCGTAGCGGGGCGGCCGCTCGTCGGAGCGGAAACCGGCGACCGGATTCGGAATCAGCCCTTGCTTGCTAGCAGCCACTTTCCAGCCCGATTGGAGCACTTTTAACCCTTTTCGCATCACATTTACGGCGCTGCTGCAGCGCGGCGCAGCGCTACACGAAACTCACATAGGTACCTATATCCCCGAGATCCTCATGACTTAGGCTATCCACCTGCCAAATTTCGTGGTCCTAGCTCAAGTTTGAAGCGAGCTAGGAACGGGGGCGGGGATAAACGGTGGGCCACTTCCGACCTTTATTGAATTAAGGGTGTTAATCTTGCAGCTCACTAGTTCTTCACAAAAGGTTACGCTTTGCGTTTGAGGCAGTCGAAAACCCTTATCGTTTGCCTTTTTCTGGTATTTACGTAGTTCAGTGTGCCAGTAGTTCGTCCAGACCGCTTTATTTTACAGCGCACGAAAATTGCTCGATTTCGAACCGTGGTCGAACTGGAGCACAACTAAGGTAAATTGCTCGGAATGTTAAGTTAGCCGGCGTAAACGTAAGCCCTCGCATGAGCGTCTACTTCTCCGCAAGCCGCATTCCGTAAATCGTTCTCTCTTCGTCATTTCGGAAGCTGGGCACAAAGTTGACGCGAACGATCTCGTCGAAACCTTCTTGCGGAGTGGGCGGCTAAAGATGTAGCACTTAGCAAGTTACTTATACAGAGATACCTTGTAACCGGCGAAGAACATGCGGATGACGTTGTCCGGGATCTTGTGCTTCTCATCATCAGGCGAAACGATCTGGCGGAAGACGTTGTTGTGACGCGCGTGTTCTGGAGAGCACTGCATGACGAAGCAACGGCAATGGACCTTCAGCGACCTTGCAAGATCTACGTACCGCTTTCTAAACAAAGCATGGCTTAGGTTCATCTTAGCCCACGTTACCGGGTCTCCGGGTCTCGATTTGTGTTGTCGACGATAACGCTCCGTCCTTCGCGCAACGCTAAGTCAGCTGATCTCACGCAGTTCTGCCAGGTCTTCAGGATATCCTGCGAAACGATGGCGTAGTCATGCTCGTTGGCCCACTGCGCGGCGATCGTACTCTTGCCAGAGGCTTGAGACCCGACAAGCACGATGATCTCCGTAGACTTGTGCGGAACACCGGCACTTTCTATGCGATAACCAGTCAAATGGATAGACAAATGGGATCCTTACGCGGCTCATAACGATTGAGTGGATCACCATTCAAGACCGAGCTGGGGTCGAACGCCGGCAAGCGGTAGTGCTCTTCTTCCGTAAGCCCGAGGAAGAACTGCTCCGGCGTCATGAACTTGACGCCAAGGTTCAACGCAAAAATGCGGTCAGCACAGGAATGATCTGCCTTGCGGTTCTAAACGTGGTGGTGCCGGCGTTATGTATGCATCCAATACCTTGCCTGCTGTGCGACCCGCTGCATCGCCTACGTAGAGGCACTGCTTGCGGTCAACCTCAACGCCGTCGTTGTCCTTCTCCTCCATCCATGTCCAAAGGCCAACGTAGGGCTTCCGGAAATTGGGGGTCCCGATGGAGACAAAGACCTGCAACATGATCACGCTCTGCCTAAGAACTAAGCTAGCGCTAGACGTACCTGCATGGGAACGCCGATCTGTGCGCAAATCTGCTGGATCTTTAGCCTGAAGGCCGCTGGCTGTACCTTTTTGACCTACAAACCTTTTTTAGACCCGTTGATAATGCTAAGACTGGTTACCTGGATGCCTTTTTGGTTTGTGAAAATGCAGATCTTAAAGCCGTCGTCGTAGTACTTCTTGATCTTCGCGGGAATCGACTTGTCCCATAACTGCCAATCGTCGTCGTGCTTCGGAAAGACGTTCCCTGACTTCGTTTTGATGAGCGTCCCGTCTTAAAGCGTTGCGAGCATCTTATTTTAATACCACCGCAGCCTACCCAAATCGAAGCTTAGCACTTTCGCTCGTCCTTCAAGACCGTCTGCGCTGAAGATCATCGTTTGGCCCGGCAACCCCTTCCATTTTCCTGACGCCTGTCGAGCGCCTTTCGGCAGAAACATTGGAGCTAGAAGTTAATTCGCTACGAAAAACTGACAAAGTAAATTACCAAGCTTCTGAGGCGGTTGATCTTGGTCTGTGTCCTCCGACTTTCTCTTTGACATCCAAACAACAGACTTTTAGAGTAATTTTGTTGCTGACACAGATAAAGGGAATAGGAAGATTCCTTAGCTCGCACGATGTTAATTGATTCCTATTTATTCAAGCGTCCGGTAACAGAAAAGTTCTTGAGATCTATTTCTTAGCCCGAAGCTGTGCTCGCTTTCCTTGGCCGATTTCTGGACGAACTTTGCCTCGCAGCGTCTTCAGCTCATCCTGAAAAATCCTTCATAACCACGAGGACAGCTAGGATATACGAAGGAGAAGAAAAGGCACTGGTTAAGCAAGACGGATTTGCCCAGCCTACCTGTATTTTTCTCCACACGACATGCTGGTCGAAGAAGAGCCCGTGCAAGTACAACATCTTCGTTAGGTAATGGAACATTGGGCTGAAAAATGCAAACTTGACGATGATTGACGAATGAAAAAGGGACTGAGGGCATTGATGCAACGTACTACCGCAACAAAGGGTTCGGATTTCACGTGGGGTATACATTACCGTTTCTGTACTTCTGCGTAAACGGGTGAAACTTTGACTTTTGCATAAAGGTCTGTAAGACTAGGTCCTTGGTAAAAGAACGCTTTAGGCTTACGTGTTCGGGAAGTAATCGACACGCTTCTCGGGCATTTGTTCGTACGGCTCGGCAGCCATGACCCTCACTACCTTCATTGACCTCGGATTCGTGGGGCGCACGACCTAAGCGGAAATGTTGTATGCATATGGATTCAACAGTTGTTCCTTATGACCAGCCTTTCCGTTGCACATTTTACGTTCAACACATTTGTGCACCTAGCGACATAATGATTTACCTCGCCAAAAATCCTATTAGACAGGCGTTCCATGCGCTTTCCGTAAGCTGTGGCGGAGTTCAGGCCACGCGAGGTGTGCGCTATGCGCGACGCCATCTGAGGCAGCGGCATGTTTCGATGCGCAGCGCAGCCTTAAGTAACGTTATGGTGAATCTCCTGTGGTTACTAGTGGCAGAGGTAGCTTAAGGCTGGCTGTATGCGGCCCTTCGCAAAACAGTAAGTTCGTAAACCTCGCAAGCAAGATTCATGTCATGATAATGTAAGTGAGAATCGTCCGCGATCAACAATGAAATCGTACAACAGATTGAGCAACACAAGAAAAGTGAGATGCAGTCAAATGAGATCCTCGGCAAACTACACGTTTTTGGTGAAGAAACTGGTGAGCGGCTTGGTGCCCTTGCTGGCCTGTGCAAGCTTCTTCTGCGCAGTTTTCTGCGAAGTAGTCAGCGGTGTAGCTTTCTAAGATGCCTAAGTTTAGCTATGCGTTTGTAGGATTGCTGACCTTCACAAGTGGAGCGTCCAACTCGTTCTCGGCGGCGATCAACGCCTTACGCTTGCCGGTGTTCTCAGCAACCAGCTCTGCGAGTTCTGGATCACGGATCTCGAGCAACACCTTGAGCTTCTGGTTGACCTCTTCCGGCAGATAGTCCGCGAGAATGCCGAATGTATAACGGCGCAGAACCACGTCTGAAGAACGGCTAGTACTAGATTAGATGTAGGACTTAATGCTGACACATTCAGCCTGCGACTCATTAACTACGGGGCATTTTGAAATAGTACAAAACTGCGCTCACCGTCGCCGCTGATAGACTTGTGCAGCGAAGCATCAGCGAGCATAGCGGCCTTCAGGGAGTCGAAGCGCTTCTTGAGCCATTCCATCAGCTTGGTTTCGTTATAGCGGTAGAGGCAAGTCTCCTGCCCATCGCTGCTTTCGAGAACTGAACCATCGCTTACATTCGGCGGCGCGGAGCAGTATACCTTTGCAGTCCATAGCTTTCTTCAACGACCGAAGGAGGACCTCGTTTTCCGCAAGAACAATGGCAGCCGGGAAGTCCTCATCTTTCAGGCAAGTCCACAAGTCCTGGTAGGCATCCTAGAATAAGTGCTCTTGTGCTTAGGATTCGTTAAACGATTACATTAGCGTTCTTGAGTAGATAGGGAAGAGCGAGAAACAGCGGATGCACAGGGCTCATCAACGTAATGGATCCATCGCGAATGACCGTCTCACCGTAGAAAAACGAGCGTTGCTGGTCGTCAATAACCAGCACTTCGGTCACCACTGGACTCTCTGCAGAGATCTGGTACATTGCCCTGGTGCCATAGCGGGGGTGCTGCAGCGCGTGGATGCCACTTTTCAGGTCCTGCTCTAGAGCTTGCAACGGTACGATAAATCTGGTCGCGCACCTGCGTACCTTTGCACAAAACAAAGCGCTTGTGGCTAGCGGGATCAGAGGTGATCTTGCTCGGCTTCGTTGCAGGCACTTCCACTTTCGCTTCGTCGTCGTCCTCTACCGCAGCACGCCGCGTACGCCCTACCATGTCGGTGGGTGGCGCAGTGACTTAAGTTTTGGATGAAAGCACTTGTGTGGGAACTGGATATCAAGGTAGACGTTTAGAATTCCAACCATTGCGTTGCGCATCGTAGCCACTCCAGAAGATTTATTTACGAAATGAACAAGCAGTACGAACAAGGGATATTCAGTGCACGCATAAAGTTCAAAAGTACGACCAGCTGTAGCGCAGGAATAGCGTCCGCTAGAATGTGCTAGTAATCCCTCGTTATGTACAACAGCGATCACAGGGTGAGTGGGAGGTGGGCATTCAGCACTACTTGTGCTTTCCACCACCGCCGCCGCCGCCGAATCCTGGAGCTCCTTGGATCTGCTTCATCATGTTTTGGAGGCCACCGAGGCCGCCCATCTGCTGAAGTACTCGGGGATCGATCATCTTCGCCATTTGCTGGTTTAGCTTTTGCATTTGTGCCGGGTTAATGTTCTTCGGGTTCATATCGTTGCCCTGAAAACCGGTGTCACTGAAGGGTTAAGCTGTCCGCTGAGTACCTTGAAGAGGCCCTTCATGCTGCCCATCTTCTTCACCATGTCGGCAAACTTCTTGTACTGTGAGAGCAGCTCCTTCACTTCGGTGCACGAGGTGCCACTTCCTCTCGCAACTCGTACTACTCGAGAAGTTTCTTTCGAGAAAAGATCGTTGGCTTTGGGGTGATCCAACTCTAAAACATAGCGGCTAACGTTAACAGTCACGGGTTGCATACCATTGTCTGCCATGCTGTCCATTATGGTCATGAGCTTCTTCAGCCGCGACACTGACTCTTGCTCGTTTCCTTTCGTCATGAAGTCGGGTCCAAAACCAGGAATCATGCTCTGAAAGAGGTATATTCCATAGCAATGAAGGGCTATGCCACTTACCATGATCTGATTGAAAGGCCCCATTTTCATGATATTCTGGAACTGCTCGTACATGTCTCGCAGCGTGAATTGTCCTGAAAGGAAGTGGTATTTGGCGTGGTTGCGCAACTAATGGTACCTTGCTTCAACCGTTTAATAAGCTCCTCGTTGTCCTCCAGTCCCATCTCAGAGACTTTCTCCACGAGGCCCTCGATGTCGCCCATGCCAAGCAGCTTCTGCACGAAGGGCTTCACTTTGAACGGCTCGAAATCGTCGATATGTTCGCCGGTACCGATAAAGATGATCGGTGACTTTGTGGCGGCAACTCTAGAGCGAGGCAGAAACGATGAGAACAGTTTCGGTATGCTTACGCTGAGAGCGCTCCACCACCCTTAGCGTGACCGTCCAGCTTGGTAATGATGACGGAGCCGACGTCGACAGTTTGACTGAACGCCCTCGCCTGAGCCTCGCAAGCCTGGCCGATGGAGGCGTCCATGACGAAGACCGCATTGTCTGGTTGCTGGAAAACAAGCCGAATGTTCCGTATTCCATAACGGTCAACTTACGATTGCGTTCGAGACTTGCAACATTTCTTCGAACAACGACGCCTCCTGCTTGTGTCTTCCGGAAGTGTCGACAATGATGATCTCGAACCCATCGGCCTTGAACTTGTCCACGCCATTCGCGGCTATCACCACCGGATCCACTTCAGTGTAGCTGGAACAATTGTGGCTCGCTAGTTCTGTGCAAGCATAACCTACCTTCCGTAGAACGGAATACGCGCTTTGGTCGCGTTTTGCCTAAATGCGTGGAGTTGAGAAGTTCGGCACAAAATTCTTAGGCCTACTTAAGCTGGTCGAAGGCGCCGGCACGGAAAGTATCGGCACAGATCAAGCAGGTCTTCCAGCCCTTCTTCTGGTAGTAGTAGGCAAGCTAAAGACTGCAGACTTAATGGCGGGATTGGCCGAATGTAACCTTTGTGCATGTCGTAGTCTTGCCGGCGCCCTGAAGCCCGACAAACATGATAACGTTCGGCTTTCCCTTCACCGGCTGGTGCGGCTGCACACCTGGATCAACGAGCTTCATTAGTTCCGTAAAGACACTCCGCTGAATCAAACGGCGCTTGTTCACGCCTCCGGCCATTTCGTCGAAGTCAATCGTTTTTCTAAACTACCGGTTAATAGCGAGTTGCAACATCGAACGACGAACTTGACATTTTCCCGGAGCTGCTTGACGAGGCGTACGTTAACGTCGGACTCGATGAGTGCCGTGCACACCTCTTTGAGCATCGCATTGAGCTCATCCTCGTTGATGACCGTCGCTTGTCCAAGCTTTCCGATCGCATTCCGAATGCGGCGCCCAAGATCCGCCAACACCATTTTTGAAGCTTGCTAGAAATGCAATTTTTAGTCACAAAGCAATTTTTTGTTAATGGTACAAACTGTTCCAAAGTTTTTTTAAACATGGATAAAGATATATTTGCATGCGCACCCTGGTCGAAATTTCCTACAGCACTAGCCCTGCTATGACCATGCGTTGCATCATACAAAAACACAACGCCAACTATGAAACCGGGCTGCAAATATTGCATAAAGTAGCTACCAGATCGCACAATACGCAAATATACATGTAAGTAGTAGCATAATTTGTAGCATTCACTAAAAGTGTTGTCTAGCTTAAGACTTCTCACATTTGTGCGAAGTTAATGTACGGCCTTGTTGGAAGAAAAAAGTATGCGCCAGCTGACAGCGTTCAGCATAAATCCTCCAGTACTTCTTGCTCTCCCTACCAAGCACGCACCTCACGATTTTTCCCAAGACACTTTATTTAAGAGCGAAAGCACGTTTATTTAAAAAAAGAGATCATGGCCATTGGGAAATGCCCGCCGACCTTGGAACATACAAACAAGTACAGACAAAGTATCAAGTGGGTTCGAATGGCAGGATGATAAGTGGTGGTGAGTGTAGCGAGCCTTTGCATCAGGCCTTCTGGGACTGCGACGGACCACCGGCAGTCTTCGGACCGCTGGGCGTCTGTCCCTGGCCCTTGTTCATCAAGTAGCGATGGATGTGCGGGATAACGCCTAAGCGAGGAGGAAATTACATGCTTAATGCTTAAATCGAGGATCGGCCAAGGATTGGGTCTTTTGATGTATGATGCGCACTCACCTCCTCCGGCAATGGTCGCCTTGATGAGGGTGTCGAGCTCCTCGTCACCACGGATGGCGAGGTGCAAGTGGCGTGGAGTGATGCGCTTGACCTTCAGGTCCTTCGAAGCGTTGCCGGCCAACTCGAGCACCTCAGCGGTGAGGTACTCCTAAAAGCAGCAGACATTGATGAAACGCCAAACGGAATCCTACCAGGATGGCGGCACTGTAGACGGCAGCGGTGGCGCCGACACGGCCATGGCTGGTCGTGCGCTGCTTGAGGAAGCGGTGGATGCGACCCACGGGGAACTGAAGACCCGCGCGAGCGCTTCGCGAAATCACCTTCGACTTGGCCTTTCCACTGTCCTTTCCAGACTTGCCCTTTCCACCAGCCATTTTTGCACAGCTGAAGCTCAGGAAGCGCTGAAAACAACTAGTGTTAGCATACAGTCTCGTAGGAACAAACTCGAGGTTCACGCACGCAAGACATTTCAACGCACGCTTAAAAATTATGCAGTCGGCAAGGAAGGTTTGGAACTCGACCAAGCTCGAGCTGAAGTTAGCTGGGGGAAATAATCAATAAGTTAAATGAAATTTGCGGTTTACGTGTCTTAATACCACAAAAAAAAGTTAGTAGGGTTTCGTGAGAACATTGCAGTAGAGCCTAAGATGTTTTTCCTTCACTTTTGTGCTGCAGAATTTCTCACGTTCTAACCAGCCAGTAAAGGAAAGTATTTCAAAAATCACGAAATGCGAAAGGCGCATCCAAAAATCAAGCTTTTTATTCAGCGGACATTGTCGAAGCACACGTTAAACGAAGACCAACGAATTAGCAGCACTCTGCACTTAACAACGGCGCAATGAGTGCGTGCAGAATAGTTTCGCAAGACGACGCACACAAGCGACCGGCCTGGGACGCGACGCGTGATCGAATTGTTCCCAAGCCAAGCCGTCGGGTCCCGCGTCATTAGCGCGTGCTGGATTTGGCGCGAAACTCACTCCAGGTCAAGCATACGGTAGGCGCCATCGTTGCCCGCCCGCGAATTTGAAAAGTAAAAGTGAACTGGCGGTTGCTCTAGCGGGAAGAACTACAACGATCTTCCCAAAAGCTTCGAAGGCAATATCTGCGTCCATCTGCGGCGGTTAGTCGCAAACCCATCATAAGAATGCCCACGACCAGGGCTTCTGGACGGAGGCAGCAAGGGCAAATCTCGGTGGAGGCTCCGGTCAAGCAAGCGGCGTCGGAGGAACAACTAAATTCGTGAGTTTACCTGATAAGAATTTTCACATTTGTATGCCACTTTTAGACAGTTATCGCCTGAAGGAAGCAGCGCATGTCCGGACATCCTTCCAGAAAAGGCCATCTCGCCACCCGAAAGTCAGGGATTTGAGTCTGTAAGTCCTTATTTATCAGGCCGCATTTTTCGACGCCGTCTTCATTTATTCGGCTACTAGTGAATCGCGAACGTATAATACGGAATTTCAGTCTGATGGTAGCGACTCGGAGAATGATGTCGGTCCAGCTAAACCTGCAACAGCTGGTAATGGCCCTGCTCCATCGCAGCCGCGGAAGAGAGAAAGCGACGAAGCTATGGAGGTTCCCGATGACATTGCCTTCAAGAAGCCCGCCTTGCCGGCCGCCCGAAAGCTTCCACAAAGTCCGTCAAAAGCTGCCGCACCAACTGCAGCCGGTGAGTTTAAAGGAAATTGCTGTTGTAACGACCACCTGCGTCCGCTGCATATTACAATGTAAGCTTCGTTTTAGCGCGACCAAAAGCGCCGGTGACGCGACCCAAGGTCGCTAATTCCACGAGACCTGTCTACCGACATTCGTGGAACCCGGACAGCGACGACGAGGACGAAGCCGAGAAGGAAGACGACAGCGAGCCAAGCCAGGTACCGGTTCTTGTGGGCACACACCAGATGCAGTCTATTGATTTTAGCCGGAACCTGCAAAGAAAGCAGATCCTTACGAGTTCGAGCAAAGCCCGACGACATCAAGCTCCGCTGCTGCTGCAGCTACGGGCGGCACTTTCGGGATGGTCAGCCGCTTCTCGAGGTTCGGCAAGCCCAAGTACGCACAAAAGTGTCTGGAGTCTGGCGAAATGGACGACTTCAAGCAGGAACTCGACTACATAATGGGCACGCTGGCCGACGAGAAGGCCACAGTCAACCTGAAATGCCTTAGGTACGGTTCTAAATACGTAAAGGAGTGGGTTGGACGTTCACTCACACATAAGTTACGATTTCTTTCAGCGCAATCCAGCTAGCCCGTAAGTGCATCTCGTCGGATTTCCGCCGCTTCGTTCGTGCGCAGAACATGCTACCAGGCATCCTTGCCGCTCTGAAAGACTCTCACACCAATACGGTAAGTTTCTCGAGCGATAAGCATGACAACAACCAGACTTTAGGCATTTGCTATCTTTGCCTCGCTGGTCATCTACTTCCACGCCAGGGACCCTAAGGGAATCCCCGTTACCAGGACGAGTGTGCACCTGCTCAATGAGCTGCTGAAACTGGAGCGCAAGCCGAACGACGCCGACTTCCGCAAACACTTGCCGAACGTGAGACTTGGCAGTGCTAACTAAGGCGTTTGCGCAGCACCTTTAGGCCTGGGCACTTGTCACGGAGTGGCGCGAGAAGAGCACCGAGAAGTTCTCCAGAGAAATCCAGTTCGCACTCACCGAAAGCACGTTCTCCGTCTCGTTTCTCATTCTCGAAGCGCTAGCATATACGGTCGTCCGAGAAGCCAAGAATGCAGCTCTTAAAGATGAACTGCTTAACGTGGGCTGCCTCCAATGGCTGGTCGCTCGAGGTGATACTTCAGTCAAATAACTGCAACGAATGGCATTTGTAGTGGACAAGGTGGTACTCTCGCTTGCTCATTCGGCCTATAAAGACGACGGCGAGACGATGCTACACCTGAAGGAAGTTGAACGCTGCTTCCGAATTTTCGAAGCGGTAAGCACCATTTGCCGCTAAGTCAGAACACTCGTATCCAGGTGGTCGTTTTCAACAAGAAGAACCAGGCATTCCTCATGGCTCACCGCAACGGATTGCTGCTCCATTCTTGCGCGAAGTAAGTCCCCCGCCATTACGAGGCCCTGCTTACCGTTATGATGTCTAGGTTTATGGAATATTTCCATACCGCAATCAGCAAGTGTACCAAGGCAAGCGATATTTCCAAGCAGCTACTCGACTGTGTCTGTCTTCTGTCGCGCGTTCTTATGAACTTGTCACACGAAAACGGTACGCGCTCATATTCTTAGAAGCACTGAGACATGCTTTCTTTCAGACGCATGCAGTACCAAGCTCGGTCAGATCAACGGGTTCTTCCGCAACTGTGTTTGCTTGTGTACGGACACTGCCCAACAGTACACCGACAAGGAAAACCACTTTGACATCACGGTGGCGGTATGCGTGCAAATCCGCGCATTCCTCATTTATTGACCTAGATGTGCGGACTGTTGGTGAACCTCGCGGAAAGAAGCAGCTCGAACAGGGCCAAAATTGTTTCGTTAAAAGTGCCACTGTTCGAACCTGATACAGCCGACCGACAGGAGTGTTCTGCGCTGGAGGCTCTGACGAAGGTATGGATTGAGTTGCCACAGTCATCTCATAGATGCTTTAGCTGTTCCTTCGCCATGAGGCGAATGCTCGTTCGATCGACGAAGATCTGGACAACGACCTCATGCTAGAGGAGCCGGATGGTGACGAGGATGACGCGGCTGCTGAACCGTCAGCTGACGACAACGGCAGACTGCGTCGACCCGTCGAACTGACTGAGGACGAAATCGTGAACGCCGTGCAGGGCGCTATGAACAAGGCCAGCGCGCACATGGAAGACAGCATGATCGCGTCCTATCTCTCTCTGTTCATCGGCTGCTTGGTGCAGACGGAAGAGGTTGGTGTGATTATAGTCTACCTCTTCTACATCTTAGAGCTTGCTTAGAAGTATGCTTCGGAGGTGAAAGCCGTGATGCCCGACGGTCGCATGACCTCCATCCTCGAACAGTTGCAGCGTTTCCTCGAGTTTATGAAGATAACGGTAAGCTCAGAAAATTCTTCCACATGAACATTTTGCTTTCGTTTAGAACCTGAAGCCGGGTGCTCTCCGCTCCATTGAGCGAATTGCGCAAGCGCTCGAAATGGTAGGATGATAACCAGTTGCCGGAAGCCTAGCTTTTGCTCATTTGTAATGTGGTTAACCCAGCGTTTTCGGTGGCCCTAAACAACAGTATTACACACTTTGCAGTAGCTACCAACTTTGTACCATCGACGACTTTGGCGTCTGCATAAAACTTTGCTTGCTACGTTTGTATTCGTCTAGTTTTAGGGAGGAACGGGATGAAGAGAGAGAGAGAGTATTTCATTAAACAAATAAGTCGTCGGAATCGAAGTCAGGGCTTTTAGCAGGCGGTTGGTTGACTGTTTGGGCCTCAGTGGACTTGCGCGGAGGACGAGTGGTAATCAGGGGACGGGGTTGAATAACGACTGGTTGTTGCGGTTGAGGCTGTTGCCGCTGCGATCGAAACAAAATTGGCGACGTCGGCATCGCATCAAAGCTAACCGGAGCCGGTGGTCCTTGTATTCGTGAGCTTGTAGGCGATGGGCGCATGTCAGTCATCGTAAACCCCTAAACGCGGATATCCGTCTTGTTCAACCTTCTTCATCCTACCTTGTTATCGCCAGCGAGCCGTCTGCTTAGAAACGAGTGGTAGAGAACCATTAGGAAGAGGTAGACGAAACTGGCGACAAGCGTAAAGGCAAGGAAGGCCATGGTGTAAACCAGGATTACGTCGTCATATTCGCTTGTTCGATAACCGCTGCTGACATCGAGTATTCGCCAGAGGATGACGCCTGCAATAGTCACGTACGATGCCAACAATTGTTGGGTATACATGCCAAGACTTACCAAATCCGAGTGCGGCAAGAAGGATCCCAATGATTAGGGCAATGATGTTCGGGACAACGAGAACTGGACGATGGTATCGAAACGTAAGACATGCGACCAATATCGTAAAGATCCAGACGGATGCGAATGCAGTATACCTAAACCGCTTGGTTTAACCTCTTTGCTTCATATGGTGGCATCGTATGTGCAGGTGTCGCAACCTCTGATACGCCATGTACGGCTGTGTCGGCCTTTCTGGCAGGCCCATAGGCTGTAGTTGTTGGGACATACCAAGCCATCGCGAGCTCGACCCATGCCTCCGACCAGCGCGTAGGGACTAGCTTCTCGGATGTGTTCTATAATTTCGTGTACAGCAATGTTATGCAAATTTTCGTGTTACTCGGACTCAACTTAGAAAGCAGGTATTCAAGGACGAAAGAAAAAGAAAGCGTACGGCTATGAGTGGGCTGGCCGTAGTGACGCGTGGCTCGAAGACCTTCCATGTTCGGTATCTGTCCAGTACCAGCGCGGTGCTCGATAGCGCTATAACAGCATTTGCCATCTGTAAAGAGACGCTTAACTTTGCCCACGTACTGAAGACGGAACTAAGCTAAGCAGTCCTTGTTGTCAAGAGTCTGCCTTTGGGCACCTAGGGTCTCGAAAATGGCATAGGTGTAAAATACTTCGCGTAACATAGAATGGCGACGCATGCTTTTAGCCACAAGTTAAACCACTTACCTGAAAGCCGATAGCGAGTCCTCCTGTTGTCAGAAAGTGACAACAGCATAACCCGTCGGACGACATTGCAACTGTCACTGCCTCAGTTACTACGTCCCAAGTCTTGTCAAAGCCTTACTGGTTGCTATGCGCGCCTTCTTCTAAGATGAATAATTCTGCGATCTTGTTTTCCGTCCAATAAAGTCTAACGTGCTAGAGAGGAACTTAAGTTAGTTTAACAGCTTAGGTCTATGGGCGCCCTAACAGATGACTGAGACACATTCTTTTTATCTGCCTAATTATATCAGGCTTTATCCCCTGTGTGCCTTGGTTCGACACGTGACTATGCTGTGGCATGTGTGCACTTGTGTTCAGTTTGTCCCTTCCTCATCAATTTACCATGCTTGAAACTTTACTAGACTTGTCGGCAGTAAGCGCCGTTACTGAAAAGTTTCTTCACCAGAATGCCAAGGAGCTAGTATTTTATTCCGTCATACAATTGTCATCGAGACAAATCCGGCTCGCTTCATTTCTCAGGAACCTAACTGGAGGAGGCTACGCACACTTGAAGCTGCGCGATAATACCCAAATGTTGCTCGTGGAGCAAATAATGCATTTTGTAAACCTGTGATTTAGCCATCTTGCGGGTACGGACTCTAGTCGATAATGACGACTCCATCGCGTCGCCGTCTTATGCGTGATTTCAAAAAGCTTCAGGTATTGTTTGACCATCCTGTCGGATAAACTCATTCTTGTATAGGAGGACCCGCCAGCGGGAGTGAGCGGAGCACCCACGGAGGAGAACATCATGGTCTGGGAAGCGGTGATTTTCGGACCGCAAGACACGCCGTTCGAGGATGGGACATTCAAGCTTTCACTGGAGTTCACAGAAGAGTACCCGAACAAGCCACCGAACGTGAAGTTTATATCGAAAATGTTCCACCCCAACGTTTACGCGGACGGGAGCATTTGCCTCGACATTCTGCAGGTATGCTTGTGCAGCGGTTCTTGGCATGTCATGGCATGGCACTTGGCATGGTTCTGAGCATGTTAACAAGTACCACTTTCCTTAGCGACTATGCTTAGTATTTGGTTGTTGTAGAACCGGTGGTCGCCAACCTACGACGTGGCGGCTATTCTAACGTCCATCCAGTCCCTGTTGGACGAGCCGAATCCCAACAGCCCAGCAAATTCGCTGGCCGCTCAGCTTTACCAGGAAAACCGTCGGGAGTACGAAAAGCGGGTGCAGTCAATTGTCGAACAGGTAAATGAAAGCTAGAAAGTTTCGAGCCTAGGAAACAGTAGGCTGAAGGAAAGGGCGTGTAGCCCTAGTTGCGGTCGAATTCATTGATGGAATACTGGCGCTTACTATAGTGCATTTTTGTAGTCCTGGATGCAATTCGATGACGAGGACGTACACACTGGCGAAGATGTGGACACGCCACGAGCGGACGCGAGCTCGCAGAACGCTTCTGAAACGGATTCGCCTGAAGATGCTCAACCTGTCGCTAGCGGTTCACGTTGAGACAAGTTGCTTACGACAGAACCTATGATGGAAAACCTTGTACTATAAGACTTTGGATGTCGCGCGATCTTTCGATGATACCCGGTCTCATGATTTAGAAATAAATTCTGATGTTAACATCGATAGGATGGCTCTCGAAATCCGCTTGAAACGGTGAATTGTACTTATCCGAGTTCCGAATTATGAGTTACAAAGGATGACGCTGCAAGCTTTAGCCCCCAAAAACTTACTCGAAAATGAGCAAGACTCATCCTCCGGAGCTCAAGAAGTACATGGTATGTTTGGCTTTCTTGTTAGCCGTTTTCCACAAAGCCGGCTGATTGCAGGACAAGCAAATGAACTTCAAGCTGAACGGCAATCGACATGTGTCGGGAATCCTGCGAGGCTTCGATCCGTTTATGAACATCGTCGTGGAGGACTGCGTCGAGCATCTGAAAAGCGGCGAGTCGCGCACCATCGGAATGGTGGTCGTGCGCGGCAACTCGATCGTCATCATGGAGCCGATGGAACGCATCGGATGACGTGGAATCTCGTGGGATCTCAACTGACCGTGCTCGACCTTTCTTGTTTATTCATATTGTTCTTACTGACTGTTTCGTACTCCTTGTTGACCAAATAAAGCAACAACTCCAAATAAGCCTCCAGCAAGACGAATACCCGTCTGTACGTGCTTGCAGTTTTCGTCGAGCAGGACTGTGACGACTGGGCTGTTTAGCTCTACAATGAGCAAAGCAGCGAATTTCCGCCTAAGTTTGCTCCAGAAGATCTCAGGAAGTGGCGTGGACGGTGGTGAAGCGTTGTATTCCGAATCTGCAAGGAAATCTCTTGAAGAGCAGATTCTGAAGTCCGAATCCGACATTGACTTAGCCAAGTTGTCGCAGTTCGCCATTCGTTATTCGATACCGTCCTGCCATCGGGTGACAGTGTGGAAACTGCTGCTAGGCATATCTTCGCCTTTTCCTCCTATTAGATCGATAGTAGCGGGACATCGAAAAGAAGAGGTAACTGCACCAAGAGTAGCTGAGTAGGGTCTTCGTCTTAGGCACAACTGCTCCTCAAGAGTCTACGACTTATGCAGGTGTCTCCACTTGGCCGCAATTATGGCGATTATCACGTAACACGCTCATAATCGCCACTTAATCAAGCCGAAGTTTTAGGAAGAGGTGACTTCCTTTGATCTCGTACGGATGATGCAAATCGCGGATCCGTCACGTCCCCTGGTCACTAGCGTTAGGCCTCATGCAAGAACGGAATCACGTGCCCAACAACTGGTACATCACGCGTACGAACACATAAAAGCAGCTGTTTTTTAGCTCGCCAGGAACATGTGTCAAATCTGTTCGAGCAACGATGCCACCGACAGCGCATGGATTGATGCTTACTGGTTAACGCTAAGGTTACACGAGTTACTTCAAAACGTCTTCTCGAATGGCCATCTGCTCATCTCGCTCGTCCATGAAGTTCAAGTACATGCTCGAAGCGTTCAACGCGCTGTTGAGCAAAACGGGCAGAACGTGGATGACGTCGAGAAGGTAAGATCACAAGCATTAACCTGCTGTTGTCCTAATTACTAGGTAGAACCTCGGAGCCTGCATTCCGAAGAAATGGCGGAACCTACTGATGATGAAGTCGAACTATTTTTCCGTTCAGGAGGAGCGTCTCTTCTGTCCAATGAAGCTCTTCAAAGGTATGCTGGTAAAGCGATTAGAGAAACCAATCGTTGCCTTGCCTTTAGGCTATGGGACAAGGTGTGCACAGGAGATGCCGCAGCAGTATTGTTGAAGACAGTCCTTCTAGAGCTAGTTACTACGACATACTGGCAATCTCGCTCCGCGAAAACGGTACGCTTTTCCAGGAAGGCACAACTCGGTAGAAGCTTAGTTTTAGAATACACTGCCGTCTTATTCAAAATTTGAAGCGCTCGTCCACGGATGCGTCACAAGGGAAATGGAGCTAAAGCTAGTCGCCCGAGCCACGGACACCGTCATGAAAAGCGGACTGTTCGGTTCCAGAAAGCAAAGCTAACCGACATGCATATTAGCTGTTACGTGTTTGCTGTTTGCTCATGCTTGTATCAAAGACTAGTCGAAATAAAGCCAAATACATATCCGCCTTATTTAAATTGTTCAATGGGGCAGGTTTATTAAGAGTTATTAGTTCAAAGGCACGGTGTGAAACTGTTCGTTTGGGCACGGAAGCAATGGTGGCAGCAATCGAAACAACTTCGGTACGTACAGAAATGTAGGTATTTCTTCATCAAAATAAGGTTAGACTAAGGCAAATCTGACGAGGCACCCGTAAAAGTTCCGACCGATGGCAGTGGCTGCTGTCTCCGAGGCACGTTAGAGCTGCCATCCGCAGTCTAAAGCTAGGATGCAGTTTATCCATAAATTAGATCCGTCTGGTCATTCCGTCGTCGTAGTGCACGAATGCAAAGCATTACTCACTGTGCTTTGTGACGCCGCAGAGGTTTGATGCAAGACGAAACTATCGTCGTATGCGCTAAAATCATGCGAGTAAGCACAATTGTCTGGCAGGCGGGCCAGACAGGGTTAAAGGCTTGCCTGCTAACAGATAGCGAATTTAACGACTCCTGATTCGTTCCATATATTCCAGACGTTGCGATCATTGAAGCTCGAGATTCAGGGCTGAAATAATGCAAGACTAATCGCAGCCGAAGATAACGATGACATACGTCATGGCGACTTCCTCGTTCGGATCCGGTAGCGGTCGGGAAGAAAGTAACGTCTGCGCGGTCCTGCGAGTAATGAGCTCAACATTGTACGGTCGCGGTCCGGCCGCTTCACTATCCACCATGTACTCAGTGTCTGGCTTTGATGGCTCCATTGACTTCCTAAAAGTGGTCGTTGCCGCGGTCGCTCTCTATGGGGACACACCGTCTGAAGCACCGCAGAAGCAGGAACAGGAGGAAACAGGCTGCGACAAGTAGCACTGCGCTGATTCCAAGTAGCACGGCTTCTGCTGCGGTTAGGCGAAGCCGGAATGTACCCGGTGCCACGGCTATGCTTGACAGGCTCAGCTTCGTTGACTGCTCCAGGGCTAACTTCTCTTCATCCAGACGCCTGAACAGTTTAGGCTAATCACACAACAACCGTCCAATCTCACTTCTTCAAAGTTTCCGCATCCACCGGCCTCCTCGTCTTCTTTTCCAGGGCATATGCGAATAAATGGGTCTTCGCCGGATCCGCATGCTCGTCTTCTCCAATGTAAACTTGCTTCGCCAGTATGTTGAAGTCCAGCCCGATTGCCGTGCTTATTTGACGCTCGACTAGCAAGTTGTCGATATCGTCAACGCCACTGTCTACAGCCACGACAACTATGTTGATGCCTGGCGCAAGCCGGTAGATCTGAACACCAGTGGTCATTGAGCGTCGCTAGGTAAGGGACTCACTTGAACTGGTGCCGTCACGTTATGCTTGCCATCCGAAACAGTGGCCTCCAAGTCGAAACGTTCTTCGTTGATGCTTTGAAGCGACTTCAGCATGGTTATTGTACCACTCGTGGCGTTCATAGCAAACAGGTCCGACTTGCTCATCGTATAGGTAAGGTGTGGTCGCTCATCGGGATCGAATGCCTGGACTCTGGCTATCGACGCGAGCACTGCCTTCTGCCAGTCGACAGCGAATACGTACACTCCTTCGGGGTTCAAGCGACTGAATGATGGAGGGCTAAAGACGAAGTCTTAATTTTCACATATAAACGCTTAGAAGTACCTATCGTTTTCATCCAGCACCTTGACCGTAACGAGCGCCTCAGTTTCGTTAAGTTTACTCTTTGCATCTAAATAATCGGTGTCCACACGACATACGAAGATGGCACTTTTAGTACCCTGCGCTACTTCTCAGTTTGTGACATGTGTTTGGAACTCACACTCCGTTATCGGGTTTATTTGACGTTGATTTCTACTAGTGTCGCCCTCCACAAGTGCCGTCGAATTGTCGACCTCCACTACGTTGACGACGATAAAGTGAAGCCCCTTCTTCTCACGATCCAGCGGACCCGTGACGAAGAGCTCACCCGTCCTAGCGTCTATTTCGAACTCTTCTGAAGCGTTAACAGTCGTAGGAACAGTTGAGCGCCTCGAAAGGCGAGAGTATTTTGCATCCTACCTGAGCCACTCGCAATGGTGTACATGACCGAGCGACGTTCTCTTTCGCAGGTTGAGGTCACCTTCACCAACCGTTGTCGTCCAGGCAAGTTTTCCCTAATCTCGGCGTTTATGATGTTCGGTGAGAAGTGGCAGATAGCGCTTTCGGTGGAAGCTGTCGTCGGTGTTGTAGCCGTGACGACGATTGGATTGCCTTCCACAAAGACGTTTACCTAAAAAGGGTGAAAGAAAGATAGTGAAAAAGCCGTGTGTAACGCACAGTAGTAGACGCAATGTTGCCAGCTGTATCCTGCGCTGTCACGTTCAGGATGTGATAGCGGTTTCTTTCGCTCTCAAGTGGCTTCCTTCGGAACGAAATAATACCCCGGTCATCAATGTCGAAGAGGTTGGAAGCCGAGTCGCGTAGGGAATAGTTGTAGTTTCCGCTTCCGGCAACCACTTGCGTCACGGTCGTGCCTGCTGTCTGTTCATCCGCCAAAGCGCGATGTGTGTATTCCGCGGTTTTGAAGGAGGGCTTGTCTGATTGGTCAGGGAATACTTCGACGCGAACCTGAAGAAGCTGACATGCTGAAACCGCGGGAGGACTAAGGGTATCGCAAACCGTATGAGTTGCGCGCAACGCAGGACGTCCACCGTCCAGAGCTGCTATGGTTATGTTGACATGGTCCTCCGTGACGTTCAGTAGGGGTTTCCGAAGGAATAAGTCTCCTAAACTCGTTAATCGTGGCCCTTCAGAGACCTGCGCTTGGTACCTTCTTTGCTGATTCCAAAGACGTCGTCGAAGTTGGTCTGAATCCTGTAGCTCACTTTCCCCAGTGACCCTTCATCACCGTCGATGGCCTTGAAGTGACCGAGAACGGTATCAACAGGCGCATTTCTCGAGACAGCCACAGTCGTAGGGCTCTCCACAAAGTGCGGACTATTGTCGTTGACATCCTATACATTGATTTGCATGTAGCCAAACCTTACAGACTTACGAGGATTTTAACGTTCACTGTTGCGCTTGCTTGCCGACTGGGATCCGACACGTCGGTCGCCTGAAAAGGACTTTCGAAGATTTAGCTCACCACAGAGAACATACCGTGACGAAGAACACATAGTGATCCGTGGCTTCTCTGTCAATTTCTCCGAATGCGATGACTAAACATCCGTCGTGTATGCATGGGTAGGAAGAAAGGAGCAACTTACGCTCTCCAGTTTCGTTTCGCACAAAGAAAGGCAGCGAAGGGTTTGACGTTTCAATGGAAAATCGCACACCATTTAGTCCCTGAAGAAGGTCCTTAGTTAGTGAGGAGGATCGAGTTCTCGAAAGCTGGCAACAATCAGGATCATAGCAGGCCTTGATTTTCCGAGGGAAGACGGACAACCCATATACGGGTCACTACGCTCCTCCGTGTCTCTGATTAAAGGCAGTAGCGTGCGTCTTTTTCAGCATCTCAAAATATGGGTGAGCGCACGCCACGCTCTCCCTCTAGCTAGGGCAATCTAAAATATGTTCCGAACACTTACCGTTCTCAAAGTAAACGGCCGCAGGTTCACCAGTGCTCCTCTACTCCCGTAGTTTCCTTCCGGTAACATTGCGCTGAATTCGGACGCAGAAAATTGCAGTGTTCCTGATTCTACTTCCTTGTTGTCCTTTGTCACTTGGACAGAGGTAGATGTCTAAATAGGGACAGTCCGAATAGCGCGAAGCATGAGGCTTCAAATGTGGTTACGAAATGACACCTACTAGTCGTGTCGAGTCGTCGGTCGATGGTGTCGATGATGCTGGAGTGGAGAATGTGGTCGCTTCAGACGAAGAACTGGCGAACTCGACCAGCTAAGAGGAGAGGTTTTGTGAAATACCAAATGTGCCAAATGTTACCTGGCTAGTGGTCTCGGCCCCAATGTCCGGGATGTCCGTGCTATCCGGGGAGAATGTTACAGGCACAACGCGTGACGTTTGAGAATCCGACCGGTTTGCAGAAGAAGGGCTTTCCCTTTGCGGCAAGATAAGGTCGACAGAAACAAAGGACTTCGAACGGAGCCTTGGGTTGTTGACGTTCTGCACGACAACGCTGAATTCCGCTCGTTGTCGCCCCTCAAGGTCCGTCGGAACCTCTTTTACGAATAGTTTGGACGTCTGAAAATGCAGGTGTTAGAAGCTAACGAAGAGAATATAATGCTGAGAGCTCTGGGACAAGCGTACCTCTGTGTCAATGAAGAACCAATCGCGAAATTGAGGCGGTTCTATCGATATGTGTACCGGATGGTGTGCAGGGTTGGTCACTTGCAACTGTCCTACTTCTGCGCCTCGGGCTGGATGCTCAATGACAAACGTGTACTCGCTCTGAGCGAATGCTGGAGCTTCCGGCAGCGACGTCAAACTAGGCTGGCTGGTCGCCGGCTCCTCTGACGCGGAGGACTCCTTCGTTGAGGGAATGGAACTCGTTGTTGGAGGGGAGAGCATGGGCACTACTCGAACGTTGAGAGCTTTCTGCGAGGACTGGCCACCCGGCACGGACGCTTGGAGAAGGACGTCGTACTCTCCAGGCGGAACACGACTCGGGTCTACGGTGAGGAATAACTCTCCCGTCTCGCTGTCGATACGGAATAAATTGTCCGGGTTTTCGACGATTGCGTACGATAGCGGCGCGTCCTTCGAGGTCGGCACTTCGGCATGGATTCTCGTGAGTGCCTTGTCGATGGGGCTGTTCCCGTCAATAACGATCTCCTCATCTGCCGTGATTACTGGTGTTTGTGCGCGAAGAACGTCCTTGTAATTAACACTGAGATCGGTCTGCATGACTTCACCAGGGTCGTCCATGTTGGTGGCTTCCACTCGCACGACTTCTACTGGATGTTCCTTGTGAGCGACGCCGTCGTCGCGGATACGAGGCTCGGCAAGCTCAATTCTCGCCTAAACCCGTATTAACAGGATGCGGGCAACCGACAGCTTACCATAGTAGCATTCACAGGAGTTATTTGGAGGTGACCATGTTCGTTGCCCGATGCGATTCGGAATTGCCAATGGCCTTTCGGTAGTGCGTGTACGGTGTATGAAGGCTTTTCGTCCTCACTGCTTCCTGGAAATATCTTTGTAACAAGCGAAAACGTGGTCTTGTTGCGTTATACCTTTGGGAATCCAACTCTGGCGATCCACTAGATTAGAAGTAGAGGACGGCGACGTACTGCTTGCGTCGCCAGCCTTCAGTACAGCGAATCTCACGGACGTTTGGGACTTAAAACTCAGGAGCGTTGTACTGATAAAGCGCGGTCAACGAACCGTTTTTCCATTGGCATCGAGGGCTTGCACCTTTACGTCGTACTCGCGACCTTCTTCAAATTCGCCTTTTGCGGATTTTACGATGTAGCCGTCAGGTCGTACCTCCACTATGTCTCGTGCAGTGCCTAAAATAGGTG
>JNEY01000018.1:822600-907534 GCA_020875895.1 Aphelenchus avenae
TGTTCGTCGGGTGTTTCGACTGCTTCAGTTGCATCGGCGGTTTCTTCCGGTGCTGTGCCAGTTGGCGGTTTGGTGGGTTCGGACTGGTCGGTGACGGTTGGAGGGTCCGTATCCGGGTAGTCCGGTGACACGTCGTACGGTGGACGCGTGGTATCCGATGGGCGCTTCATGACGTAACCGCGACCTCGAGCTCTACTTGAAGCAGTTCCGCCACGAGTGCTGGCGTTGCTGGTCGTGCTGGTCGGGTTCAGAGCCTGGGAGGCACCGACGGAGTGTGTCGGATCTGCCTGTAGGGGGTCTTTTGGAGGGGCTTGAGTCTGGACAGATAGTCGAGTAAGTCCGAGTATATTTGGATCGAAGCCTCCTCTGAAGATCCTCTTGCAGGTGGATCCACGAATGCTCTGAGCTGTGTGTCGCTGCGCGAATACGGAAGTCGACTGGTGTAGACCTTCAGCGGGGTGTGGTGCTAGTAGTCGCTGGTGTGCTTCAGCCGAGACGACGACGGACGTCGATGAAGTTTCGGCCGCTCCGGTCGCGTGTCTGGAGGCTGCCGCGCAGAGCGCGTGGTGGTGGATGTCGTAGTCGCAGAGGGTGCAGCTAAACATGACAACGTTAGGGCAGTCTTCCGTCCGGTGGTCGTTGGAAAGGCAGGTGAAGCAGAGCCAGAGGTACTGCGCGCGCTGACGACGTTCTTCGATGGAGCGGAAGGAGGTGCATCGTTCCGCTCGATGGTGTTGTGTGCACAGTTCGCATCGGACGTCGGCATGTTGAGTCGGCCTGGCCGATGTCTCCGTCAGTGGGTTTTGCTGAGGGCTCATGGAGCGATGGTGAGCTTTCTCATCACAGGAGGGATGCTCCGTCTTCTCGCTGTGAGGGGCGCAGTTTCGGGTCTGCTTGTTGGAGGTCTTCGAAGGTGCAGGATGGTCCGTGCTGCTGGGCTCTGCTGCTATGGTCGCATGGACTTGACGTCGTTTCCCTGACGACTTAGCCGTGGTAAGCTTGTATGTTGGTCTCGACGGCTGCTTGCTAGGCCCTTGCGCGGGCGTTGTTGAAACGGCGGCGCTTCGTCTTTTGGCCGAGCGAGGTGCAGCGCGAGTGCCCGCTTTCTTCGTCGATGAGGTCTGATCGACGCGGAAGTGGTTTAATGCGGGAGGAAAGGTGCCAGGCGCAACAGAGTGTGCTGCATCACGAGGAATGGGTCCAGCTCCCTTGGCAACTGAGCGTGCGGCCGCAGCAGGACGCTGGTCGGCAGCCGTTGGCAGCAGTGCAGGTGCGTCGGTAGCGTGTCGTACTTCGTGGCTTCTGCAAAGCGAAGAGTGGTGTTGGCTTCGTTTGCAGTAGCGGCAGAAAGATGTTGTCCGCTCCGGGCATTTGCTCGACGGATGTCCTGTCGCGAGGCAGATAAAGCAGCGCTTTAACATTTGGAGGCGTCGCATACGCTTGTTGACTTCTTGGAAGGCCGTGCATTCGGTTGGATAATGAGCATCGTTGCAGAAAGCGCACATCTGACGGGCGACTGGTGGGCTGTGAACGGCTGGAACGACGGAGAGTGTCGTGTCTGGTGGAGTAGAGCGGTGGGACGCTAGGATTGCCTGATCAGCGTGATCAGCCCTGCGGGCCAGGCCAAGAGCCAGGTGCTGTCGTGACGAGAGGTCCTCGGTGACAGGTCGTCCTTCGGATCCGCCACGGTCTTTGCCCCCGGTCATGGTGCAGTCCGGCAGGCTTATGCTGAGCTGGTAGATGATGTTCAGGTTCCAGGCGCTGCATGCTAGTAGTACGTCCGTCGGTGTGCCCGTTAGTTGCTCGAACAACTCGGCGGTCCTCAGAAGAATGGTAGGCGTTTGGAAGTGGCCGGGATGCTCGGTGGGATGCGGCGAAGGGCAGCCTGAGTGCAGGGCGAAGTGCTTGAGCGGCAAGTTCGTGAAGAGTTCTTGCAACTGAAGTGCGTGGACGTAGGACTCAGTGCGGTCGGTGGTAGATCGCAGTGCCAGGATGAGCGCGGATAGCTGCGTGTGATCCACGCCGAAGACGACGTTCGTGAACGTAGCCAGCCAGCCAACTAGTTGGAGAGCTGAGGCGCGATAAGCGACGAGGTGGATAGGATGGTCTGCTGGCAGCTGTACTTCCTGACATAGAAGTTTGATGGCCTCGATGTGCAGGTCGATGCCCGTCTTCGGCTCGTTGTAGATGACCAGGACAAGGCACTTGCCGGTGTTGCGAGCGAGACGTCCAAAACGAAGAAGGGCTTGACGCTGGCCTTCGTACTCGCGGATGGTGTCGTTGGATTCCGCATTCAGGAAGAAACCGATGGGTCCGACGCCGCAGATGGGCAGGTCGCGGTACGTGGCGCCTTGTGCTTCTTCGTGTAGGTGGAGACATGCGTCGGAGGTTGCCATTTCCCAGTACGGCGGTAGTGCTCCGAGCGTAGAACCGAGGATAAACTTCCAGGGCAGGATGTCGTTCTCCTGGAGTAGCTGGTCGAAGGTGACGTGCGCAAGCGGGGAGTCGTCGGTAGGTAACGTCCTCCGGAACTTGGTTGGCAGGTACGAAGTCGGTACTCCGAGGTGGTTGAGGGAACCGACGAATTCGTACTGTGGAGGCAGGTCTTCGGTGACTGCTGGGCTTTGGCACGCGTCATCCTGGCTGGTCGCGAGGAGGGCCGCGTAGCTCTTGCTGACGAAACCGTCGATGATGGGGATGGAGGGGCCGTCGGTAGCTGTCGCAGACGTCGTACGGCGTGCACTGCGTGATAGTTGGCCTTCCTGCGCGTGCGTTGAGACACGGCGGTTCGCCAATTCACGTTGACCACTGCCGGTAGAAGTAGGAGACGGCTGTCTTCGGGCAACTCGTAGGTCGTCGTTTGCACCGTGGGTTGTGTAGGTGCGTTGGTATTTCTGGGTTGACCGTGGTTGTTGTATCTGTTCCCTGCCGACGGAGTGTGTCGGATTGGGAATCGTCGCGGCGTCCGCTCCTTGTTTCGCAGTATATGACGATTGGGGAGTTTCTGCTGCCTGACGTTTGTTGCGGTCGATCGGTGGTTGTGCTGCGGCCACATAGACGACATCAGAGAGATGTGCTCCTGGGAACGTCGTCGTTTCGTAGTGGGCGTCGGGATCCGTGGAGCCTGGTACGGCATGCGCTAACGGATTGGTCGCTATTTGTAGCTGGTCCGGCAGAAATCGCATGGTTTCGCATTTCCGCAGCTCTCGTTGGTTCTTGGTACCCAGCACCGTCCGTCCGAAGATGGTTGAACGGCGTCTGAGTCGGGTCTTTCTCGGTTTGCTGAGAGCCGGGTTCTGCTGGAAGGTCGAATGCGAAGGGCAATCGGTTGCGTAGTCGCATGGCGTCTGGGCGCTAGGATCCGTCCGGAGTTCCTGCTGAAGCGTGACGTGGGTGGTAGGTGGCGGAAGCGTCGCAGAGGTGTCTAGTGGATTTCGTTGCTCCCGTGATGGTCTTGGCCCTATCGTACAGCTCGACGGTGAATGGCAATCGTTACGGCGGGATGTGGGCGTCGTGCTTCTGGAGGACTCGTTCTTCTCGACCGGTAGGGAGAAGGTTTGGTGGGCAGCATCTGATGGCGGATTTCCGTGGTACCATGTGCCTCGAAGTGGGCGAGCGTTTCCGAGTTTGATCCGATGTTTGGACCTCGGAACGGAGTGTGTTCCGTGTGAGGTAGAGCGTCCGATGGCTGCTGTGGTATCGTTTCCACTGTTATCACTGGGACAGGTGGCGGACGAGATGGACTTTGAGCTGCTCTTGCGGGACGTCTCGTTCTCACTTGGACTGCTGGACGAGTCGTGACCGTCGGGTTTTCGCTTAGCGCTGTTCTTCTTAGCGCGTGGTTTCTTCTTCTTGGCCAGCTCACCAACGGAGTGTGTCGGATCGGGAGCTGACCGACGTTTGTCGGTGGCCGCTATTTCGTCCGAGTTGACGTCGTCGTTCGCCGGAGCGCGGAAGGTGCAAGATTCGCGGTGGCTTGCTGCTGCGATGTCGCTGTCGGAATCGCTCATGTTCGAAGCTCCGCATGGATGGTCCTTCTCAGCTGGAAGTCGTCTTACTAGCGAAGTGGAAGGCTGCTTTCTCGGTTGAAGGTAACCCAGGTCGCTGCAGGAGTTATCCGAGCGGGATCTGAGTCGGGTCTTTCTCGATTTGGGCATCATGCCGATGAAGAAAGTAGCTTGTTCCTGCTGGTAGACGGCTTGTGGTGGTGTGGAACTGTCCGAAGAAGCGCTGGAGATGGTGGTGAAGGCCTGCAGGAGCGGTTCAGTGATGTCTAGTGGATTTTGGGCATCCTGCAGCGGGTGGAACGTTTGGGACGACGGAGTGTGTCGTATCTCCACTGCTTCTTGGGGAAGGGTGTCCTTCGGTGGAATTGCGGTTAGACTGCAGAAGTAGCGGTCTGCCTCAAGTGTTTCGGCGATGGCAGCACGACATAGGGCCTGGTGATGGCGTCCTTCTTGGCAGTGGTCGCACAAGACCGAGTTCTTGTTTGGGCAGGTGCGTGACCAATGTCCGATTTGGAGGCAGAGGAAGCACAGTTTGAGTTGTCCCGCTCGCCTCAGTCGCTGCTGGATGGTCACGTAGGTAGAGCATCTGGCGGCGTCGTGGGGAAGGTCGCACATCGGGCATTTCGGCTGCATTTGTCTGGTGGCTTCGATGGTCTGAAGCGTGGTAGGGGCCTTGGGACTGGGGCCGACGGAGTGTGTCGGATTCAGTCGGGGCCGGGATTTCCTAGTAGTGGTGGGTTTCGACGGTGTAGTCGAAGAAAGAGTCCTGTAGTCGCCATCGTGGAGGCGAGGGGTGGTAGTAGGTGGACTCTCTTCGTGGAGAGGGCGAAGCGTCTCCTGGACTTGGGGTCCTGATCGGTAGAGTGCCGAAGAACCGTATGGAAGGCGTCGAAAGGGGCCGCTACCTCGAGCGGCGGAGAGTTGTCCGGCTCCTCCGAGTGTCGGTCCAAGGATGGAGTGGACGACGTAGAATCCAGACGGGAGTGTCGGTCCGTATTGACGCTTGAAATGGGAGACGAGATCCTGTCCGATTAGGATGTCGGGCGTCACTTGGATGGGAGGAGGCGAAAGCTCGCTTCTTCGCAGCTTGTTGAGATCCGCTGGATCGATCAGGGCTGTTCGGACTGAAGGAACGATACAATCTCCTGCAATGATCGCTAACGGTTGGAGGCGCCGGTGCTTTGAACGTAGCACGATGGATGTTGAGAATCCTTCGATGGCAGTGGGTAGCTCGTTGCCGAAGGTGCTGACGCGAAGGCTGCACGGCCGTTGGCGGGGCAGGTTGAGTTCGCAGGCCAGTTCCGTGGAGACGAAGCTACGAGAGCTACCTGAATCGAAGAAGATCAGGGCTTCGCGCGAGTTTCCTGTGACGGGGTTCTCGGCGGTTGCCTTGATGCATTCGAGCAGAGTGGTCGGCTCGGTGGTGGTAGACGCGCAGTAGATGGCGTCGGGTCGGAGCGCAGTAGAGCCTGATGGGTCTTGTGGCGGCAGTGCCTGATTGTCGCTGTCGCCTCCACTGAGTTGTGTCGACGAGTCTTCCTCAGCTTCACGTGGTTCCCTGTGGAACTTCGCTGGCCCGTCGGTTGTCGAGGATGGTTCCGTCTTCAGCTGACCATGACGCGCAGGGAGGAGTCTGCGGTTGCCGGAGGCCTTGGCGGTCTGCTGTTTCCTCTCATCGGAAGAGTTGGTCGACGGACGAGCTGTGCCGGCTTGTCCTTTGGAAGTCGCTCCTTGGTTCCTCGTCCTCTTCTTCCTGTCGGTGGTGGGGTTGCCTTTGCACCTAGTGCTCGAGCTTCTCTGCGTACCCTTACCTTGACGCAAAGGGGCACTTGTCAGGATACTCGTGACGTTCCGGGTGACGGATTTGTTCTTCTTCCGGAAGTGCCGTTTTCGATCAGAATTTGCGGGATGACGACTCGATCCCGTGGTTGCGCGCATCTGGCTGGGTCGAAGTTCCTTGCTGGTCTTGCCGACGTATGCGTCTTTGCAGACGATCCGGTGGTGTTGACCGTGACCGCAGGTCTTGCAGGGATTCTTCTTCCTTTTTGGGCACACTTCAGCCCGATGCCCTCCTCTGAGGCAGAGAAGGCAAATCTTCAACTTCAGTACGCGTCGCAGTCGCTTCTGGATGGTCGGGTACATGAAGCAGTTGGCTGCAAAGTGGGTCACGATGCCGCACAGTGGGCATGTCCGACGTTCCTTGAGATGGTCGTTGCTGCTGTTCTTGTCCACTACGTTCACCGTTGATTCGACGGAATGCGTGACGCTGTCGACGTCGGCCTCGGAAGGAGTGACCTGCTGGCATCCCTCACTGGTGGTGGGAGGCGGACTAGATTCTTCCTGCCCGAACTGACGATGGTTGAGTGCGGGAGGGTCTTCAGCTGGTTTGCTGGGTCTCCTTAGAAAGAGGACATACTCTTCCGCTTCTTTGGTGTCGCTGATGTACTGATGCAGACTGTCGAGTAGGCAGCTGCACTTGTTCGCGCCGCGGCACCCGTAGCCTTGAATAAGCTTGAACCGGAGCGGCAGCGGAAGGAGTCCCATCAGGTGCGGGTAGAGGTTGCTGTCCTTGTCCACGTCGATGTCGACACGTTTGAGGCGTTTGGCGACCTTGGTCGCCTCGTCGTGGAACCGCGTCAGGTCCTCTCGTCGATCTGCTGGTGGTGGAATGTCAACGAAGTCTTGAAGCAGCGTATTCCGGATGATCTGTTGGTCACCGTAGCTGCATTCCAGCATGTCGAGGACTTCCCAGTATGCCACGTCGCATAGTCCGTAACCTTCGGCTCTCGAGTGCGGCGTTCCTTCAAGGTGTTTGAGAAGGTGCTGCAGCTTTTGCGTCGGTGCGAGACTGGTGTCGGACCCGACTAAGGTGAGGAAGTTGTCGCGGAACTCGTTGTATTCGCGGATGTCGCCGTCGAAGTTCCGCAGCTGGAGTTCTTCGAGGACGAGGTTCGCGTAGGCACCGGGCCGTCGGGTGAACGTGGCATTGCGATAGAACGCAGACTTGGCCATCTTGTCCTCCTCGCTGTCGTTGGACGGTCCATCAGGTGTGGTGCATGATGGCCCCTTCCCGCCGGCAGCCGCACGTGTGACGTCTGCTGTTGCTGTTGTCGCTGCTGCTCCTTGGCTAGTAACTTGGGTTGCGCCAAGTTGATCCGCGTAGGTAGCGGTCGGTTCCGGATCCCTGTCACGGATAGGCTGCACTTCGTTGTCGGGGTTGGCGATGCTGTCGACCCGAGCGGTATTTGTGCCTAGCTCCTGCGCGGGCGATGAACCCGTGGCGCTGGAAGGATGGTGTGCCGGGTGGGATACACGCTGCTCGGTTGGCAGAAGAACCGTCTTCGACGACTGAGTGTAACGCTTAGTGTAGGGGACCGGTATCCGGCTAGCAACAGGACGAACTGCAGCAACGGAGTGTGTCGCATATGCAGCGGTATTGCCGGAGGGTCCAACGGAGTGTGTTGGTTGCAGCGGGAAGGAATCGGTAGTGATGGCGGGATCGCAGCGGAACGGGTCTCGTTGGAACGGTGCGCTGAAGCGATGCGTAGCATGAAGTCGATTTTGGCGCTGGTTGTCGTTGCGAGACGGCAGCTGCAGGTTGCTTGGTGTGGCGGTTTGTCGAGCTGCAACGTCTGCTTGATGAGGTAAGTGTCGCCTGTACTCGAGGGAACGGTCCTCGCAGGTGTTCTGGTTCCTCCGCTCCGGTTGAGTCGTGTTCTGGTTGTCCACCTTCCATGCTGGCAGGATACTCTGCGACCAGGACATGGGGCCTGATAAGGTGGGCTGGCGTAAACCGGGCAAGGGGCCGCGTCAACGGAGTGTGTTGAATGGCGGTTCGGGTTTTTGGGCCGAGAACCATCCAACGGAGTGTGTTGGTTAAGGTCCGAGGACGTAGAGTAGGAGGATGTTGTAGCAGGAACTGCCGATGTCGTTCAGCAGCGGTTGAGTTCCCCACGTGTCGAGAACAGAAAGGGTAGCTAGTCCTCCCCGTTCAAGGCAGGCCTAATTTCGGCTAGGCGTCCGGACCTGTGCACTCGGTCTGATGGTCTTCTTGTCCTGCTGCTTGTCCTCTACGCTATGGTCCCTTGCTGTCCGCCAGTAGCGCAATCACTTTATCTCAAACTTGGGTAATAAAACCAGTGTAAAGAACACGCAAAATATGGACACGAAATAAAGGTTAAAAGCGGAGAATGGGCCGTGCTCTCAGGCCGCCCCGACGGAGTNAAGCACACTTTTGATGGCTCCTTACATTCGGTACGATGATCTCGTAGGGCTGCCCATAGAACTCCGGTGCGAAGCTGTTATAGTTACGAACGCGAATAGTGATCAGAGGGTACGCGTTTCCGTTGCAGGAGATGGTGAGGAATAGTAAAGTCTCGTTCACCGGGGATGGGAACGACGGAAGCGTCAGCACTTTCCGGTTGATCACCATGAACTGGCCGTTCTGCCTTGTATCGACGTAGAAGTGATCAGTGAAGCTTTCCTAACACGGAACTCGGTTGTTTGTATGCCTGGCAGACGCATGCAAGCAAACCTGCAAGTTGTTTGAGCGCACGTCCAGCACCTTAAGTGCCGCTTGAGGGGGTTCGACAACGGTGTCTACGATCACCGACTCTTCCGGCGTGTCCGCGCGAATGTCGAAAAAGAAGGGAGACACGTCTGATTCGGGAAACGTGCATTCTAAGTTGGTTGGTTCTTAACCGCAGGACTACCTTCAAGTGCAAACGTGCTCTTAACTGTCACTAACCTTGGGCTCTAGCATGTGCCAAATGGGTACACGTAACGAACAATGCAATCCACCAAATCTCCATTAGCAGCAGTCTTCTTGATCGCGCGCGCAACATATCGTTCGACCACAAGCATTCACTTCAGCGCTGCAAGTCAGTAATTAGCAAGCGTTAAATGGACGAAATTCCGGATGCATGTGGGTACGAGCTTGTCCCGAGACGTAGAGTCTATACAGTGCAACAAGCCATTCACGTTTCGCGTCAATGTAGAAAAACTCAAGGTTAAAAACGAGGGGCTTGCATAGGGCTGGACAAGGCTGGGGGCATTTTAAAATTTAAACCGATACCGATAGTAAAAAAACAAACCGATACCGATACCTCCAAAATGGCCCGATAGTTTCGGAAAACCGATACCTGGTATCGGTCCCAGCCCTGGGGCTGGACTTCCGCGCAAAGAGGAAACACTGAATCCATACTGGGTCGGCTCGAAAACTTATGGACCTAGGACCACTGCTGGGACTTTTGGTGTACTGCTGCGCATTCTCATTGGTCTCCTGCCATAGTTGTAGGGTGAAGAGAAACAAAAAATGTATTGCATATGTGTTGCTCGCGCTCATCAAGAGGCGATGCGACAATGCGTAGCATACGCAGCGCGCAAAAAAGGTGACGCGCCTGCGTAAGGGATGCCGTAGGGGCGATCACCAGGTGAAAATCCGCGCGACAATTAGTAACACAGGGAACGCATGTGGCGTCAAAGATGGCAAACGGTTCTGGATTACTGGACGGAGATGCTGCAAGGGCGACGTACCGTCGTGAGTTAATGATCGCTCCACTTTAGCTGCACAATAGGTAAGGGCGTCATGATCCTCACAGATGTTTCTCACCTTGCACGCATCGCGACGTAGGAAGCCGCGGGCACAATGCACTGCAGCAAACGTCAAAATAACCACCGGGTGCATCTTCAGACCCTGATACATGCGGGTAGACGGTTACATGATGATACGTAATCGCAAGAAAGTTAACTGCCGTTTTTGGTAGGGTCTGCTGAACTTCGATACATGGTCTTACCGAACCTATCGTCAATTGCAATGCGGATGCAGGTCAGGACAAGAAATGGTCATCAAAGGACGAGGACGTTTGGCTCGGAGCGCCCGAAACGGAATCGCCATGAACATGTTTGTTGAATGCCAGGAAATTAATATAGCAAATTATACCGCCGAAGGTCACTCGAACAAAAAGATCGTCGCAGGTCAGACGCTACCCTCGGTTCTGCTTGGTTTTAGGGCTTCTTGAAAGTCTCATTAACATAAATTTGTGACAAAATTTGCTCAACGACTAAACACTGGAGTTAGAGACTACCTGTCCTCTCATTGTGCCTCACGCCCATACGTGCGAAACATCGAAAACCCTTTAAAACAATGAGCAGAATCAATTTGATGGGCTTAGTAGGAGCCTGTCTAATCTCAGATCCCGTCAATTAGGTCGGCTGCGGTAAGAAGGTGGAATGCGCCGCAGGGTAATCCGGGTGAGAATTGGTAATGGTTGATTCAGGTGGGTATCCGGAAGACGACTGCGAAACGACATCCTTCCTGACGCGAACTGATAGGAAAGCCAACGTCGGGAAGCGAATTGGAGATGAACCACGGTCATCTTCGACACCTCCTTGTTGTAAACGAGCCAAAGAGCTGTTGCCAACCGTAACGAGGTGTTCGAAAAATGTTGTAGGTTGCTAATGACGTGACCAGACAGCATCGCACACAAGGAAACACAAGGAGACCGTGAGTTCCAGGATAAGTTCCAAACGAGGTCAGACTGCTGTTCACGACGGTCAGCGTTGTTTACTCTAGACCGCTGTGTTCAGAATACCCCCGCCATATGTTGCATGCGCAGAATAAGGTTGTTTTTACTACGACATTAACCAGTTCAAAAGTACGTATGGCTCAGAGTTCCCGCTTAGACTCGTGCCCGCTTAGACTCGTACCACCCTACATGTATTTTAAATTTTCTGTTGTTCAATGCGCTTTCTTCGCGGAAACCCGGAGTAGAATTAAGCGATATTTCCGCGAAAATGATGCGGTCTGTCTTAGACGGTCTAGCGACGCAGATAATCTTCGAGTAAAAGAGTAGTTAGAAGTAGTTCTTTGATATCTGACGGTAGAATATTTCGCCGGTTGCTTTGCAGTCTAGGTCATACATTGCGTATCCAGATTGATGACAGGCACCTACTGACTATATTTCATACACCTTGGTACGGCTGAAGTCCCCATCCATGCCCATGCCATGCTCATGAAGTCCCCATGCCCACACGGTCCTAGAAAGTAAACTGCGATTTGTTCTCATCGCTGCAGAACGATTGATCTGTGTTCAAATTGCTGCGGAAACGTTTGCTCAGTATTTACCCTAATGCTACTTTCTAGAGTCAGGCTTCAGCGACCAAATCATCGCTGTTTTGACAGACTGAGCGCACTTTTCAGATGGCTGACTTCTGAAACGATTGTGGCGATACTATACGCCATAAGATCGAAACCTCTGGCAGAAGCGGGACAATTCTGAAGCGCTGTTTTGCATTATAAAACGCCATTATCGAGATCGGTTGCGTTCGTCTTAGCAAGCAAACGGACAATTTTTATCGCGATAAACAACCTCTGAACAAAGTGCTTTCTCTTCAGAAGTTTTGCCGGATGGAGTCGGGTGGCATTCATATCGAAAGCCCAACGTCAATTCATCTGCGTACCGAATTTCAACAAGAACATGAGCCCGGAACGAGCTCCGATAACACCCATACGTCTTCGGACGACGAAGAACCAGTGGCCGGCACAAGCACGCCAGAATTCGTCAACACGATCGCATCAGTTAGCTCGTCAAAATCTGTTACGTCGGTCGGCGAACCATCTCTTCTTCAAGTATCCATTTCCACATCGGGGGCGAAAGCCAACAAGCGTCGGAAAATAAAGTAGGTAATTCGACGTCACACGCATCACCTAACGCAAATATCCACAGAACAAATTTCGAGGATGCTGAGAAGTTAAATGCCAAGCTTCCGGACGACACGAAGGAGGCACAACGCGCAGAACAACAGCGACAGGAGCGCAATGAACTTCGAAGGCAGGAACAGGTATGCCCAGCCGAGTCACTACGTTGTTAGTCCACAATTTAAGGAGATTACGGCGCAGTCATACGCGCCAATGCCTCTAGCTGCAGCGGCGGAACAGTACGCCGCGTACCCTTCTCACTTCGAGCAGTACCATCTACCGAGCACATCGCAGTCACATGACGATATAATTTTCGAGAAGCAGGTGGAGGGGCCGAACAGCAAGCGGTCTAAGACGAATGACGACGTTATCGAGCTTAGCAGCGACGACGATGATGATCACGTGATCACCGATCATCATGTCGGGTTCAATGGTAGGTTGATATCGAAGTCAAATTAGAGTGTGTAAACATACTTGGAGTTACTATCCGATGACGAGACGATGCTGAACGCTCTCTTGAATCACCGCAACGATTGAGTCACACATTTACACCTTAGGGCGTTCACTAATGCACCAACACCAAGCGGCGGGATGGTCACCGTTCGATCCTCATCCGCGTATTCGCATGCACCAGGAGGCGCAGATCAAAATGGAGGATGAACGGCGGCGTAGGAAGAGGCGAAAATCGGGAGACTACGACAACAATGAGCCAACCACGCACGGATTTCTACTGGTGAACGCGGGGAAGCCTCAGGACGATCCTGATGTCTTCGTTGCTGATCACCTGACGAACGTCCTCCAGCCACACCAACTCGGTGGCGTGCGCTTCCTGTAAGTTTGGCTCACTGCAACTCTGGCATGTTCTAAACGATTATTTTGAGGTACGACAACGTCATCGAGTCAATCAAAGACTTCAAGCAGTCACCCGGTCTTGGATGCATACTTGCTCACTCGATGGGTCTCGGAAAGACAATTCAGGTACGGGTCCGGTCAAGAATGCCCTACTGTCAGCTTACCAATATTTTATCTTTAGGTGATCACCTTCGTGGACATCTTCTTTCGCTACACCGAGGGCAGGAAAGTGCTCATCGTGTGCCCGATCAACGTTATTCAGAACTGGTATAACGAGTTCAACAAGGTACGTGGGACTCCATCGTCTCGTTGATAACTCCGACATGTTTCGGAGATACACTTACGGCGAGTTTGTAATTTAGTGGATGCCGGAAGACGTGCGTTTTGAGCATTTCGGTGTATACTTGCTCGGGGACGGCGTCAAGGGACTGGAAGCACGAGCACAGCTCATCGGTATGCCACTAATTTGTAACGTCTACGAAAGGTCATTTTCAGATAGATGGAATAGGGATGGAGGAGTGCTTCTGATGGGCTACGAAATGTTCCGAATTCTGGTAAAGAGCGACAAGCACAAGCAAAAGAAGATGACGGCGAAGGAGCTCCGCGAAATGCAAATGCAGCTAGCCGACGACAGGAAGACTGGTGCCGAAAACAAGAAAGCCCGTGAAGAGGGTCAGAGGAAAAGTAGTTAATCCCTTGGATGTCTTTACGAGAAATGGAAATTTCAGCTTTGATCGCGGCGCTCGTCGATCCTGGGCCTGATCTTGTTGTCTGCGACGAAGGACATCGGATCAAGAATCTAAAGGCCAACATTGCTGACGCACTGCGCAGCATACGCACTAGGTACGTAGCCCTTGCGGGCCAAGTTTCGCGCCCTACAATAGCCGGTCGCTGCCACCCGTCCGTCGATCGCGTGACGTTTTACTTTCAGAGTTTATTTTTGCAAAAACATTTTGAGCATTTGTTGAGATTATCAAGATGCCAACGACGCTTCGTTTTTTTCAGGCGACGAGTAGTGCTCACCGGCTATCCTCTGCAGAACAACCTCATGGAGTACTTTTGCATGGTCGATTTTGTCCGCCCTTCCTTCTTGGGCACGCGAAAGAATTTTGCCACGATGTTCGATCGACCGATAAAGAACGGGCAGTGCATCGACTCGACCGCCCGCGACGTAAAGGTTGCCAGGCAGAGAACACACGTCCTAGTCCAGATGCTTCGAGGCTTCGTTCAAAGGTAGGCCAACAGTACATGCCTAAGGGATTGACGCATTCGTTTTAGAAGAACGCAGCATATCTTGAAAAAGATCCTACCCGAGAGCAAGGAGTACGTTGTCCTCTTGCGCAAGTCTCCAGTGCAACACGCGCTCTACCGCAGCTTTGTACTTTACGCCTCCGACGAAATACGGGAACAGAACGCTAATTTCTTCAATCCGCTGAAGGCATTTGCCATTTGCTCAAAGGTCAGTGTAGTCAGATTCAATTTCAAACTGATATCCTGGTGTTTGTGCAACTATCGATCACGTTTAGATATGGAACCATCCAGACCTGCTGTTCAACGCATACACGAAAAAGAAGAGCGAGCAGAGGCAAGCTGACCAGCCCGCCTTCGATGACAGCTTCCTCGGCGTGAATCAGCATCACAGCAATGGCGTGAACGGACCAGGACTTACAACCTCTCATTCGACCCCTTCATTCAGCGAGACCTTCATGTGCGCTCCGGAAGGTTACAACACACAGGCGCAATCAGGGACGTCCGTTCGAAACTTCGTGTCCGGAAGCCAGCTCGTGCAGGACAACCACGCCGGCTCTCAGGGGCTTGGATTCAACGGAAATTACGGCAACCCCGCCTCGCACCCTTTCAACGCGAACTTCATGCAGCAACAACAGTTTCAAGCGCATCAACAGCAACCCTGCTACGTCTCTGACTACGCACAGTCGTATCGAGTGCCCGGACCGTATACGCAGTCAAATTCCTACTGGCCCCGCTTCGAAATGCAGTGTCCGCCGAACTCGACTGCCGCCTTACAATGCTTGCCAGGATCGGGATGGAGCGACGACCCCTCGCCGATGTCAGCAGACCAGCAGTGGAGTAACGGCAGCAGCTCGAGCACCCAGCAGAGTTTAATGTCGTCGGCCGATTGGACTGGGCCTCCCAGCGTTTCTGCATCTTCAAGCAGCGTCTTCGACGATCCTGGCCCGAGAGCGAAGACAACTCGCAAGCCAAAGCAGACGCTGGCGACAGCCTTATATGGCGACGACGAAAGGTGGGACGATAATACGATTCGGTTCGACTGGGCCGAGAGCATCATGTCGCGGTTCGACACTGGTCACATCGACAACAGCTACAAGATGCGTGTTGCTATGTAAGTCCTTGCGCATCGATGCAAAAATCCTGATACACCCGTTTAAGGTCGATCATTGACGAAACAACAAGGCGAGGAGAGAAGATCCTCTTCTTCAGGCAAGTGCCCTCTAACTTAATTTTCGCGACCAGGAGCTTTAGCGGGAGCATTCTCACTCTTGATCTCTTCGAAAACTTCCTTACTTCCCAGATGCGACTGCAACTGCGCGATTCCAGTGAAGAATGGAAAAAGAACGTCACCTACTGCCGTAGGTTTTTAGGAAGTCTGCAGTTGTACCGCGACGTTTGCAGGCTTCGACGGCTCTACTTCTGGCGTGGATCGTGAGAAGATGATTAATCGGTTCAATGAAGACCCCGGTCTTCATTTGTTTCTTATATCGACGCGAGCCGGGTCGCTAGGCGTTAACCTGGTACGCAATTTCACGTTTTACTGCTGTATTTTGTTGATCTCACAAACTCTTTGTACGTTCAGGTATCGGCTAGCCGCGTCATCATCTTCGACGCAAGCTGGAACCCCTGCCACGACGCACAAGCGGTATGTCGAATCTACCGCTACGGGCAGCAGAAGAAGACGTTCATCTACCGCCTCATTATGAACAACAGCATGGAAAAGGCGATATTTAACAGGCAGATCTCCAAGCACGGGCTACAGCGTAAATCGTATGGCCTTTGAGTGCGGTCATCAGTTTCTGCTCTAGAGCGCGTTGTTGACGAACAAAACATCGATGCGAATGTGACGACCAACGAGATCGAAAATCTCCTAGCCTACGATGTAAGTGCATTTGTCGTAGTTTCGTAAAATTTTGCTCTTCCAGGAAAGCCAAGACGTTGTTACCGGCGATTGGGACGTTAGCACATGGGAAGTTGAGGATGAGCTACTGCTAAACGTCGCGCGCGAGCATTCGAATCTATTCGCTGAGGTACGTCCAAGTTTAAATTGAGCTGTGGCATCACATGCTTCTTTTTTGCTAACCCAATGCGTACACCATGCTTCGTATATTCAGCCACCATTCCTGCACGAGTCACTCATGCTGGAACGCGAAGAGGGCCTGAGCCGTGAAGAGAAGCTAGAGGCGGAACTGCTGTACAATCGCGAGAAGAATGGTGTAGTGCCTTCCGAGGAGTTGCTCGACGGCGGTTCAAGCACTACACTCGGAGAACTGTTGAGTAGCATTCACCGACGACCGTCGGCTCCAGGATATTCTCCAGCGCTTCCGTACCCAACGTATTTGTCGCCCTCCTCACTTATTCTTAAAGTGCTCCTTTTAGCGAAAACTTCATGGCAAGACCATTGGGTATGCTCCAGCGAGTGCACCATCCTTCTCCACTTCCAAAGAGCTTGGAACTGGCACGCTTCCAAAATCCGGCACTGTTCCATCCACAAGCCAACCGATTCTATGCACCGCCTCATATGGCGTTGCCCGACCAAAATCGCATGCCACCGCCGGCTATCGTGCGTCCACCCGTTACTCGACCGTTGGATCGCGTGTTGATCGAATACGGTACGCCGCCACCCCTGGCACACGTCACTCAACCCACGTATTGTAGATATCACGTTGCCTTCGCTCAACGAGAAGCCGGTTACACTGAGGCAAGGAGACAACGCTGCAGTATTCCGAACGTCGAACAGAGTCTACCTGAGAACCAACGACGGTTACCTTCTTGACGCCACCGGAACCATCTACGACAGGCGACCTACCCTGTCAGACGAAGTCATAGAGCTTGACTAGCGTTGTTGTGTAGGCGATTAGACCGTCCCATTATTAATCGTCGGCTAGTATCCCGTTGAACGGGTGTGCGGTAGTGTTGTCGCTTAGTCGTGCAAATTTTACTAAGTATGCAATTTGTATGTGGATACGTGTATAGTCATTCATGTTAACAGGCTCTATGCGCGGAGCCTACTTCTGAATAAAGCCTGAATAAAAGATAGCGCTCTGGCACAAAGCAGAAAGCTGTTAGGATAGGCTTACGAGTGCTGTCCCATGAAACTAAAACTAGGTTCAATGACGTGGATGAAGCAGCCCACACTAAAATGTTGTTTTGATTCGATACTATTTTGCACAAATCATTCTGATTCTGCCCCAATTTTACCACCATAAAATCGTCCTGTTCTGGCAAGATTTCCCAATGTTTAGCATCAAGAATAAGTCGTCTTGTACCAACTTCTACGCAAAAAAGAGTGCCGTCTCATGTGTGCTAGCATACGCGCATGTTTTGAATGGGCCAGGGATCAAGCGGTGGGCCAGTAAAGATCCCATGCGAATCATTCATTACGACAATCCGTTGGAACATGCAGACGCAAGCTGCTCAGATAACGAATCTCTGCTGATGATCAAAATAAGGAAGACCGCATGAGCGAGAAAGCAATATCCAGCGGCGAACGTTTGCGCCTGCTTTGACACACTTTACATCCAATCTTGCGCGGCTCATTGAGTGCCATTGATACATTTTCCTCTCCTCCAAAATGTCTTGCACCAGACAGGCGGTTTCCTGTTGACGCCTGGCTTGCTTGTCTTGTAAGGCTCCCGTCATCACGTTGCCGGGAGCCTCGCCGCTATAACGTAATTAAACCGCACAGGCCCAAACATTTAGGGTGCCAGGTGTTAGGAACAGGCTTCTATGGCTGCCTGCAATAAAAAAAGACAGCCTGAGACGGTTAATTTTCGGTTTTGCTCCGATTGGAGACGATACTATGTAATTATGTAACATCTGGATACACCGTTCGAAATCATCCTTGCAACCTATCATTACATGTTGGTGACGAACCGGCGCTGCCTGCACTGTCTGCGACATGTCCTTTTGCTACTGGAACACCGTGCCTTTTCGGAAGCCCTCTTAAGCCAACCTGCCTTTGTTCTTTGCTTTGTTTAGCGGCACAGTGACATAGAATTCCATTAAATTTCCCAAACTGTTTAGTAGAAAACGTGAGAGCATTCATGATTGAATCGTCGGTATTATACAAAAAGCGTGGTTCGCTGCGCCTCAACACCTTTTTTCACGGCCGTTTGTCGGCCCTCACCTTGCGAGCCGATGCCTATTATGCACGAGAGGAAATATAATGGACGAGAGTCCTGCGGTCGGGATGGGACGCACATGAATCCCTGCCGGTGAATGGCATGAAAGCAGAGGGCCTTTGGGATTGTGTGGACATTCCGTTTCTTCCTCAGCGGGAACGTCTTTTGCGCGCTCCCTCGCAAGCCGCCAGCTCGGACAGGAGGGCAAGCGGGGACCACCATCACTGCAGACCTAACCGCGCGAGGGGCTACCTGGCCTCACCGTGTGTCCTCGACCCTACGCGAGACGCTCATTAACCTTCTCGAGGTTCTCTTGTTTGCAATTCCTTAGAGAGTGTCCACTCTCGGCTTAGCTTTCGTCTCAACTTGATAGTCACAATATTGCGCCGTTCGGTCGTTCCACTCTGTGGCGCTGTCCAGTTGGAGATCTCGCTTAACAACTGTTTCCTAGCCAATTTTAACTTTTCCTGTAGCATGATACTCTCCCTATGTAGACGAACATCGAGCCGCTATCATTACCAGCTTATTGCGTGATGGTGAATGCATGGGACAAGTTGCTACGCCACGAAGAAACTTGCAGCCTGCGCGCTTTGATTGCGCTAAACCATCCCCGCGCAACGAAGCTGCAACGCATTCGCCTCCTTAGGATTTGTGTCGCCGGTTTTGCGACCGCTTCCAGCCACTGAAGCGCGCCCGCAGCAGCCGAAAGAAGCTAGCCGCGGGACAAATGTGAATGCTTGAGCCCATACCCAATTAAATCGATGGATCTTGCGTCGAACAGTCCCATATGCGTTCTTTCAATACTACGCAACAATGACCGTCTCGTATGGGTGCACACGGGCTGGTCATCCGTGTGGCCGTGCAAAAAACACGTCCAGATTTTTTCTTTATGAATCACGGTAGGCCTTTCGAGCGGACGGAAACAGACCATGTTCACCGTTTGTAGCCATTCGGATAACTGTTTGCGGTCTCGGCCTCGGTTGAGGTCGTCCGTAATCTGGCGCTATACACGCTTGGTGTACCATGACCCATTATTAACGCGTTCACCTCGAAATTCGCTCAGCGTCATCGCACTGTGATCAAGCGCTTAGTGAGAAACATAGTGCTTCGAGAAGGACGTAGCTCTTTTCGATATGATGCCTACTTCTGATCCGAAGCCATACCCTTTAAACGAAGCCTGAATACGCGTGGCGCAACCGATAAATGTGCGTTTTTTTGGGTCGTCGGAAGGAACAAACAAGCCGTCTTCGTCGCGTATCGATGACCTGTCGGATCCGGACGACTGCTTAGCGCGCTTAAGGAATTTATTTATTAGTTTCTGCGTGTTCCCACGCGGGCCTCGGTGACTCACTGTTTTCAGCTGTTCGAGGTACGTCGACCACTGGCCATCCTCCCTTAAATGGGCGCCCTGTCATAACTCCGGAATGCACATTACCTATTGCTAACCTGTCGGTACTCCTTCTGGTCCGCCGTAACAAATCAAAAATATGGCTTCTACAGATAGAGGCACGGACGGAATGATGGGAAGACTGCATTTTGAAATGAAAGGTAAGCCCTACGCGTGCGTGACTTTGGGTAAATGACATTTCGCTAGGTCTGTGTAAAATCGTCAGTCGTCATCCCCCTTTTCCCAGTTGGTTCGGTCCGCTCTAGTCATCAGTGGGACTTTTAGGCATCATAGGCTTTGCTCGACTGGCATCCGGAGATGTGTTCGAGGTTGTCATCAAGCACGGCTCGCAGAAGTGGAAATCCCGAGCGAAGACTCTGCCGGATCGGACGCAAAAGTGGGAAAGTAGCTCGACGGTGCTCAGTATTCGACCAAGTATGCCTATCGTGGTCAAGGTGAGTTAGTTTAAGCGAGTGGTGGGTTCTGACGCGAGTTCTAGGTGCTTGAAGTGAAGTTGTTCAAGTCTCGCACTCTGAACGAGCGAACTTTTGACCCCACGAAGTTCTGTTCTTCTCAAGCGCAGCTCGTGACAATGAATCTCAATGCCACCGGGACCATCAAGATGCAGCTCGTTGTTGTATGGCTGTAAGCCACTAATATCAACAAGTGGTTTTTCAAAAGAAAATTTAGCCCGCTCTTGAGTCAACCGGCGAAAATAAGAACTTCCCAGAGCGCCAACATGCAACAGCTGCAGCAGTCACAAACGCCGGACCTTGGAAGCCCTGTAGATCATAGAGCCAACTCGGATTCGATGAGTCCCCGAAGCGTAAAAACCGCTGATCGAAGCCCTCCGCGTGTTCGCCTTCGGGAGAAGAAACGTGAGGGCAATGGTGCGAATGTGTCGAACAAACAACGGTGGCGATCGTCTACCACGCTCCTAGATGCTCTCTATGACGACCTCTCGAAGAGCATACCGACAATAGATGATGTAAGCTTTTACAGACGCAATTGTGTTTATTTGATGTCTTTTCAGCTTGCGGTTATAAGCACTAACAAGAAGGGTCTCCACAAATCCGCTGTTTCGGAATGCCACGTTGAACCTGACAGAAACCGGAGCACAGCGTCCTGCGGTTACTCCTTTGGAACTAGAGCAGCACACGAATGGATTCGGTCCACCAGTCTTACACACTTGGCAAACGGCACCAGTGCGGATGCAAGCGACTCACCTAACCACAACCTCGCTCACGTCCTAAGTGAGGCTCCGTCACCGGCATTGAACCATATCAGCGAGCTGTTGACGTTGATCGACGGCCTTCGGGAACAGCTGAAGGATCACCGCGGGGCGGAGTACACCGAGCTAACCGCATTCGAGGCTGCAATGCTTAACTGGGAGGCCGTTCTAAAGCTGAACAAAGCGGTGCTGATAAGCGAGCGTCGAGCTCCGCATCGAAGAAGTTCACACGCACAACGCCTCGCGAAGCGCTCCAGTCTCTGTCTGCAGCGATCGCCCTCCATCACCTCGTCCGACGAAATCGACAATAATATCCTCATGAATGCCGTTGCCCCTGACCAAGCGTACGTCATGAAGAACAGAAAACCTGTGCTGATTAGCGTTGCCCATACTACTTGTTGTAGGTTCGAGAACGATAGTGGCATCGACTCTTTGCGTCAGCACATTTCACCGTACAATTTCCAAACGCCTAATGATAGCGCCTCACCAAGTCTTATGTCGCGTGGCGGCAGCGGGCCATCTCAGCGGCGATTCAAGCAGGTAAGCCGCTTATCTCAATACGTGTACGTCGCCTACAATATGCTGAAATTTAGTTCAAGGAACGGCGCAAGTCCCTTGGTATTCCGAATGACCTAAGCATGGAGTGCGTGACCCTGTTTGGAAGCAACTCGCGGCAATTGGACGCGGGTGCATGCGACTCTAAGAGTGGCGATGCGGCAGTGTCGCACACGGCAGCGAGTGGTCATGTTGAAGTGGACGAATGCTTAACGCACCACCTACATCATGCATCGATGACACTAAAAGTACGTCGCGGAGTCGATTAGATTACAGTGCGGACGTGACTTAGGCGATGCCCGTCGCAAGCAGCCCATTGCAATATCGCCTCACGGATATGCTGTACCGCATGGAGCAGGACACGATTGCTCTCGAAGAACTTCTACAAATTACTGACTCGCTACCGTCCATGCCCAACGTCACTAACAGTAAGTCGGTATCCTTCTGCAATTGGCTGTCCCGCCGGGAGAGCAGGCTGGCTTTTTACGAGGAAGGTGGGGAGCACGCAACTAGGAAGAGTACGACAAAATCAAACATGAGGGGCCACGAACACAAATACAGGTTTTGGGTTTATAACTAGCGACTGGCCGCGCTTCGCGCGGTCGGCGCCGATGTCGGTGATTGCTCGTACAAATAACTTACGCTTGGTCTTAAACAGGACAGTCGGTATTACATTTGAGAGCCCGTCTTATCTGGCCCTACCACCGTAGACCTACCCAGTTGTACTGGCGCTGTTAGCCCTAACGCATGAGTCGTATTTCTACGGCATGCATCTTTGCTTTACCGCATGCAACGTAGCCTTACCGCATGTACCGTAGTGTCGCTGCATGCATCGTATATGCTCATAGCGGTATAGCACGCGTATATTCGTAATGCGCAGCGACAAGCATTCGTCATGCGCATAGCGGTAAGCATGCACGTAGCGGTATAGCAGGCGCATAGTGAAGCATAGTGAAGCGACTAGGCTTTGCAATCTCGTAATTTTTCCAGTACACATTCGTGTGAACAGACATCGTTGATTGTTAGGGATTGCAACAGTCCGTATCTAGTATTGAACGAGCTCGGTGCAGACGCGGACTTGCAAGAGATATGGCTTTCTTCCTGCTACCCTCTTCGAGCAGCCCTCGTTGTGCCTCTGTCGGCGTTACGAGATCACATCGCTAGAGCGCTCAGGCCCATCGTTTCCACTAGATATCCTGATCTGATTACTAATGGTACGTTTCCAAAAGTACTTTCGTTGCGGTGATTCAATGATGATTTAGTATTGAACACCGTACTCAGGCTGTTAACGTCTGCCGGTGACTGGCACCCTGAGCGAGTGAGCCTCTTCCAGTTCGTTGCGCTGTTTCGTGCGAAGCTCTTTGCACCGTTCATTGAGAATCTTGCACATGAAGGTACTTTACGCTTAGTACTTCTTAGCATTTCGTCGACTTTAGCGTGGATAATCTCGAACCTCACATCGACGAAATCCAACGTCGTGCGCGATGTGATGAAGCGCCTGAGTAATGTTCCGGTGGTGCCTCCTATCGAGTGTCTTCGCCACATTAGCCTTGTCTTGGTTTCGGACCGCTCCGAATCTGCAGCAGTTTGTAAGAGCGCATACCACTAATGAACAAGGTCCTAGTGGCTACGTTTAGGTCAATATTTCCGCTCCGCAAACATTACGCTCTCGAATGACTTGGCTGCTTGCTTCGTATGCCTGCTCGAACATGCCGATGCTGAAAGTCGACGTGGCGCCTGTCGTGCATTAGCTCTGCTTCAGGTACACGCGATTTAAGCTCGGTTAATAGGCTTCCTTTTAGAATCATGGCGCAATCGAGCCGCTCACTTTCGTAAGCCGCGAAGATTCTTCGGATGCGGTACGGAAGGAAGCATGCCGGGCATTAGAACGCCTTTGGCCGCTGTACAAAGCCCACAATGAAATGACGAAGATATAATGTTAAAAGAGCAGAGGAATTCAGTTATGTTTCTTCCACCCTTGATTCGAAATGGCATCTTTTCTGGCTCACTGTGAACCTACGCTACCACATGCATTTTCAGTTGCCATAGCCCTTTGTACAGCTGACTTCGCTTTTCCATATCTGCATGCTTGTCTTTCTCTATCGTGTGGCTTCATCAATAGTGCCTTGTTAGCGGATAATAGTCTTTCATTATGTTGTCAAGAAATGCAATAATAAACGCACAATTATTACATCAGTTAGCGCGACCGAACTTGACTGGCACGACTTTGTCAGCTTCGCTTTCGACTTGGCTTGCCGACGCTCTACTAAAAACAGGTCAATTTGCTACACCCTTACGCATGTACCACTTACCTTGACTTTGCATTGCGAACCTCGGCCGAAGATGGTACTCGTATCGGGACGGCTTTCGCACCGCGTACAACGCTGCCTTTTGAATCGACGAGGTTCACCTGCACCAAAGTATTCACGCCGTAGTTCTTACCCTCTGGCGGTGGCACCTAGAGAGAGAGAGGATTTCTAGGCCCACGATACACACATAAATCGTAGTTCTTTATTACAGGGAGTTAGGCTGGGTCAAGGCTTCTCAATGAAACTTTAAGGCCTGGAGACCCGTAGAGCCGAGGGGCCGTCGAGCTGTTGCGAGTGCCGATACGTACCGTGACGCGTGGAAGAGCTCGCGACGTCCCAGTGGGTTGGACTACGTTCACCGGGGCGGTCACGGGCGTTCCCGAGGATTTGCGCCCTTTCTTCTTCTTCTCGAAAATAACCGGCGCCTTGCCCAGCGGTTGTTCGGTGGTCGACGTTTCAGAAGACGAGCTGACCTACAACACTAGAAATTTGGAGGGATTGCTTGTACGCTGATACGACCTTCTGAATTGCTCGATTACTCGTTGTCTCCTGGGACTCATCGGCTGGCGAGTTCAATGCTGCGATCATTCGAGAACGCAGAGAGAGGTTCGGAGGTGTTCGCACGTTTGAAGGCGAATCTGACTAAACCGTATCTAGCGTACACTAGCGTAGCTCAAACTTGTCTCTACGACTGCCCGTCATAGTGAACAACTATTCTCGTGGAACTGACGATCTACCTGTTCAGCTGAAGGAACAATAGGTGCTTCACTGTCCCCAACGGCCTTTGCCGGCCGGAGCCCTGCGGGTAGGTCGATGGCCAGCGAGGAAGCTAGCACAGAAAGGGCTAGGAGGTAGAGCTTCATCACGCACAGAAAGCGAAACCGCGCTGATCAGGTGCGACGAAAGTGAGTATGATCCAAGTTTCGCCGGAGCGAACGTTTATCCGCCACAATAACCGGGTCATTCTCCAATCGCTGCTTCTCCCGGTCGAAAAAAACTGCTACTTCACGCAATAAATTATGGCGACCCAACAAGGAGCAGGCATGGTTGCGCGGGCAGACGGACACACCTATTTGTTTAAGCGTCCGCGACTCTAAGCTGATACGGTTAAATGCATCCCCGAATTTTACTTTGAATACATACGTTTTATTCGCGTCTAAATCAAGCTTGACTTTAAATGTTATAGCTTTTACGGCAAAGAATGTTCCATTCCGAGTTGTAATTGTGTCTTAGGCAGGTAAGCAAACGTACGGCCCCAAGATCGCTGCGAACGAATTTAAGAAGGCTTTATTCAGGGTGCAGAAACGTTGATACAATTGGTGTCTGCGGATTAACTATCACTCAGTAAGAAATCCGTGATGAAACATGCCAAGGGTATGCCTGCACGTCACCGCTGTGCCAAAGCAACTATTATTCGCGTGTAGAGTGCAGCCATATTCTGCGTTTAGCATTTTCGCCATGAAGAGATTAGTGGAGAAGGTCTCACAGTTGATATGTACACAGCAAGCATGAGGGTATAGGTACTTTGGATGCAGGCCGCGTATATCGGTCGAAGCTTGCGCCGTCGCTTAAAGCGCCCTGTAGATTACGATCAGCAGAGAAAACATCATGACGACGGCTACCACGAGCAGCACCATGCGATTCTGTATCACTCTGTAACAGAACCGTATCATTATTGGTTGTAGGAACACGGATTACCTCTGGATCATCACGGATACCACCTTGTTGCTGGTGGAGAGGTCTGCGTCTGCTTCACGAAGGCGTTCCCGCGCTCGTGAAATGGTTTCCCGCTGCTGTCCGAGGTTTTGCAGAACTTCCGTGCCGATCTGAATCACTCAGTGAGTTCTCAAAAACAGACAGTAATGAACGGACTTGTTCAGTTTCCACAGTTATGCGGTAGGCGTCGTCGATCTTTCTCGTTGTGCGCTCCAAGCGCTCCGTGTTTGCAATGAGCTGGTCTTGCTTAACACGAACAGCACACATGCGAAGCAGTGAATGTCAGCAGTACCTGATCAAGACTGATTCCTTCGTCAAAGCCGAGAAGCTCGTCCCGACTGGATCCCTCCTTGAGTCTGTTGATAGCCTTTGTGAGCTCGTTATCGAGCTGCTTCTTGTCGCTGCGATAGCTCCTCACTCTCAGGTCGTACTTTGAGCGATCCGGTCTAAACAAGAACCTGGTATCGTATTCACCCATGCGTCAGAGCTTAAAATCGACCGGTACTCACCCAGTGGAATCGAGTTCACGGACACTGAGCTCCATCTGTTCAAGAAGGTCCTCGACCTCGGCGAGCATGCGTCGAATCTCATTAACGCCGGTGGCCTGCTCTGACTTTGGTAGTTGACTAAGCTGACCTATTTTGGCCGTGATCTCCGCAGTGTTGACCGAATATTGCTGCTCAAATTGGCTCAATAGTGTCGTAGTGGCCGACATCTGCAAGAGTCGCTCGTTTTCGCATGTTACGCCACCGGTCCAGAAGTAGCATGGAAAGCCAGTAACGCGCATCATATGCATTAGTGATCCAATTTTTATTTATGTCCAAGTTATACAACAGTAACATTGACGTCACCAACAAAGAACCCTCGTACAAGGCACGTATCAGCAAAACTACAAGGTTAGGCTCGGAAATGGGCAAATGCGCGATTTGCCTCACATAACTTATGAAGGTCCTGCTTGGCCTGCACTGTTAAACCTTCATTCTTTGCCGCAGCAAGAAACTCGTTTGCTAGGACCTCTCTGAAGAGCATGTTGTTGCCGCGCTTCGCCTTCTCTCGACAGACGTCACGTAGCATCTTCATCGCTCGAAACTCGGCTTCTCGTTCTTCCATGGGGTATGGGACTTGATAGGTTGAGCCTCCTGAACACACTTGGAGTAAAGGGTGATAACTGGCGTGGAAACGTACCTCTAACCATCGGCAGAATCTTCATGAGCGGACGGCAATTCAGTAGTGCCTTATTTGCAATTACGAATGGGTCCAGCTCGATCGCATTCTTCTCCTCTTCTGTCTTCGCGTTCCGCCAAGCCTTGTACTGTCTTCTCTTCACTGCCTCCAACGCCCATAGCACGTTGTCACGCGACGTCTCCTTCTTGCCTTCCGTCAAGCATACGCGAACCAGCTTATCCACCACGCGGTTCCTGTAGAAGACCGGCGTTTCGTCGGACTTCATCGCTTTGATCCACATAAAGTTGCGGGGATCGTCCTGTGCTAAGGGTTTGTCCAACTGCAAACCCTCTTTGTTATGCGCATCTTTAGCTTATTATAGTTTAAACAACGGATAGGGCTAACCTTCTCTAGTTCAACGGTTGCTTCCGTAAAGGCCTTCACGTCATACTGCGATTTCGTCGCAGCCGTAATCGACAACCTTCGCCATTGGGTGAGCGAGGACGCCTTCTGCAGAACGAATTTCGAGGTAGTTGCCATCTATAAGCAATAGGGGTCAGTTATGATCGCAAACGTATAAGCCCACCAAATGCGCATGCTGAATAAAAGCTATACAGGTTAGAAAGGGCACTTGGCCAAGCCTAGTCGATTCAGCGTCGCTGTAAGGTCTCGTGAGGAAAGGGCGCTAAACTCGCCAACTTTAAGACATCCAGACTACGGATTCAGTTTGTACGATCTTCTGCAAATCTGACGACGATCTAAAGCCGCCAAACGCACGTTTATTCAGCTCCTCGTGGCGCACGCGACATTCGGGCCAATGGTAAAGCCTAAGAAGCAGGTCAGACCAGGCCTGGCGACGGCCGACACGAGTATTTTGACATTCTTCAAGCGGCCAAATGATCAGCGCAGCAGTTCCGAAGCCGTCATAACTCTCTCGGTAGGCTAACAACAATTTTACCTAGAAAGAACTAGTTGCAATTTTAGGATGAAGATTCGAAGGACCCGGTTGGTAATAATTCAACTACGTCGAAGACTAGCCGCAGAGAGGCGCTGAAGACGCTGAAACGCGATAGCAACAAGAGAAAACGCGTTAGCACGGCACCATTGGAAGCGAACGACGAAGAAAGCTCCAACGACGTACCCTATGCTCAGAAGGAGAATGCAGAAGGTCAGGCAGGTAGACATACGTCACATAACAGTTCAGCATTTTAGGACAACGGAAAAGACCTCGCAAACCGTCTGTAGCGATAACACCGAGTTCAGAAGACGTGCAATGCGCGGCTGTTGAAAGTAGGTGGCCCGATGACGACAACCGCCAAATAATGCTATACATCTAGATAGTGAAGTTCGGAGTCAGGACGGATCCGCGTTGGCAGCAGGCAAAGATGCTGTAACGGAAGCATCGTCCGATGCCACGAACAATATCGCAAATCGCCCTAGTCTGCTAGAAGAAAGGAAAAGAGTGCAACCGCACCTCGCGGTCGGCGAGTGACGAGCTATGCTGGTAAGCAGTCTTGCTCCTCAAGAAGTAACGTCCTCAAGGTTTAGAGTCCAACTTTCCCATGTCCAGTTGGCAACATGTCGGCTATACGTCAGGGAACGCACACATCGGTTCGTATGCAAATCGGATAGCCGACTCCCAACGTACTAACGTCCGCGTGACCGCTCAGCCATGCAAGATGATCAGCGATCTAAGCGAGCCCGCTCACGAGCGCCGCGTCGTCACCGTAGAGAAAGTCGGACATAAGGCCGTGAAGAAAACTATTCGAAGGTACGCTGGCGCCTCTATCCCAAAACACGCGTAAAATAAGCTGTCAACTTGAGCTGGAACAACGAGGCGAAGAAGGTCTTCGATTCGGCCCTTGCTCGAAGCAAGAACGAAATCCAAGGCTCGATGGCGCTGGGAGATCTCTTTCGACCGCGAACCCGGGCCGACTTCTTCGCCAACTTCGACTGCGTGAGCGAGTTGTACGAGTGGTTTGCTGCTTGGAAGAAGAAGCTCGACAGAGACCCACCAACAAAGGGTAAGAGAAAGTCTTACTGACATCTGGCTGAGACCCTTAACGTTTTAGAACTTCCTTCGAAGAAAAGGAATCGAACGGATGGAGGCGAGTCGGACGAAGACTACATTTGCGAGCATCGATCGCTACCTAACCCTCTCGTTCTAAACGGTCCACTTGGCTCCGGCAAGACGTCAATGGTAGGTCATACTAACCTTCCCAACGATAGTTCCTTTGTGTTCTTACGACTTAACCTCATGCCTCAATAGCGCAAAGGAGTTGACTGATCATAATGCTAACCCTTCGCCTCTAGGTGCACAGCATCGCGGACGAAAGCGGATTCAAAATCATCGAGTTGTCCGTTGGCGATAAACGTGACGCATCGGCGCTGAAGCAGAAAATATCCGGAGCACTGAGCAGCTATTATGTGAGTCGAGGTTACTCAGGCTAGTCGTTACAAAGTTCCCAAAATAAACAAACCGTCAAGTTCCTACCGTGTGGTTTAGGTTAACAACCAAGGTGCCGACATACGGTCCATGTTCCAACCTAAGCCGCAAGACGGAAAGAATCCAAGCGATCGCTCGAAGCACACAGCTATCTTCCTCGACGATGTTGACGTCGTCTACGCAAGCGACGACCGGTTCTGGTCCACGCTAAAGTCACTGTGTGAGGAATCCAAGATTCCCATGCTTCTTGCGTGCACGAAACTTGAAGCGGTGGAAAATTCACTCTGCGAGACACCTGCGCTGGAGGACTACCGAATCCTTACGCTGCAGAAGCCGTCCATGTCGCAGTTTACAACGTTCTTGCAGGTAATGTAGCGTTACAAGCTAAGCGAGGACCGCTTTATTTTAGCCATGGATCTTGGGACAATCAGGCTTTGTGCTCGACTCTGAAACGGCGAAGCAGATCGCGAGCATGCACGACTCGGACGTGCGACGCACGATGTGCGAGCTTCATTATCAACTTCTTGGCAGTGCTAAGCTGGATTTTCTGCCCAACTCAACTAGTGAAGCACCCAGTAACGCATTTGATTGCCGACTGATTCCTCTTCTGGCCGAACTGGACGCTGTGCTCGGAGCTACTCCTCACGAAACAGTCGCATGGACTGCCAACGACGTGACTTACCTCGACTTCGCTGGACCGAACGCTGACAAACAAGACCCGCTGAAGGGTCAGCTTCGTGAAATATTTAACGAACATGCCTCGTCTGCACGGAAACCATGTGCTGGGCTTCCCGTGAACGAAGCCGTGATCAACTGCCGCCTGCGATCCGTGCCTCGCGACATACATCAGCTGCGTGCCGTGGCTATGGACTACTTGCCGGCGATGTTCGAGATGAACAAGACGTACCAGCAAAAGACCAAGCTCAGCCGACGTTCTATTCACCCGTTCGCTGCTGTCGACTACGCTACGGGTACTGCAATCGACGTGCGTGGTCATCTTATCGGAAGCTTACCCGGCTATGGCCTTCTGTGATTTGCCCGTTGAGTTAACCCACTACCTAATGCATTCCGTCCCAACCATCCGTCCTTCAGAACGTGACTTTGTTCAATGTATTGTCCCCAATACTGTCCTGTAATGTAGCCGACTCACATCTGCGAATCCAAAGATTGCAGTGTTTCCAGTGCGCTTACTGCTGCAAAGTTTGCTTGTGGATGGATAAACTCGTTTGAGTCACGCATCTTGCATAGAGAGAAAGGTTCATAACCTGATATATGTTCAAATTTGCAGTTGTAGTCGTTATGTAGCCTTGTTAAGTGCAATGTCTCTCTGGGTGGACAAGTACCGTCCTCGCGAGCTTCCAGAGCTTACCTACCACAAGCCGCAGGCAGAACAGGTTTCAAAACTCCTGGAGACAGGAGATTTCCCGCACCTGCTACTCTGTGGCCCGAATGGTGCCGGCAAGCGAACCCGCATCCAGTGCATTCTCAAAGAACTCTACGGTCCGGGCGCCGAGAACGTTCAGATCATTCAGCAGACGTTCCAGACTGCGTCCGGTCGCAAGGTCTCCCTGACCGTTCTGAGCAGTAACTACCACATCGAGCTCACGCCAAGGTACGATGGACTGCAGTATGCCGCATCAATGTGAAGTTTGCACTTTGCTTTTATTGTGTCAGTATACAAGTCGTACATTTAGCGATGTCGGCATTTACGACCGAGTCGTTGTGCAGGACGTTATCAAGGAAATGGCCGGTGTCCAGCAGATTGACATTACTCTGCAGCGTCCTTTCAAAGGTGAGTACTAACTTGTGTTCAATTTGGCTTCATCGAACAAGGGGAACGCTTCGGTGGCCAACCACTAGCTGGAAAAATGGAAAACGCATCTTCCTAATATTCTTGTTTATGCTTTAGACAGCTGTAAAGCTCTTTAGTTAGTGCTTAGGGCATTTGAGAGTTTTAGAACCCGGCCAACATGTTCGGCCCTGTCCCACCATTGTCACCCCAGACGTTTTTATATCGTTCGTCTGCTAATGACAACGTTATGGCGATTTAGTTGTGGTGCTCATGGAGGCGGACAACCTTACGAAAGACGCTCAGCACGGGCTGCGTCGTACGATGGAGAAGTACGCCAGCACTTGCAAGATTATTCTTTGCTGCGAGTCCATGAGCAAGGTCATCGACCCGCTCAAGAGTCGTTGCATGGTGATTCGCGTTGCTGCTCCTTCGGATGTTGAGGTAATCATGCGTGAACCGTTCATACGCACAATTAGTGCCCTGGATCTTCATGACTTTCTTTATGTTTTCCATCTTAGGTTCGCGAGGGCATCAAGGCGGTGTGTAAGAAAGAGAAGGTTACCGCTACGGACGTCTTTCTGGATCGTCTGGTGATCAAGTCTGAGGGAAACATGCGTAGAGCTCTGCTTCTGCTGGAGGCCACGGCTTCCCAACAGTAAGTTTAAAACGTACGCACTTTGTTTTTACATAACCGTATAGCGGCGACGAGCTCGACGCACAACCGGTCATGGAGCCCGAGTGGGAGACGTACGTGAGGGACACCGCCAAGCTGATGCTTCAGCGCCAGACTTCCGACACGTAAGTTGTTTTCAAATTTCTTCTGCCTGTTCAAAAATCTTCTCCGTTTTAGTCTTCTTGAGGTACGGCAGAGGTTCTACGAGCTCCACAGTCGCTGCATCCCGATCTCGGAGATCTTCGTGGTTAGTAATCACGTTCGAATTTTCGTCAAAAAATTCGGTTTAGCGTATCATTGACGCCCTTCTGCCGCACTGCGATCCGAGTCTTGCAAGTAGCATTGTTTCGGCGGCCGCCAAGTACGAGCACACCTGCCGCTTGGGTTCGAAGCCTGTCTTCCACTTCGAAGCTTTCGTCGCCACTTTCATGACCGTATGTTAATGATAACGTGGGCAGATTAGTTGTCGCATTTTCAGATCATCATGAACTACAAAGCGACCGCTGCCAAGGGTGCCAAGCGCTGAATTCCTCCTTTTTGTCTTTCTTGCGATCTCTCACTGTTTTCTTGCGGACTTCCGTTGGCATTAAATGACCACCTCCAGACAGGTTTCAAGAGAGGATTCGGTTTCAAGCCGCCAGTAATACCATAGCTCAACTCTTGATTAAAATGACTTACTAGCTCAACCGCGAGAAACATTTTTAAGATGGCGGAATACGTGCCCGGAGCATTGTCGCAACTGCTTTCAAGCGCTACGGCGCCTCAGAAAAAGTCGAAAAAGAAGGTCAAAACCGAGCAGGATAGCGAAACACCCGCTGATGACGGGCCCGCTCCAACATTACCGAAAGGACAGCTAACGATGCACCTAAAGAACAGCGAAGCACCGTCGGAGCAGACCGGAAAGCCGTCCGAAACCAGATCGGAGAAAAGGTAAATGCACCGTTTAGTTGCTAATTTAGTGAGCAACTTGTAGGAAGAAAAGGGTCGAGCGATTGACGGAGCGCAAGTCCACTGAGAGTCGAACGGTATTCGTCGGCAATGCCCCGACCACGGCAACGCGCAAAAGCATCAAGAAGCTGTTTTCGGAGTTCGGCAAGATCGAAGCCGTGTACGCACGCTCGCTACTGGAGAAATCCGAAAAGTTGACGAAAAAGATGGAGGGGACTGACAAAGCGATAAAGGACAACCTCCAGTCCACTCACTTCTACGTTCGCTTCTCCGACGAAGAAGACGCGAAGCGAGCGACTCAGAGGTAGGGCACGGAAACGCAACAGCACTGCATGTTATTGAGGCGTCTTATGCTTCAGGCACGGCGAAATACTGGACGGGCACAAGTTGCGGGTGACACTCAGTACGAAGAGAGAATTCAACAGTCGTCAGACCATTTTCGTTGGCAACGTTCCCTTCTCCGCTACAGAGGACGAGTTGGCCGAGCACTTCAGCTCGTGCGGCGCAGTGGACTCAGTTCGCATTACAAGGGACAAGCGCACCGGACAAGGGAAAGGATTCGCTTACGTCGCGTTCTCGGAATCTTCGATTGTGCCGCTAGCACTGAACATGAACGGTAGCCAGTTCTTGGGTCGAGAGCTACGTGTTTCGAAAGTGCACAAGAAGAAGCAGGTAAGAGAACCATGCATTCTTCCTTCAAACCGAAACTTTTTAGCGATTGGTGGCAGGCGCTCAGAAAAACAAGATTCTCCGAGGCGAGCGCCGGAAGGAGCGTAAGCAAGCGGAGGCCAAGAAGCTGACCGACAAGATCAGCAAATTCTCGACGATTGGCGATCGCGATCAACAGCGAAAAGAGCGGCCTGCAAAGAAGCATCTTTCTAAAGGGGTGGTCAAAGCTATCAAGAAGCGCAAGGGCAAAAAGCATCCGAAAAGTTTGATGACGTAGCTTCACACTTCGCTTGTTTGGTTTCTTTGGTTGTTATTGTTGAACGTTTAACAAAGTCTTTATTACAAGTGCTGCTACCAGAAGGTACGATTCGATACGAAAACAGTGAGAAATCCAATGTGCTGTATTAGTGGGACTCCTCTGCGCGACTTTGTCGTTATGTGAATTTTAACGGTAACCGTGCCAGGAGGAAGTGGACGTCTCAGCTTTACGATGCCTATCAACAATCATGTTTCCCCCGTCAAAACACATTCATACCGAGATAGGGTGACTGTTCGATGAAGAAAACCTCTGAATGAGGGCCTACTAGGTGGTATTCAACGAAGAGCATCTCCCGCGATCGCAGAGAGTTTATCCGAGCAACCTGAATAAGACCAGTGCGTAACAGGCCCGCTTCTCTGCTTCTTACTTCAATAGGTCTTTCGAGCCGGGTGAAAAACGGTATGGCACCAAAAATGTGGAGAATTCTGTGCGTGCTGTCGGCAAAGCAACGGTTGTCTCCTGGTCGACATACCTTCGAGCAAGAATAACCACTGTCATGCCGCCTAGAGAACTTCTATGATTATTTACCGCTAACTGATATGAGCTTGCTAGCCATGTTTTATTCAATGTTAGACCGCCACATCTATCCGCAAACTAGGCACAACAAACTCGTTAGAAGCTGAGATCGCATAGAACAAGCAAAAATACAGAGGGTTAAAGAATGAAGTGACCGTGCTTTTGTGAATGAATATGCCTGTTATGTGGTTGTGGCCTATAGCGGGAGACGTAGACGATCAAGTTGGCGATGTACTTGCCCGTGAACACACCGTTAGTGCTTAGTCCTAGACGAGTAATGTAAGGACTCGGCTCAATCCGGTGTTAGCATACGCAGTACTAGCTCCATGTGCACTTCTTGAGGGCCATCCAAGCTGAATCTCTGAGTGCGATTAGCGCAGAGTTATGGTCACTGCCCTTCTGCAGCAGGAAGTTGTTTCGGATAGCTGGTATGACGTTCTCTTCTTCTAAGTTGTGTTAGTTGATGCATAAACACTTTCGTTGGAAATGTCAAAAATGTCAGGTAGAAATGCGATGCATAGCGAGGCACTAAAGATGTTAGTTGTTTGCTACCTGGCTGTGCACTAACAACTCGCAGCTCGAACTGCATGTTGGAGCTGGGGTTGCTGGGGCCTTTCATGCTGAACAGTGTCACGGAAGTTCGTTGCAACGAGATGTTGACCTGCTTCGGGATGGCGATGTGCTGCCAGGAAATGTGCACTAGCGTGGACACCGTTAATATTGCCTCGATGCGCGGTGGCTTTACCTGGATATTTCGTTTTGCAACGCTCCACGCTGATGTTGTCACACAAGTGAGGGTAGCGAACGCAACGACTGCAAGCGGTTAAAATAAGCCAAGTCATTATTAGCAGGACCCAAAATGAAAGCATACTTCTTATACGTTCTGTCTAGGACGTAGTTCCGAGGGCAATCGACCTTGAGGCACTTAAAGTCTCCAAGGGTGTTTACGCATAATTTCCCTTCTTCATTCTGACATGCACCTTGTGCGCATTCGTCGACGTCTGAAATGCGGGGTGGATACCAGCTCCATGAATGAGACCCATGTCCTTATTGCTCTTTAAAGACATTGACTGAACGTACCTTTACAGGTAATGCCGTCGGTTAGTACCTCGTAACCTCGAGGGCAAATGCATCGGAAGGAACCGGGTGTGTTTCGGCACTCGCCCATGCAAAGGTCGTTTCCTGAAAGATGCTCTCAGCATACTGGTCACTTGCCATCTACACTGAACCTGATCTAGACCACGTAGCGCACTCATCAATGTCTTCACACGTCGTTTCGTCGGCCCCTAAAATCAAGTTCAAACATCAGTAAACTCATCAATGCGAATAACCGGTTAAAAACTTAATCGCTCTTGCCCGCCTACCTAGCTGGTAGCCTCGTTCGCAGATGCACTGGAAGCTGCCTGGTGTGTTAACGCACCTTTGGTGACACCTTGCCGTACCAGCCTGGCACTCATCGACGTCTGAAGTCCATGATTAGGTTAGCCCCAAACATTGCCTGCGCAGAAAAAAGCTGCCGGATCTTAGGTAGTTACCGTCACAGTTGCGGCCGTCCGCGTTGAGCACAAAACCGGGTTTGCAGTGGCACAAGAAGGATCCGATCGTGTTCTCGCAAGTTGCATGCAACGAGCACACGTGTCCTTCAAACTTCGTGCACTCGTTCACGTCTTCGCATCTCATCGTGACTTCGTTGAATTCAAATCCGGCCGCACAACGGCATTTGTAGCTTCCTGGCAGATTGATACACTGCTGGCTTCCGCAGTTGTGCGACCCACCGGCACATTCGTCCAGATCTGAGATTTGTCAATTACCACACAAGTCATGATCCTGATCGTACCGACACAGAAGCCCGTGTCCTTGTCCATGGTGTAGCCAGCGACACAAAGGTTTCCCCTCTCCTGGCACCGGTACGACCCCGGTGTATTAATGCATTCTTCGAACGATGCACATCGGTAGGGAGTTCGGCATTCATCGACATCGAGAGCAAAGGCTTACTTTGGCGAATGAAAATGCACACCAGTACCTTCACAACGGCCGTCTTTTGGCACATATCCAACTGGACAGTCCACCGAAACGCATTCTCCAGTGGCGGTATTAAGTGTCTCGGTGGGACCACAGCTTTTCGGAATGCATCGAAAGCTTCCTTGTGTGTTACGGCATTGATATAGTGCGCCGCAGTCGTGCGCCCCAAGCACGCACTCATCGACGTCTAAAAGATGGGAGGATTACACTCAATCCTTTAGATACCACTGGTTTGGGAATAAAAGAAGTGTTATCGAACCAACACACTGCTCCGTTTCGCTGTCTAACGCATAGCCCGTCCCGCAGCTGAGTGTTCGGATGCATTTGTAAGATCCCGGCGTGTTGAGACAGCGCTGCGACTCAAAGCAGTCAGCGACCAGTAGAAGGCACTCGTCAACATCTGAGATTTACTTTCGTTAGATCACTGCATGATTGCGTTAGGTCTTGTGTGACGCAGAATCGAAAGGGTAGTACCTACACAGACATCCCCGGCACTGCTCCAGTAAAAACCGGTCCGGCAGACGCAGGAAAACGAGCCGTCGGTATTCAGGCACTGCATGTTTGGTTCAACGCAAAGGGAGTAAGCGTACAGGGAACACTCGTCCACGTCTGAACACGATTAAAAGCATCAGGGAAAGAGCAGCGTGCATGGGGTGGTACGGGAAGCATGAGTAAGCAGCATCAAACAGACTTAGAAGGCACAGCAAGCCCGCTAACCATGACAGCTTCGTGACTGCTGCTGCGTACTGAATCCAGGAGGACATTGGAAGGAGAAAACTTCGTTATCAAAAGGATAGCGAGGCGTCGAAACGGAAGTCACATTGTGAAGGGACCTGCTAGCAGAGCTGCCTTCAGTAACGTAGTGGCCCACGCCACCTTTGCCTACATTAAGCAGAGTGACGCATGCTTACAGGGTGTAGGTGATATTTGGCAGTAATAACAGGCATGACCACAGGCAGTCAGAGAAAGGCTAGCCTACCGGCACAGCTGGTCCCATCAGGAGCCAAATCGTAGCCTGGACGGCATGTGCATTCCACGTTGTCTCCACCGTTGTCCGTACACAAATGGTCGCAGTTGGCCGATTCGCAACGGTCCGCTGGAGAATAATTTTCGAGACCCTCAGATTGATCTGCAATACCGCTACAATGCAAGTAAATCACCTTATTACCTAGCCAGACATTCAACGAAATGAGTGGGACGAATACCTGTTTGTGTAGCGTCATTGGCGCTTTCTTGGCAGCACTTCTCGAAAGACTTGAGACAATGTGCGCTGAAGTCGGTCGGTGCTACGCACGGTTCGTTTTGCCTGACCAGGTCTTTCGCAAGTAGGCAGCAATCGCAGCATTCCTACGTCGTGTGCTGAGATTGAACTTCTCACGTGCTCACCTTTCTAAGACCACCCGATAATTCACCGGAGAAAGAACAATATCCGCGGGATTGTGCAAGCTTAACACCCGTTGTACAACTGTCATCGTTAAGGTCCCGCAAGCAGCATATCAAAGATGTTCTGGCGCATGTTAACGCAGATCCTTCTGGTCGTACGCCTTCGCAGCGCCTGGACTCGCGGAAGTGCCTGCCACCGCTCGCGCAGCACTGCGACAACTCGTTCCCTTCCAACGCCCTCAGCAGCAGGCAACCTAAAAAGAACTGCAAGCTCATATAGCACATAATGCTACGGTCTTGTTGTAGATCTGGCTATAAAGGCAAAGTAGCTGCTAACGTACCTAAGAGAAGTGATATTGTCCTACGCAAAACTGTCATGCTGCACAGGTACTCAGCAACGTCGTGACATACCCGGTCAGGTGACGCTAACCTGCAAATGAAGAAATTTATGTGCCAACTGCCTGGGGTAGCCGTCCAAAACAATTTGTCGGAATGACACGGTCATTAATCTGAAGACGTTGCCAAGCTTGAAAGCGGGATCCTGCCCGGTGTGATCGTAAATTTTTTAGACATTTGTTTGACCGAATGCATTGCCGCTACGGATGGCATGCCTTAATGACGCACCAGAATACGATCATGCCAAGAACGCCCGTCGGGTCTGGAACTGACCTTTGATAAAAGTTCGAAAACACGTTGGGCTCATGCACTTTGCAAGCTTATTTATCACGATTGCACCGCATTACGTAACTTTACGAATCAAAAGAGAACGGGAAGCAGTAACCAAATTTGACTGAATTGAAGGCTGATAAGGGCGATGGCCGGCTGGAGTACTGGGAGAAAGAAGAAAGAACGGTGGCCAGTCGACGCTCACTTCAAGGTTCATTCTAATCAAAACCGAAATGACCAACGGTCGAAGCATAATTTTTGGGAAACAAGAGCCCGTTACTAGGGGCAATACAGACGATGGGCCGAGGACAGTGTCAAGGGCCTTTGACTCTGGCATCGTCTGGCGGGCAGGTGGCACCAATAAGAGACAATTTATTGCTTTGCAATTATCCTCCTCCAATTAAAGCTGTTTGGTCATCGTGTCACTAGGCAAGAACGGGCGTCACACTTTGGAAAAAAGCCTGTAGAAAGTTGACATTTGACAAATTCGGTAAGATGTCTGTGATCCCTGCACGGAACTTGCCTTTCTGACATTGAAGTGGAAGTTGAGCTCCTGCTAGCAGCAGCTAGACGCACACATGCAAACATTTCTTGTGGATTTTGGACAGTGGAATTTTGATCTAGTATAAAACGCTGATGCAAACCACTCTTGCAATTCAGGAATCCCGTCAACCCTGTCATGTCGACCAAAGTCCGGTATGTGCGTGCTGCTTATAGCCATGACTCATGCTCTCTGGAACGGCGCGATATAGTCACCTGTTGCCTTTTGTTATGCTTGAGCTTGAAGAAGTGGGCGCTGTCAACTTTGCTCTTTGTACACATCCAACCAACAACATCAAGCTTGACCAGAGATTTTTCTTTCCTAGAATGCTTTTTAACATATTTTATTTGCTGACAAATAATTGATGAGTACCTTAAGACAACTACTGAAGCACCTTGTAGACAGAAAGTAAAAGAAGAAATAAAGTGAACGAAAAGCGGAAAACCTTGGGACATCGAAATGCAAGAGACATGTTATAGATCAACAAGGCATGCATGACGGCAGACACTAGAGAAAGATAGTTTTACTAAGCAAAGGTCTAGTACGCCGAAACAGGGGGCATGGTTGATTACTAGGAACGAACTAGACGGCATATCCCGCAAAAAAATGTATAGCGACCAGTGACTGGATAATCTTAAGGCTAAACATGAGAGAAACCGTAAGCATAAGTGGAAACGTTAGCATACAAATACGACGCTCTCGAGCATACGGTCTCTTGTGAAGATAGACGTGTATTAGAACTTGGCAGCGGTGAAAGTTGAAAATACAAGGGTTTCGCCGACGGGACACTCGACGCTCCATCTGACTACTAAGTCCCGCTGTTCACCCGGCTCCAGGGCGCACGTCCACTCCAAGTTGTGATCCTTGTTAAGACGGGCTTCCGAACGGCTCCCTCGCAAGTCAGGCGACAACACAGCGACCTACAACCGGACAGGGCTGAGTAGAGAATTAGAAGATGCATTGTATGCGAGGGTCATTCTTGCACGCGACCCACCTTTAATAATGCTGATAGAACGGTTTCGCTCTGCGAATGAATTTACATGGGCACTCGCAGTCTAGAGCCCTAGAACAAAAACTGTGAGCCTTGCTTTAAGCCAATGTTTGTTGACTTAACTATGACTTGGGCAGGTAGCCGAATGACTATCAGTGATTTGAGGAACTCATGGTACCCCCCCCATAACATTAACTCGCTATACCGATGGTTCTCGTCCACTTATCAAGACATGGAACTACGGGTGGGTACCGAGCATCGGTGTAAGATTTAACTCACACGGATCTTCTCGTCCACGGCCTTCGGAATCGGTTCGCGGACCGTCACTTTGACGTTCTGTGCAGGTTTAGCGTTTCGAAGAGTTATGACCTGCTCGTGCATCGACAGCGAACTCTTTGACATGAATCCGACCTAATATTCCTAAGTTAAAATACATTAAATGGTAAGAGCGAACCTGTTCGGTGACAACTTCCGATGGCTTGTACTCCACTTTGATGGAAGGGTCAATGCCCAAAGCACACTGGAATTCTTCTCCGGGCATAATAGTCTTGAGGTGGGTCTAAACAGAGGATGTAGCCTAGTGTCTCGTGGCCCGCAGCGTTTACTGTTGGCGTAAACAATCATGCGGTTTCGCACCAACGTACCGTGGAGATGAACCCATTGTTCAGGAAAACAGACGCTTGGCCTGGCAGCAATGCTAGCGACGACGAGTTCACGACGGATACCGATAGGTAGACAGAGCCCGCCTTAGAAGGCACGGTCTCATGGATGAATATGGGGTCAAGCTCGATTTCCGTAATGGTAACCTAAAGCAAAAGACGTTCAGCCTTGCCGATTCATTGCAGACCTCACTTTGTGATTTTGACCATCGGACAAAATCGTAGCAGGCGTTTCGATGGCAAAACAAAGGCATGGCATGTTCTCGGGAATCTAAATCCTGTACGGTAACGGCCCACGCTACAGTTGCAAGCGTACCGCAAACAGAGATTCATTGTCCGAACACGTGCGTGCTACGTTCAAACGTTGTTGCAAGGCTGCAGCATCCGTTATTTCGTTGTAGTCAAAGGAGCCGAAACCCATGTCCTCCTCAGAGCCGTTGCTCATAGGCTTCCTCCGCGCCGAATAATTACGGGGACGATAGCTGAACCAATGGCTTGCTGTGATGCTGAAATAGTCAATTCTACTTACTTGTTCGACTGACGCTGAAAAGCCGCCGTCAGCGTTGGCAGGGATGGCGCCGAGCCATTCGCACATGGTGCTGCTGTACTGAGAACGATCTCAGCATCTCGCCAGTCTTCGTCAGTCTTCTGTTCGACCAGCCCGTAGTAAAGGACCGTAACGGCGTTGTTGCATTCCGAATCGAGTCCAGCAGTCGTGGCACGGATGTCATACGCGGGACGCCAGCTTGCACAGTACACTTGGTACGAGATGTAAATTTCCGCTCGCCCGGCTTGTTCCATGTCAACAGTGATGTTAATGTTTCTAGAAATGAGCGTGACATTGGATCTACATCGGATACTCGTACCGCTTGTGGTTATCGTACTCGTACTTGCAACGCATCTGGTCCAAATGGCGCTCTGCCGTTTCCAGATTCGCTTTGATCATTTCGTAACTGTGCTCTTTGTCCCGCAGCTCCTGGCGAGTCTCGCTGGCAGTGCTTCCTAAAAAAGTCCGTTGTGCTAGCATAGCGTGCAAGCAGCGCGCTACCGTAGTAGTCGAGAAAGTTCGTTAGATTGTCCATTGCGTCCTTGCAGAGGAGGAAGGCCGACGTTTTGTTAATAACGCCATTGTTTCCTTTGCTGCCTTCCTCGTTCGATGGCATCAGGACACTGTGCCCGATCTACAACGAGGCACATCTACAGATATAGAAGCAAGGAAGACAGAGAACGTAAGTACCCTTGTCACGTACCTGACCCGCTACGCCATCGAGTACTTCAAGCCGCTTTCTCAAAACGTGGATCTCGTCGCTAACCTTAGCCTTTTCCGCTTCAAGGTCGTTCTTCTCCTTCTCGAGTAGACGAAGCTTAACATATCACTACGTAGAAGACAAACATGAAAAAAGCTTGCTCTACATGATATGATGTCGATATGATCATTTCGGGCCGGCTTACCTGATCGTTAACGTCATCCACGCTGTTTGCCTGACACTCCTGGTACTGAACGTCCTGGATCAAGGCAGCCTTGCGTCCTTCCACGCGAATGGACTGTCGTTCTATCACGGCTGATACGTTCTGTAATGCTGGCAGTCAAGGCGCACCTGAGACCAAGGAGCTTACCTGGATTGAGACAAGGCTTCTGCCCGACTCGAGATCTACTTCGACAATGCGTTTTACTTCAGCCCTGTCTCGAAACACGACCACTGTCTTNGCACACGTCCAAACGTTTCTTGTTGATTTTTGGCAGTGGAATTTCGATCTGGTATAAAACGCTGATGCAAACCACTCTTGCAATTCAGGAATCCTGTCAACCCTGTCATGTCGACCAAAGTCCGGCATGAGCTGCTTGTAGCCATGACTCATGCTCTCTGGAACGGCGCGATGTAGTCACCTGTTGCCTTTTGCTATGCTTGAGCTTGAACAAGAAGTGGATGCTGTCAACTTTGCCCTTTGTACACATATCAACCAACAACGTCAAACTCGACCAGACATTTTTCTTTCCTCGAATGCTTTTTAACATATTTTATTTGCTGACAAATAATTGGCGCGTATCTTAAGACAACTACTGAAGCACCTTGTAGACAGAAAGTAAAAGAAGAAATAAAGTGAAGGAAAAGCGGAAAGCCTTGGGACATCAAAATACAAGAGACATGTTATAGACCAACAATGCGTGCATGACGGCAGGCACTAGAGAAAGATAGTCTTACTAAGCACATGTCTAATACGCCGAAACAGGCGGCATGGTTGGTTACTAGGAATGAACTAGACGGCGTATCCCGCAAACAGTGTATAGCAACCAGTGACTGGATAATCTTAAGGCTAAACATGAGAGAAACCGTAAGCATGAATGGAATCGTTAGCATACAAATACGACGCTCTCGAGCATACGGTCTCTTGTGAAGATAGACACATATTAGAACTTGGCAGCGGTGAAAGTTGAAAATACCAGGGTTTCGCCGACGGGACACTCGACGCTCCATCTGACTACTAAGTCGCGCTGTTCACCCGGCTCCAGGGCGCACGTCCACTCCAAGTTGTGATCCTTGTTAAGACGGGCTTCCGAACGGCTACCTCGCAAGTCAGGCGACAACACAGCGACCTACAACCGGACAGGGCTGAGTAGAGAAGGAGAAGATGCATTGTATGCGAGGGTCATACTTGCACACGACCCACCTTTAATAATGCTGATAGAACGGTTTCGCTCTGCGAATGAATTTACATGGGCACTCGCAGTCTAGAGCCCTAGAACAAAAATTGTGAGCCTTGCTTTAAGCCAATGTTTGTTGACTTAACTAAGACTTGGGCAGGTAGCCGAATGACTATCGATGATTTAAGGAACTCATGGTAAACCCCCATAACATTAACTCGCTATACCGATGGTTCTCGTCCACTTATCAAGACATGGAACTACGGGTGGGTATCGAGCATCGGTGCAAGATTTAACTCACACGGATCTTCTCATCCACGGCCTTCGGAATCGGTTCGCGGACCGTCACTTTGACGTTCTGTGCAGGCTTAGCGTTGCGAAGAGTTATGACCTGCTCGTGCATCGACAGCGAACTCTTTGACATGAATCCGACCTAATATTCCTAAGTTAAAATGCATTAAATGGTAAGAGCGAACCTGTTCGGTGACAACTTCCGATGGCTTGTACTCCACTTTGATGGAAGGGTCAATGCCCAAAGCACACTGGAATTCTTCTCCGGGCATAATTGTCTTGAGGTGGGTCTAAACTGAGGATGTAGCCTGGTGTCTCGCGGCCCGCAGCATTTACTGTTGGAGAGAAAAATCATGCGGTTTCACAACAACGTACCGTGGAGATGAATCCATTGTTCAGGAAAACGGACGCTTGACCTGGCAGCAATGCTAGCGACGACGAGTTTACGACGGATACAGATAGGTAGACAGAACCCGCCTTAGAAGGCACGGTCTCATGGATGAATATGGGGTCCAGCTCGATTTCCGTGATGGTAACCTAAAGCAAGAGACGGTCAGCCTTGCCGGTCCATTGCAGACCTCACTTTGTGATTTTGACCATCGGACAAAATCGTAGCGGGCGTTTCGACGGCAAAACAAAGGCAGGGCATGTTCTCGGGTATCTAAATCCTCTACGGTAATCGCCCACGCTACAGTTGCAAGTGTACCGCAAACAGAGATTCATTGTCCGAGCACGTACGTGCTACGTTCAAACGTTGTTGCAAGGCGGCAGCATCCGTAATTTCGTTGTAGTCAAAGGAGCCGAAACCCATGTCCTCCTCAGAGCCGTTGCTCATAGGCTTCCTCCGCGCCGAATAATTACGAGGACGATAGCTGAACCAACGGCTTGTTGTGATGCTGAAATAATCAATTCTAGTTACTTGTTCGACTGACGCTGAAAAGCCGCCGTTAGCGTTGGCAGGGATGGCGCCGAGCCATTCGCACATGGTGCTGCTGTACTGAGAACGATCTCAGCATCTCGCCAGTCTTCGTCAGTCTTCTGTTCGACCAGCCCGTAGTAAAGGACCGTTACGGCGTTGTTGCATTCCGAATCAAGTCCAGCAGTCGTGGCACGGATGTCATACGCGGGACGCCAGCTTGCACAGTACACTTGGTACGAGATGTAAATTTCTGCCCGCCCGGCTTGTTCCATGTCAACAGTGATGTTAATGTTTCTAGAAGTGAGCGTGTTATTGGATCTACATCGGATGCTCGTACCGCTTGTGGTTATCGTACTCGTACTTGCAACGCATCTGGTCCAAATGGCGCTCTGCCGTTTCCAGGTTCGCTTTGATCACTTCGTAACTGTGCTCTTTGTCCCGCAGCTCCTGGCGAGTCTCGCTGGCAGTGCTTCCTAAAAAAGTCCGTTGTGCGAGCGTATCGTGCAAGCAGCGCGCTACCGTAGTAGTCGAGAAAGTTCGTTAGATTGTCCATTGCGTCCTTGCAGAGGAGGAAGGCAGACGTTTTGTTAATAACGCCATTGCTTCCTTTGCTGCCTTCGGCATCGGATGGCATCAGGACGCTATGCCCGATCTACAACGAGGTACATCTACAGGTACAAAGGTAAGGAAGACAGAGAACATAAGGACCCTTGTCACGTACCTGACCCGCTACGCCATCGAGTACTTCAAGCCGCTTTCTCAAAACGTGGATCTCGTCGCTAACCTTAGCCTTTTCCGCTTCGAGGTCGTTCTTCTCCTTCTCGAGTAGGCGAAGCTGAACTTATCACTACGTACAAGACAACACGCGAAACAAGCTTGCTCTACATTCTCTCATGTCAATATGATCATTTCGGCACGGCTAACCTGATCGTTAACATCATCCACACTGTTCGCCTGGCACTCCTGGTACTGAACGTCCTGGATCAATGCAGCCTTGCGTCCTTCCACGCGAATGGACTGTCGTTCTATCACGGCTGATACGTTCTGTAATTCTGGCCGTCAAGGCGCACCTGAGACCAAGGAGTAGCTTGCCTGGATTGAGACAAGGCTTCTGCCCGACTCGAGATCTACTTCGACAATGCGCTTTACTTCAGCCCTGTCTCGAAACACGACCACTGTCTTAGTGGACAGCTCATGCACGTCGATGACGTGATTTGGGTAGTCCATGTTGATGGTTCAAGTGTGTTCAGCAGGAAATAGGAATGCTCGATCTCTAAGCCGTACATTTAAAACACAGTTCATTGGAATTGTAAATACAGATGGATATACAGCGTGTTCGCCAGAAAAATGATACTTTTGAATCGGAGCGATCAAAAATGTAGCGCAGTGATCCTTTGAGAAGTGACGCATGAGGCCTGCGAAAGACGCACCTCGGAACGAGTGCATACAAGCCCAAAAAGAGGCATGCGTACCAGTGCTACGTTAATGGCCATTTTAAAGTAGGCTCTCTATGCCTAAATATAAGGCTTGGAACTGTTCAGCGACACTCAGGAAGACAATCTAGCGGAAGGGGACTTAACGCTTATCAAGAAGCACGGCAGGGCATCCTCCGTCCGTTTTTGACGCCTGATACGACAGCGACAAGTTTCAACGAAAGAGTTCTAGGATCAAGAAGGGAAGAGGCAACTGCTTGCTCGGACACGCCTCTTTTAGGCTACCTCTGGTCCACCAATGGCGTAATAGATAAGTGGCTTCAAGCAATTCTTATGTGCGCGAGAATCGAGGCTTCGTGAGCCAAGTGAGTGGTCAGTCCGTAAATTACGTGTGAGTTTCGAATTTGCGAACATATCATTAAACAGAAAATTAGAGACCTTTGTTGTCGAATATACGCTCATTCCGCCCAGCCCTTATCTCGCTTTTTGGCCGGACAAAAACAGTGAGGCACGACAAACATTGGTACCTGTTTCAATGAAAAACACCACGTTGCTCTACGATGGTTGTCGTCGAAAACATACCATTTTCGAACGACCTACATGCCCTTTTACCAAGCGTCTATCGATACCGGAAAGAACAACATATGCGACTTGGAAGGTCAACCACAACGTAATGAAACAGACGTCGTCTCTGAAGCTCGGATTTAATACAGTTTTGCTCACTACAAATTTGTCATAAGTGATGTGATACTGGGTACTAGCGTGTGGGCCGCGCGGCCGACGCCGCTAGTGGGTATTACAGACAGAAATTCTCCATCTTGCCCGCTATAGGAAGCATGAGATAGCGGGCTAGCTATAGCATGGACGCAGGAGCCTCCCCCCCGGCGCTAACCGCCTCCTAAATAACCCCTATGCAAAAAGGACGTCATTTTCGGATTCTACAAGCAGGAAAACTCCTTTGCGACCAACCTGACAGAAATTCCCCTTCTTCCCCACTATAGCAAGCATGCGATATCGGGCTCACTATAGCATGCAAGAAGGCCTCCCTAGCTGACCTCACATGCAAAACCCACGCTATTTTCGGATTCGCCGTGCAGGAAAACCCCTTACTGCCCATCCTGACCAAGTGTCTCCTTCTTACCCGCTATGGCAAGCGTGCATACCGCTCGCTACCGCATGGTAGCATTACGCAAAGGTCGGGCCTTCAAAGGATCACAACTTTTTTCCTAGCCAATAGTTTTACTTTCAGTTTTGTACAACTTTTCATGGGCTATAGAACGATACCGAGCATGATGATGTAGCAAAAACTTTTTGCGAACGGACCCACGCCAGCGCTTTAGTGCATAAGGATAGTTGTTCAGACAGGTAAAAGTACCTTCAACATTGTACATATGGCACCGACACGACAATACAGAAGCTTGTTTTGTACGGTACGTTTGCTGTACTCTTTTCCTCATCGCAGTCATTGCGAAACTGCTTGCTTGCAGTTCTGAGAACACGCAAGGGTCAACGACTAATACCCGTCCACGTCCCGTAGTCGAGTGCTTCCTGGTGGGGCGGCGGTGCCAGGTACGAAGAAGTGGTAGCCAGTATGGGGCTTATCAACAACGAAGGTGCAGCAGGCGAGGGTCAATCGTTTGCAAAGCTAACGAAAGCATCCGTCACATAACAGTGGGTCGTTCATGGGAATTACAGAGTAAGCTTAGGGCATGGTTTCCGCGGACAGTGCAACCATGTGCAACGGGCCTTCAAGTCGAGGCCCGGCCCGCGGGCAAAATATTGAGGCCCGGCGGGCCTTGACATCTTAGGCTAGACTGGAAAAATCCCCTTGGTCCCCCCTTTGGTACTGTCCATAGGCTAAAATGTTGCCTTTTATAATGAGTTCAAAGTACAACATTCGAGTATTACCACCTAAAATAGCTTGCCGCAGACACCGTCAGAGCGAATTTTTGACTAATTTNTCGTCAGTCAGAAACCATGTCTTCTAGGTGCCACGGAGCACCTGGTGCTCTTCAGATGTTGCTTTCGGCTTACATTGTCCTCCGTGGAAGCGAATATCTTCAGGTTTACACTATCCCTCGTTCGACGTCCGAGTACATTATGCATTTTAGGCAGCCCGGAGGTGTGCTAAGTTAATTTGGCAGAAAGGAATTCTAAGGAAAGGCCCCGGTCTGTGCCACGGTGTTGCGGGTAATGGGTATGCCTTCCTGCTGCTGTACCGACTCACTCAAGAGGAAGCCTACTTGGAACAAGCAAAAGCGTTCGCGCTGATCATGTTGGACCCCAGCTTCGAAGTGGTTAATTGTGCAAAAACCTCTATTCTCGATCAATTTTAGGAACAAGCCGGCACTCCCGACAATCCCTTCAGCCTCTTCGAGGGTTCGTTTATCGCATACGGCACCTTGTCGCTCACTAACGTTGCGATTTCTCTTATGAATTTTTTAGGGTGGGCTGGCGCATTGTGCTTCTTGACGGACCTGATGAAGCCAGAAGAAGCACAGTTTCCACTTGTGCCCATACCGTTTAGTTAGACAAAGTTAGCTGTTATGTCTAACAATGTCCAGTTGCTAATAAAGCCCATGACTTTGCCGAAGGTGAATATAACATAACTACTGGTTGGAAAACCATATCGCTTTACCGTCCCACCACATGTATCAATCTAAGCCTCTGTACAATGTGCCTGTGGAGAAGGATTTCAACGAGACTTCTTTTCCAACGCAGTAACTGCCTGAGTACAGGTATGCTTTTGCACCCGTCGGTGGCGCTAGTCCTAGGATACTGTGGAGACTATGCTGGAGGAATGTCTCTAAGGAAGCGTCTAGGTAGAACGTCGACATCAGGCATGGAGTACAATTCCAATCACAAGCGCTACTTCGACAATCCGTTTCTCGGGAATCCGGAAAGTGGCGCTCGCATTGCCACCGACGAGTGGATCATTGCCGGAATCGAGAACCTTGCGAGCATAATAACTAACCGACGCTCCAACCGCGAAGAAATGGAAGAAGGTATGCGCAAGAGCGCCTCGGTATTTGTGGACCATGTTTTAGTTGGCCCCTACATCGGCATCAGTGGCATTGCCTACGCCTTCGTGCGAGCTTCAAAGGCACATCCTCAACGTCGTCCTGAATACGCCCGAATGGCCAGTGACCTTCTTTCAAAGACGCTCTCATTAACGGTATAGTGGAGCGGGAAAGACTAGGCGTAACCGACTGTTCCAGCCATCCCAGAGATCAAAAACGGAAACGCAGTTTCTCACTGGTGGTTTGGGACTCTACGTCGTTGCATGTGCATCAAACCACCTCAACGGACAAACGTCGGACTCGCTTCTAGCTCGTATCGAAGCGATGAGCAACGTCGTCGTGCGTGACGGTTTTCAGGGACATGGCGACGATGAGCTCTTCGTCGGTCGAGCGGGCTACCTGAATGCCATACTGACGTTAAGGTGTGCTTGCTGTTGCTACAGACTTCCACAACACTAGTGATTTAGAAGCCATCTTCAGCATGACATTGTTAGCGACAGCAAAATCCGAGCAGTCCTCGACGCAATCATAATCTCGGGGCGAACCTATGCAAAAACGCGTCGTTTCGCTGCGCCATTGCTGTACCAGTATCATGGCACGGAATACTTGGGCGCAGCTCATGGGCTTGCCTGCATCTTGCAAATGCTTATGAGGTAATCTTGGTTTTGCATAAACGCGGCTCGTAAGGCGTTTTTAGCTTCGACAGATTGCTCGACGATGCACAGCGAAGCGACGTGAAAGAAACCGTGGACTGGCTGGTATCGATTCAGCAGCGAAACGGCAACATCGCCCCAGACGTTGAGAGCACCGGTCAGGAGCTTGGGGAAAATGAATTGGTTCATTGGTAAGTTGATCGTCCGCTTCCTACAAATGACTCGTAACCGTCTTACAGGTGCCATGGTGCGCCTGGCGTAATCCTTCTCTTCATGTCTGCGTACATCGTCTTCGAACAGCCCGCGTACTTAGAGGTATCTTTATCATGCTCTTCATATCGCATATGTTTTTGGAAGTCAGCTGTTGATTGAATGTAGAATGGTCCCTTTCAGGCTGCTCGCCGCTGTGCCGATCTAATATGGCAACGAGGAGTGCTCAAGAAAGGCCCTGGGATTTGCCATGGAGTTGCAGGGAACGGCTACGCCTTTCTATTAATGTACAGGCTGACCGGAGAACAGGACTACCTGAACAAAGCCAAGGCGTTCGCTAACATAATGATGGATACAAACTTCCAGGTAGCCGCTTTTCCTCGGTTGCTTGTAGAGCTACAACGTATGTACTGCAACTGTTATATTCAGAAGGCTGCAAGGACTCCAGACTTTCCGTACAGTCTGTTTGAAGGGTTAGCAGGATCCTTGTGTTTCCTTGCCGACCTGCTGGACCCATCGCAAGCACAGTTCCCTCTATACCACGTTCCGTTCAACAAATGACCGTCCGCTACAGCATTTTCGATCAGCGTAATCGATCTCTGGTTCTGACGATAAATAAACCGATACCTCTCAGTGTTTTGAGAATACCAGAGACTGAACAGAAACGAGCAACGGCAGATTTCATGTAACGCCTTTTTGGACATGAGTTGTTGGTATTCCTTAGCGTTAGTGGCCGTCTCAAGGCATGGCCTAATATTCTTAGGCCGTGCAGATGCAACGGCTCCGTTAATGCCTCAGTGACTCCAAAATTGGCCGACTTCACATAAGCCAGGTCCAAAAATATCTTACTGGGAACATTACCTATCCAGGCAACACTTTACATTAATGGTCACATTCCCCAAGAACGTTTCGACGCCGTCTCTTTACGCATATCTCGCATCTGCTCAGGTTTTGTTCAAAATGGGTCATTATCGAAAGAGAAAACAGTCGCACTCGCTTTTGTTCTGCGGATAAGTTTCGTCACCTAAGCCATCCGTCAACACCAGCTTGCAAGTGTGCATCTCACGCTCTCGATTACTAGTTAAGCCGTTAAATGGTTTCGTCGCGTATGAAACTTATACCGTTGCTATTTTCGAGGACTTTCCTGCTTTTCGCCGTGTGCGTTGCCATCTCAAACGGTCTGACCGACGTTGGCGATGCAGTGCAAGGTAAGAACTCTCGTGAAAACTGTACCTTTTAGCAGCAAATCCGTACCTCAAACGTCCTACATTAAGATTTTCGCCAGTACACGTGCATCGTTCACGATGAAATCGAAGTGGCGGACTGCAGATTGACCTTTGTGAGCTCAAGCGACGAGTTGACCACGATCACCGATAGCGGTTGCTTCATGGTAGGTCGCTAGGAAACTGACGTTAGCCCACTGTGCTCTCGTTGAAGGAGAAAGACATCACGCAGCAAGAACTCCGCAATCTGTGTCCAATACAGTGCAGCAAGGACCACGCCTATGTTCTGACTCGCAGGCCCGATGGTGCGGGCTCTGGATGCATCCAGGGCGTCACGTTCGGAATGCAGCGACGTCGCACCGACTGGTTTATGTGGAGGTCCGGAGACTGCCTTACGGCAGAAATTCAGTTCGACATTCGCTGCACTAAAGCTGCGGATGGCCACTCGAATGAAGTTGTAGAGGGCTCTGGCGAAGATTAAACGGCTGAACTGACACTACTAGATGTCTTCCATCCGAGTAACATGTACCATCTAGTCTTCAGCTGCATCATTCCGCAGTAGTGCTAATAGCTGTAGACAATGATAGCACTTACCCCCGTAGCACCTTCGTTACAACATTCGCACGTTCTGCATAAGGATTGGAAACTATGGGCTGCTTTATCGTACGCGATCCGGTTAATATTGAGTAATAAACATAATTGCAAAGAACCGCGTAGAGTCGGACATCTGCTCTTTAAAGTTGTTAACCGTAAGAGTTTCGAACAGCTGACCCTGGCTGCATAAACAAAGTCCATAAAGACCTGCTTCCGAGCGAGCACCAGACTTCCGAGAATCCGAGGATTACAAAGAAGGCAGTTCGTCAGTGGCAGGTCAAGTGGCCGCATATGGCGACGAATGATTAAGACAAAGAGAAGAAAGTTTGCAGCTCGTGTAATTTGTAACTTATCGCTGCGCATTAGTATGTGTAATCTTTTGTAGTACGTGTACACATAATACTCACGATACATTGTCTTAATGATGAGCGTTTGAGACAGCATCGTCTACCCATAGGCGCGGCCTTAAAAAGTTTGCCAAAGACCGCTATCAGCTGCTGGATCTCGGCTGGCATGCGGTAAAAGGATTAGTAGAAGACGCACGTCAGGCTCGCTCAGTTAAATGCTAAATGTTTCGGTGCCTTTTTATTCGTAAGGGAGATTAGTGAGGGGCCGCTGCCGACCGACTGCAGCTAATGGGTGGAGCTCGCCTTTTTGGTGATGGGCCAAGACCGGCGCCTACGGTACCGGCCGACCTGCCAGCTAGCCGGAAGGCACGGCGTGCAGCAGCCGACATAATCCTAGTTTGGCCCTTAAGGTTTTGTAGCGCCACGCATTTGCTCCGTCTACAAAGACCCGCTGAGCTGTGGCATTAGTACCGGTGTCGAACAGTCCCATTCCGGCTTAACACTAAGCTCGGCGTACACGCGCTCGACGGCCAATTACTAATCCGTATGGATTTGATTGGAATGGAATCGTGTTCAAGCAACCCATTCGGCGTGCATGCGCCCGCGATCGGCAGTGGCTTCGAGTCCACCGGTTACAGCTCTATCGATGCACTTGCAAATTCGAACGCATTCGGCGCTTCGTTCGGACTACCGTCCTTGGGTATGTTACAGCAACAACAAATTCGGTGGGTTGCACGAGTTTCTGCATCCGTGTAAAGGCTTGTTAACGGTATACGACGCATGAGTTTTTTAAAGCATTTTGCGTTGAAAATGCCCTAATGAGTGTGGCTTCTGAGCCTCAGTGATGGCCTGCATGAAAATGCATGGACGCGTCAGTGGCCGAAGGACATGTACCCAACCCGCTTGCGTATCACATATTCCAACTTCAACGATCACCTTCAGCGCAACCAGAACTTTCGCCACTGCAATGCTTGGAGTACAAAACAGCAGCCTTCATGCACTCTGGCGCCGGTAGTTCCTTGCCACCATTGTCGTTCGCCGCTCCATCGACCGTAACCTCCGTCGCATTTGCCGGTGGTAACGATGCGTTGTCCACGTCGGTAGCTGTCGCTTCCGATGCGAAGCCCGCCAATGCCTCGGGAGGAGCAAAAGTCAAGAAATCTACAGGAGGCAACAAATCCGCGGTGACTCGGAAGGACACTAGCGGTACGGATTCTTTCTATTTTGCCACCGTAAATTTGATTTAGCGGCGAAGAAGGAAGCGAAAGCCACACCTGGAAGCAAGACTACTAAGGACGGCCCGAAAGTAGCGGACTCATCGGTGGCGCATGCAGATGCCGGTAGTAAGGCCAAGCCGCGCAGGCAGCGCACTCATTTTACTAGCCACCAGGTAACAACAGTATTTTGAAGAAACGGCTTAAGAAATAGCACATTTTAGTTAGCAGAACTGGAGAACTACTTCTCGCGCAACCGCTACCCAGACATGGCCAGCCGCGAAGACATTGCCGCTTGGATCTCACTGTCGGAACCACGTGTTAGGGTATGGTTAATAGGCACGCATGTTGTAGAGCGGGAATCAGCCAGTTTAATGGGGAACTTATGTCAGCATCCCAAACCATGTGAGGATGAAGACACTGATGATGGGTCTAGAGAGACGATGTCTTAATTAATTCCGTAACACCCGTATTCCCCAATGTAATTAGCACGTTTCGATGACGCGCATGGACAACGCGTGCAATGCAACCGGCGAAATTTTGGTCTAGTACACCGACTAGAATTACCGAACAGTGATCAGGACGAGTGACAATAGAGTGCTAGACACGTGGGTACTGTGGTTGCCTTAGTAAAAAAGAATGCCGTAGCCAATAGCTTGCGTTTTTACGCGCACCATAGCTTTGCATCTTCTTGTGGCTGCTTCTTCTTACATGCATTTTCTGACAGTGACTGTCTTGCTCATAATCGGAAAGTGGCAAATGGTCGCAGCTTGACACCATCGAATTAGAGGCGTATCACTTGCGCAATGTCACTCACGGTCATTTAACACGGCCATATGGCCTTTGAATGCCGCTCTTGCACAAACGTTTAGCGCACCCATTTGTCACTTCGACGGACAGCATGCGCGTGATGCGGCTGGCTCGCTTTGTGATTGTGTCATACCCAACCATCTTCACCAGCCTGCCATTCTTTTGAAAATCATAAACACCTCGATTCAGGTTTGGTTCAAGAACCGAAGAGCAAAGTGGCGAAAGAGGGAACGGCACCTCGTTCCCGACGGACTGCAACGACACTTTGGGGGCTCGGCAGCTGACAGCACTTCTTCCACTTTCCCTACCGACTGCCTGCTTCCTACGCCTCAGCAGGTATAAGTTCTGTGAAGGCAATGCTTACGTGATATGGTTTAGGCAACTGGTACGTATGGCTACAATGACGCGTCATGGGCTGGCTATTGCTCGGCTTCAAGGCCATTTGTCAACTCTAGCTCCGCGTCCGCGCTTGGATGGGCCTTCAAAGCAGGCCTGGGATATGTACGTTTGATAAGACGTTTCGCTTCTTTCATACCACCTTTCTTCAGCCCATCGTGGTTAGCTCCTCGTCGGCGTTCACGCCAGACCCTTCAAGCATGCTATCGACGGATCAGCCATCCTCTCTTCCGTACGCGCAGCCGTCCAGTTCCAACTTTGCGAAATCGCCGCTCGAGCAGATGAAGTCCATGGCGGAGGAGAAGATGAAGCTGCTAGCGACATCGCGGCCAACCGTTGCGCCCAACGTTGGCTCGTCCATGAACATGCTCTACTCGTCACCTGATTATTTCAGTGCAGCGGTCCCAACGGTCCCATTTACGAACTTCTCTGTGTCTTCGTATGGATATAGCGGTGCCCTGTAACTGATACACGCAGTAGCTGATCCATGCATCTTACTAATTTCGATAAAATACCTTCCTATATCGAGGAACTTAACATACCATCAGCTTTTTCCGGCGTTTCTCCGTTGTTAATTTTAGACAAAGCTTGCATACGCGACAGTCAGTGCTATTAGAATTCCTTGCATACACTGCCTTGGCGGTTATGGAAGTCAAATACTTTTAATGTGCTCGAGATCAGCTTAGAACAACGCCAATGCTGAATGCTACAACGACAAAAGTGAAACCGGCGTAGAATGGTTATGATTGACGCTGAGTCTTCCACCATTCCTTGACGATATTGTGACCCTCATCGGTGACCACGAGCACCTTCTGCGCATTGTCGTGCCAAAGAAGGACTTTTTGCTCAGTTGCGTAGTCGCGTAGACCTAGGTACTGGGTATTGCCGTACTCGATCAACATATACCTACCGACGTACTCCGCCTCGGACTCGAAGGTCGAGTAGATCACCGCCTCATTGTAGACCAGTCGTTTGCGCTCGTCCTCCCATAGATGGATCTAAAGTGTTGACGGTGTTGTGCAAGCACTGGAAGCTGCAGACCTGGTCAACAACCGTAGAAGGAAGGCAATGGTCTATGCCGTGTGATGCGACCATTTCGGGGTGAGCATTGGAACGAAGGTACAGGACGATCTGGCGAGCGGTAATTCCCGCATGAAACGAACGAGAACTTAGTTGACTGAAACAGAAGTCTCACCTGAAGTGCCCTCCTCACAGAGTCACGGGTCATCACTCCCACGACCACGTCACTGAACCGATACATCAACTCGGTAAATGTCGAGAGGATGGCCAGCTGCAGGCTTGAGTTGGTGTATGCGTACACTCGGTAGTTAGTCTCTACGACGAGAAAGCCCTTGTTCTTGGCATGCTCAGCTCCCAGCTCCTTTGCGCTTCCTGCGGTTGCCAACAGTGTCAGCAGGGGTGTGAGGAAAAAGTATCTAAACATGCGAGTTTCGTCAGCGAGATCATTGTAAGACTACACGCTTCTTCTGTAGCACTTACCCATCTTTGCGTTTTCGAATGAAAATCAAGCCGAGCTCACGAAGGTGTGTCAAAAACCGTACCATTCCTTCCGTCCACTGCGAGCTTATCCGGAAGGGCACGATGGACGGCTTGTCGCTGTCATCCTTCCCGTTGGTATCGCTCTCTGAATTCGGATAGTTGGACAATGAAGATAGTACAAAGCTTACGTTCGAGAGGCACACAGCATAGGGTTAGCTGCAGCATGAGTTCCACGTCGCGAACCACGTCCTCACCGATAGCCTTTCGGTATTTGAGGTAGTATATTACGTAGGTCCAAATTTGCTCGATCCGGTTGAGAAGAAGGAAGTGGAAACCGAGTGAGGTGATCTCCAGGTCACGGTCATCTAAAAGTGTAACATGTTCGCAGACTGTCGCGTCCGCTATACCTCCTCTTGTGAAACCGACGTGTTGGAAGAGGTGTCGCGTATCCGCCGACACGCCCTCACCCTTGTCGCCTTTCTTGATCATGTCGCTCGGAAGCGCAAGGTACCTCAGGATGCACTCCCAGCGGTCCACTGCCTGCTTGTAGAGATCCTAAATGTAAACAATTGTAGGTGTCGTGATCTTTTGGGTACCGACCTTGCTGGCGGCTTTCCTTGCCTTCTTGTCCAGTTCTTCTACGCGCTCGATGCCCGAGAGGTCCAGTGGACTCGTGAGGAGGCTTGATATGTAAAATTCACGGAAGCAGTCCTAAACGCGAGCAAACCATCTACGCGCTCGCTGACTAAACGAACATTCAAGCGGACGTTGCCGTCGTCGTCACCAGTCGCTATCCTCAATTTCTGCAGAAGCTGGATTGCCTGCGAAAGACCGACTTGATTACGCTTCGCGTTCCACTTCGTCCAGTTGCTGAAACGGTATTCTATCGGACGTTGCAAACGGTCGATACCTCGGTTTCGGTAGCAGCTTCACGATGCACTGCTGAGCAATTGGCGGTAGCATGCGGTAGATTGCAACTACGCAAGCGTTGCTCTCGTAAAGGCGTTGAATGCTCTCGTCGTCCATACTGGCTAAGTACGCCAAGAATGGCCTATCGGAAGCAATGTTGGACATTGTGCTGAAAAAGTCACAATTTTTTAAGCAGGATGCAGACTCGAACGTGAGGAAGTATTTGCCACATACAGCGACGGTAGTGGTTCCTCTGGTCTCTTGAAAGCTTTATTCTTCTTGAGTAACGGATGATACCGTAGAATATTAACAGCGTCGCTTATCAGCTGTACGCGCTTCGTTTGTCATTTTTTAAAAACAGTATCCGCGTCGCAGTATGTCGTCTGCAACGATAAACTTAACAACAGAACTCCACAGCGAGCTTAAGACACAGGAGACGAGAACCGCAAGAAGGCACCCGGCGGGGAATAGGCACTTCTGCATAAGTCACTTTGCTTGCGTTATCGACTGGTAAAGAGCGCCAGCTTCTTTCACGTAGGAGAACACCGTCGTGAAGTTCTGCATCTCAGTAAGTCTCGGCTGAAACAGAGTCTTGCTGGCGATTCGGACGGACATAGACAACCTTTATGTCGAAATTCCTGAGGCGAATTATGGCCGAGAAGAAGACGCACACCATTCTGACGAGACGATTAATCAACAGCTGATTCTGGCTCTGCTGGTCGCAAGAATTCATGCATAGTGTGATAAAGCGATTGAGAAAATCGTTGGGGATGTTCAGGTTCTGAAATACATGAGTCTCAGGCATGCAACCTGACACAAGAACAGGCGAAATGAAGACATTTAGGGAAACCTTACCTTAACGTCGCAATGAGACACAAACTTGTTGACAGTCACAATGCTCTGAACCGAGAGGTCAAACGAGAGAATTGTCTCGAGGTGACTAAACAGCTCGGTTTTTATGGATCTTAGCGCAATGCATGCATACGTACATCGTCAGAGCTTCTTCGCCGGCAACCAGCTCGTAGAAGAGGAGCTCCGCAGCAATGTCGGGCTGTGTTTCCACGAACTTCGTGAACTAAAACTTTGCGGTACACTTTGCACAACAGGACGCTGCTTACGTCTTCCTGTGCCAAGCCGACTTCTTTGAAAATTATCGGATCGTCAGATAGAATCGTCACAATTCTTGCCGAGTCCGCTTTTGCAAGCATCGTGCCGGAACCAGCGGCTATTTTCTTCAGCGCTTCTATTGCGAAGTTGCGGTTAGCAAGTGGCCATGCGTTGGGCGGGGAGCGGTCTTTGTCCTTTCGCGCCGTAGCGGGCGATGAAGGTGTGCTGGATCGATGCGACAGTTTGACGTCGTCTAGCGTCTTCTCCAACGTGCACATCTTCTCCTGGCCCCATTCTTCGTCCTTCACCCAGTCGTCACGCACTTGCTCTGGATCGATCAGGGACGCGTAGATGAAGTGAAACTCAAACGTGTACGCATTAGACCACATCGAAAGCTGGCGCCTACTAGTTTGCGCATCAGTCAGTTACCTCGTCCTCGCATGGCGGCATAACACTGGGCTCGATGCGGACAAACGGCGCAGCAGCAAGACTGTAGACGATTCTTGCATGATCGTTATAGAGGACGGGGTCGCAGTCCGGCATGTAAAACGACCTAAAAGGTAGCACAGTGAAGTCTCATAAGTACGCATAAGCCGACGCACCCCTTGCCGTCGCAGCCATTGTCTTGGGCACCCTCGCTACCGAGTAGCTTGTACGGCTCCAGTTGCGAGACGGCCACCTCGAGCTGGCGCTGTACTTCGAAGTTCTTAAAGTCGCAAATTACTTCCGGAATGTCAGTGGTTACATAACACCTCACCTGATTCTCGTGTACCGGGTTATCCGCCACCTCTGAGGGAGTCATATCAAACAAGTGGCCGAGGCTGTCTTCATCGTCGGTAAGCAGGCGCCCAACGAAATGACCCTCCTGCGGTGTGACATCCGGAAAGCCGCTGAGACGATAGAGTGCCTCCAGAGAGTCGCTGGTGGGCACGGGCGACACGAAGCCGACGTAAATACGGACTAGGAGGATGAGGAATGGATGCGTGAGGATGTCTACGCCCCTCTCGAGAGTCTTGTCTTCTCCGAGCACCCCCAGATCTTTGAGCCTGAATTTTGCGTTGATCATCTTGAGAGTGGTTTCCAAACGCACTTGTAGATTAGATAGACCAATACGAGTCGCTGCGTCACGTGAATGATGGATCCGTGCTCTTGGTACATTGCTACCAACGTCAGGCACAACGAGCCAGGGCCCTTTGAGCGATATATCTAGAAAGGCGTCAGTAGGGACAGCGTGAAGAAGTCCTAACCTACATTGCAAAAGTGACTACCGATTGCCGCGAATGACTCGTTTCTATTGCACAGGCTAAAGCATTTAACATGAACAGAATTCGATTGCTACCGTTGGTTGAGAAGCAGCAAGAGGCTTACGCATTGATCTCGTGCAACTCGCCGACATTAAACGGTGCTTGCATGCGCTTCTGCGTAACGCATTAAATGTTTGCAGCGAGTGATGGTAATTTCGCGATTGAAGCCTAAATCGTTTCTCATGTTTATTGAGCTGTTTGGAATGAACAGTCACTACAATTAAACCTGCATTCTTATATATCGAGAATTTGCGAATATTTCAAAAACACATCGCCATACATTTGCTGACCGTGAAGGACGCTAAGCTATGGGCAAGCAGGAAAGAAAGCCAGCGCATCTGGGGTCGGCAACTTTTCGTCTAGTCCCTGCCAAGTCTAAAACTTACCCCAGGAAATGTTCGGACTATAACGGGTTGGCCCATTGACCTCCGGCAACGCCGAGCACAGTGTGTACTTTTCAACATTGAACCGGAGAGGTTCAGTTACTGCCGTTCTGCGTAGGGAGCATTCGAGGGTATATTGATACACTTTCACAAAACCGGAATATGCCGCATTTTATTAGAACGTCTTAAACCAAGCACTACATGCGGAGAAGTAAAAAAGCACCCTTACTCTCAAACCGTCTGGTGCCTCACGTTCCCTTCCGCCTTCGTCTGGGTCCGACCGCGCGGTCAAACTATCTGACCCTAGGCCGGTTTGGCACCGACGTCGGTTTGGCAAGGAAGAATCACCTCGAAAGCGTTACTCTCCCAGATTTGGTAACGTATCCCAGTCGCCTGAGTACTGTAACTCAGCAAATTTTCACACTTAATCACCACAAAACTGTGCGGATTGGTGTACGCGTAGCGCACACCTCTCAACGGTGACTACGTTTCACTTTTTGAGATCTGATAACCCCTCACATGGGGGCATACGCATGTCAATATGGGCTGGATATCGCACACACGACAACTAGCCACAGACGCATTTCCCCTGAGGGCAGCAGACTTTTCTTTCCGGTGCTGCAATTTTAACTGCGCGTTCTCACGGCGTCTTCCGGTTTACGCTTAGGGCTTTTTTCTCCAGGGCCAATCAAGGAATGTGACAATTCCGACCACCAAAAGCGGCGGGAATTTCCGCCATTGACAACGGAAAAGAGGCCAGCCGGCTGGCAGCGCTCGAGGGCGCTTCTTCAGGCGTCCACTCGCTTCGTCAGTTCTCACCCGCCGAACGGCTTAGCCCATGGACCACCGTGCCTTGGCATTCTGATGGCCCTTGCTGGAGCTGGAGTTACGCAGTTTTTAACTTAGTTAGCGATGCGTCGTTACTTTCCACGTTGCGGACGCGCGCCCTACACGTCCAGCTGTCGTGGCGCACCATGGGCGCAGAAATCACATTGAGTTCTCGACGCGGTCGCAAGACCTTTTACGCATCTAACCATGAAAGCCCACCGGCGCATTCAGCCGCGACTACTTTTCCTGGGTCTTAATGAATGCACGTCAAAGCTCGTGAATTGTTTGGCTTTCCGGATGCCAGCGCTGACAAAGCGGTCATCTCGGACGATGGATACGCGTCTTACCTAACAGGGCGAACAAGCTGTGTATTAGGAATCGGCTGCCGTACGGTAGCGGCCATACTGCAGGGATTCCCCCATTACCATTCGGGGGGATGGCACTTGTCCCCACCCCGACTCTTCTTGGTCTCTCGATGTACCTGGACCTGAATGTGACCTGTAGATCAGCGAATCCTAGTTTATGTGTTTACATGCCTGCCATGCTGAAAGCCATGCTGGAGCCTTAAGTTTACGGGTTTAAGGTACGGCAGCGGTATCCGTACCGTCGATTTTCCGCGCCGTACTACAGCACATTTACGGTTTTTAGTACGGCTGGATAAAAAGTACGGCAGGTTTTGTAAATAGGTGGTGTGCATCCATTAGCTATGAAAGATTTCGATTTGATGGGGGATGAGTTTGCGATGCTGCCTAGTTTTTCTTCAGGATTTGTTCTGTATTTTTCATTGGTAGAGTCGTAGTGATCTACTTGGCCCTTCCTTTAGCACTAGAATATACACACCACAAGTGTCCCTTACGGGTTACGCGAGCAATTTTCCGAGGCATTGATATTGCCGTTAGCATCTCTTAGCAACCTCTGCTGTCTGCAAAGCAAGCAGTTTCACAATTCGATTTTTTCTTAGCGGTTACACGATCATGGACAACATGTGCTTAATTAATTTCCCGGTCCCTACCACATGTTACTCAACCTATAGCATCGCGGGCCTATTAGCAGCCTCCTGAAAGAAAATGCAATTTTAAGTGATGGGAGACCGTCGACTCGATGTTAATTTCCCCGTGGTGCAGACTTCTTTGAGGGGTCGCGGCGCAAACCAACGCAGATTGCTTGCGCATTTCGCCCTATGGCAACGTTGCCAGCAGACTGAATGTATAATGTGACAGGCAGGAAATTCAGAAATGTGAACCGAGGAATTATGCGCGCACGGGAAAGCAGTCAGGGCCCCGGCATCGGCGGCCGCCGAGTCGGCGCTCGTACGCCGCTACTGGCCGCTATGCCAGCAGCGCGGCATTCAATTACAATTAGTATAAGGGGTGACACGTGAACTGCTACGCTTTCCAGTAGTTGCGCTGCGCCGTCAGACTGTCACCGCCCCCGAAATATTTATTGTTGCACCGGAGTGTCACGACACATCTGCTGGCTTGTGGTCTGTTGTGGTGCTAGCCTTTGCGCACGGATATGCGTCATATCCGCTTAAATCAAAAATGCCCTACTGAATAATAGGATATCCAAGTGCCGTCAAATACGTACCTAATCGACCATTCAGCACCGTCCGTTAGGGCGTACGCAGGCCATAACTTGGGCAGCCCACGGAGAGATATCCCGACGTTACTGCTTCCCATAGATTAATGAATGAGTTGCTATGTTTGTCTCGTTGCCCTTCTGTTCACACTTAATTAAATTCAGCAAGGTGCTCGCTTTTCTCTACCTTACTACGTAGATGTGTTCTGCGTCCGCAAGGCATCGACATGTATCGTGGCGTTGTCGCTCCATGCGCCAAAAGCGCTATCGTGGGTTTTCGGCGTGCGATATTTGCTCAGGCCCTCCTAGCGCCGAATTTTCCCGAATGGCCTGATGATGTTGCAGGTGCAGCTGCAACTACGGGTTTCTATAGGCGGTTTATGCGCCTGCTGCAACGCGCGTCCCGACGTCGCCGGCACAGGTTTCAGCGTCCCGACGAGCAGCAACCGTTCGGCGTCGTGCCGTCCACCTCACTGATTCTCAATGAGTTTCAACAACGCAAGAGGTACGTACTCAGCTCCAAACTCCTCCTTCAAGGAAACCTGATTCGCCCTCTCTGGCTTAAAAGCAAGTTGCGTAAATGAGATTACAATTAAAAAAAGTCATTGCAGTCAAGATTTCCGACCATACAACGTTCCAAAGGAACAGGGCATTGTCCTTCATGAAGCCCCCCCCCCCCTCAGCGCTTAGCGATTACTTTATTCACTACTAAGTGGGCACGGCGCTGGTCGAAATTCTATTTGAGGATTCGAATAGACTACGTTCGCTTTCCCACCCGAACTTCGTCCCCGTTCCTCGCGAGGCGCGGGGGCAGAGGTCTATTCGATTATAGAGCTCCACACGCAGCGAGTTGATTTAGAGTAAACTCAAGGAACGAAAATGGGAACAAGGAGCGCGCAGATTAGCTTAGTTNTTTTCCTTCAGGATTTGTTCTGTATTTTTCATTGGTAGAGTCGTAGTGATCTACTTGGCCCTTCCTTTAGCACTAGAATATACACACCATCACAGTGTTCCTTACGGGTTACGCGAGCAATTTTCCGAGGCATTGATATTGCCGTTAGCATCTCTTAGCAACCTCTGCTGTCTGCAAAGCAAGCAGTTCCACAATTCCATATTTTTCCGTAGCGGTTACACGATCATGGACAACATGTGCTTAATTAATTTCCCGGTCCTTACCAGATGTTACTCAACCTATAGCATCGCGCGCCTATTAGCAGCCTCCTGAAAGAAAATGCAATTTTAAGTGATGGGAGACCGTCGGCTGAATGTTAATTTCCCCGTGGTGCAGACTTCTTTGAGGGGTCGCGGCGCAAACCGACGCAGATTGCTTGCGCATTTCGCCCTATGGCAACGTTGCCAGCAGACTGAATGTATAATGTGACAGGCAGGAAATTCAGAAATGTGAACCGAGGAATTATGCGCGCACGGGAAGGCAGTCAGGGCCCCGGCATCGGCGGCCGCCGAGTCGGCGCTCGTACGCCGCTACTGGCCGCAATGCCAGCAGCGCGGCATTCAATTACAATTAGTATAAGGGGTGACACGTGAACTGCTACGCTTTCCAGTAGTTGCGCTGCGCCGTCAGACTGTCACCGTCCCCGAAATATTTATTTGTTGCACCGGAGTGTCCCGACACATCTGCTGGCTTGTGGTCTGTTGTGGTGCTAGCCTTTGCGCACGGATAAGTGTCATATCCGTTTAAATTCAAAAATGCACTACTGGATACTAGGATAGCAAAGTGCCGTCAAATACGTAATCGACCATTCAGTACCGTCCGTTAGGGCGTACCCAGGCCACAACTTGGCAGCCCATGGAGAGACATCCCGACGTTACTGCTTCTCATAGATTACTGAATGAGTTGCTATGTTTGTCTCGCTTCCCTTCTGTTCACACTTAATTTAAATTCAGCAATGTGCTCGCTTTTCTCTACCTTACTCTACGTACGATGTGTTCTGCGTCCGCAAGGCATCGACATGTATCGAGGCGTTGTCGCTCCATGCGCCAAAAGCGCTATCGTGGGTTTTCGGCGTGCGATATATTTGCTCAGGCTCTCCTAGCGCTGAATTTTCCCGAATGGCCTGATGATGTTGCAGGTGCAGCTGCAACTACGGGTTTCTATAGGCGGTTTATGCGCCTGCTGCAACGCGCGTCCCGACGTCGCCGGCACAGGTTTCAGCGTCCCGACGAGCAGCAACCGTTCGGCGTCGTGCCGTCCACCTCACTGATTCTCAATGAGTTTCAACAACGCAAGAGGTACGTACTCAGCTTCCAACTCCTCCTTCAAGGAAACCGGGTGCCACCTCTCTGGCTTAAAAGCAAGTTGCGTAAATGAGATTACAATGAAAAAGTCATTGCAGTCAAGATTTCCGACCATACAACGTTCCAAGAAACAGTGCATTGTCCTTTCATGAAGCCCCCAGCGCTTAGCGATTACTTTATTCACTACTAAGTGGGCACGGCGCTGGTCGAAATTCTATTTGAGGATTCGAATAGACTACGTTCGCTTTCCCACCGAACTTCGTCCCCGTTCCTCGCGAGGCGCGGGGGCAGAGGTCTATTCGATTATAGAGCTCCACACGCAGCGAGTTGATTTAGAGTAAACTCAAGGAACGAAAATGGGAACAAGGAGCGCGCAGATTAGCTTAGTTTGGGTTGAAGTTGTGCCGTGCCAAAGCCTGTGAGCGGCCGTCTGAGAGCTAGGTCGCGTCGGTTATGGCTCTATTTGCTGGGCGTAGGGAAATTAAGTCGAAAACATCGCTAGAGGCGTCCGCCGCAGCAACCGCGGCGGCAGCAGTAGCGCATCGACGCAGACTCCATCATCGGGCTTTTAGAAGGTAACAGCGTCTATGTCTTGTGCGGGCCGGTTCGGGTGCGTAGGTTAGTCCTCTTGAAATCGACGAAGGAAAGAACTAACGGTTACGAGGGTTTCTTTCTGGGAACGCGTCCTTCCTCGCGGGCACTTGATTTTTAGTTTTCACTTTTGACGACCCCCGCACCGGGACGTATCGAATTCCTTCGACTTACCTCCCTTTGATTGACCTTGTCAAAATGTGGCTCTAGCTGAACGTCTCCTCGGCCCTCCATCGCTTGACTCGGTGTCTCGCGACCGCATACTTCCCTTAAGTTTATTGTTTCGCCGACGCTCGTGGCGTCGGGAAATTCCCGTGAATTGCCGGTGGGTCACCGAACAGCTGCTGAACGTCTGCGAGTGATTTGCCGAGTCGGGTACATGATGTCCCTTGTCACGCGTTCGCCTCTCTTTCTTCCATTTATGTTCTTAAGGGCAATCTTCAAAAGTCCTTTTGTACGTCAGGCTTGCGCAACATACATTGTTGCGGTTGGTCATCCTTACCCTGCCCATGTTCTCCCAGCGTTGCGTATGTATAAAGTCGACGCCGCACACATCACAAAGTTGAAAGTATGCAAGTAATGCGTGTAGCGAAAAATAAGGGTACGTCAGTCTATTACCTCCGAAAATATTGTGCTTTTTTGCTTTAAGTGGCCAGTACCGTCAGTCCGATTGCAGTGGATCATGACGGTTATGGGAAGGGATGAAGGGATGACGGTTATAGCCGTGCCCTATTTGGCAGGGCACGGCCAAATAGGTACAAGAGCATGCTTCCTCACCGGAAAAGTCCTATGCCTTGATCTCCCGCTCCATGCGACTGAACGTTTCCTGCTTTTCCCCCAGCATTTTTGCTAAAAGGAAGTCAGATGAAGCGGCTCGTTAAAGTTAGGTCCCACGCCCATATGTCTGCACCGTAGCGTTATGACAATTGGCCTTTTGTGTGTGGAGCCCGAAGCTTACGCCTCGTTGGACCGCCTTTTGTTGCAGGCCCACAAGTTAGCGTCGCACCTTGCTAGCTACCGTTGTCCATAACCGCAAAAGTCTTTTGGTTGCCAGGAACTTCCCCACGTCGTTGCAAACCAGTGCGTCCGCACAAGAGATCACCGAACCGGTCGCGGCAAAGGGCCTTGTCACGGTCTCCGTTGGAGTCTTCAAGAGCTCAGAGTCGAACTCGGCGAACCACGCAAGCGCGAACTCTGAGTACGGACCGAACGGGACTCCCAGCGGTAATTGTTCGATAGATTCGTGTGTAGTGATGCGTTAGTTTTAAGCTAACCAAGCCAACGGGCTACGAGCATTAGACAGCAACGGAGAGCCCAGAATGCATCGACAGTTCACCGCAAGCTCCAACAGCGAGGAGGAGTTCTCAGCGGAAGAGCTACAGGAGTTTGCTCAAGCGTTTAGGGTATGCTTGCCTGCTTCGCAGTCGTATATTGACATCAACCTGAATTTGGATCTTACTAGTAAGACCTTTAGATGTTCGACAAGGATGGTAACGGAACCATGAACATCAAGGAGCTTGGCGTCGCGATGCGGACACTAGGGTTAAACCCAACCGAAGAAGAGGTGAGTTCTTGGTACTATGCGTCGCTAGCCTGTAGGGCCAGTAGGCTGGTAGACACGCGTTATTCTATCATCATAACACTCGATTCATTCCTGAAGACCCTGATTCAGCTGCTGAACCTGATCAATGAGTTCGACTACGATGGGAACGGAAAAATCGACTTTGGCGAATTCTGCAAGATGATGAAGGAAATGAACAAGGAGACAGACCAGGAGCTCATCCGGCTTGCATTCAAGTGAGTAACCATCCGTTGATCTAAAGAAGATGGCGTTGAAAAAAGCACGAGAGGCTTGTTTAGAGTTTTCGACAAAGATGGCAACGGTTTCATAACGGCACAGGAATTCAAACACTTCATGACGACGATGGGCGAGAAGTTCAGTGAAGAGGAAGTGGACGAGATCATAAAAGAAGTGGATAAGGATGGCGACGAGCAGGTACTGTCTTCACGTCTTGGCCTAGATGTTACTTAATCATGCGTTAGATCGACTACGAGGAATTCGTGAACATGGTCGCGCCGATAGTCCACGACGGTTCGAAAGACGATCCCTTCGCGGAAGCACCGCCGCCTCCGAAGAAATAGCGTCAGCGCACTGTATCCAGTGAACGTTATCGAAGCGGGTAGCAGTCCTCCTCTTAGCAGCAATGAAGTTCACCTCACCAGTACAACCGCAGAAGCTCACTTCCGCATTCCATTTTCCTCGTAGAGCGTCGCATTTTCACGCCTAGACCAGCGATGTCCCCTAGAGACGGTTTGGCTACGGGTCTGCATGCTGTATGTTGTTGCCCGAGCAGTTTGCCCACAAACGTGTAATAAGCCATTCCACCACTTCCTACTTCAGCCGCACGACAATTTATTGTCATAAAGGGGCATTCCACTGTAATATTACCAGATAAAACGTCTCAAATATTCTGGTTCGACTGCATGGCACGGTTATTACGAATCAGTAATCTAGGCAAAGATCGAATAACAGAGCAACTGAGAGAGGGCCGCAGGCAGGATTTCAGGATAAGGGGGAGGTCGGGGACAGGTGGGTGGACCCCTAAATGGGTCAAAAGGAGTCTAAATGGCCTCAGATCATTAAAAATAACGTTAAAAATGGCTTCTTTAGGCTATGTTAACTAATTAGAGCCTTTAAACCTTAAAAATTTACTAACTTTAAAAAAAAATTTCTTCACCAAAGCCCCCCCCCCCCAACCCCCCGCTAAATACGGCCCTGAACTGAGAACCGCATTCGTCTTAATTCTGGGCCCAGGATCAGCATTTCGTGGTGCCTCTAGATGGTTTCATACTTAGGTGAGGGAGACGGCTCACCTTAGGAGGGGACCAGAATTTCTCAAAGTGTCGCTCCTAAGTGGACCCCGAATGTGAGATCGGTTTTTAGATACCGTATTTTCCCTGATTGAACTCCATGGAGGAGGGGTTTAATTTCGATCGACCTCCAGAGGGGGGGGGGTCTAATAAAGGGAGGTGGTTCATTTTTCGATCAAAAATGTTCGGGAATTTTGAAGTTTTTAAATGTATGCCATAATGGCGAATCAAGATTTGTCCACTCCAGTGAAGAATATTGACTATCCCATGGTGTTCTACGTTCTCGGCACTAGTGCCTCCGTATCTCATGTCTGAGAGGAACCCTCCGTCTAAATACCGAAGGGTGCCCTGCTGCCTGCGTGCTAGCTAAGCTGTTCACTTTATCGTGTTAGTGATCTAGTAACTCGAAACAACTTTGACTCGTAGCTTGAGAGAGAAATTGTGTATCCTTGCCCGCTTGTTAAGAAATTTGTGCTTCTACTGCTACAGACCAGCCTAACCGCCGAAATAATATGTAGAGCGTACCTATAAGGGTTTATTTGCCTTTTTGGCGTTTGTTACTGACTTGAGATAGAGGTACCAAACAGTGGGCTAGAGGGAGGCAGTACCTAAAAAGAGGGTAATTGCACCCCCTCCCCCTTTACCATGCGCACCCATACTGGATCCTAGAAGCGGCATTGCCGCACTCGAATGGCTACATGGGAAAAGCAAGCTTTGTCTGTGTATTAACAAGTTTGCTCGAGGCCGCATATAAAAAGCTCCATTTCCGCGCTGATCCGGCCGTTGGATGCAGCTGTTAGACATGCGCCTTGTCAGTGACGAGTAGAGCTTCGTGACCCTTGCTTGCCCAACCCGCAGTAGAGTCAGCTGTGGAAAAGCATCCGGAATACACCGCCGGATGTCCTCCAGAAAGTCGTAAGGAACGCTGCTCACCGTTCAAAAGTGTGCGTGGGATAGGCCGAAACATCTCCGCTCACTATCACCAATCATCGGTGCAGCTGGCGTTGATTCACCGCTAACGTCACCTACGTGCTTGCACGGGAATCGCCGGGGTTCCCTTGGGCAAAAATAGACATGCAACACATGACATGAGGCCCGCCGATGCGGACAGCTTGGGATTTACACTGAGGAGCAAAATCGGTATTCGCCCGGTATGCTTTTTCTATGAACCTACGCTCGCACTCGAATAAAGGACAGAAGTGGAACTTTTTTGCGCTTTGAACTAAGATTGTCCCCAAAAAATCCCCGTGCAGGCAGTATTGGTCAGTGAATCCCTAAAGGATCGTGCAGATAGTCGTTGGGCAGTCAACACCTACCTTCCAAGTGCTTCATTTTGGATGCTAATTGGGCTAGTAGTTGAAGGCAAACCGAGTTCTACATTTTCCCTCACAAGGCGCACGTACCTATAGTATAGGTCCTTTATACAGTTAAATATTCATGAACATTTACGAAGTAATTAATGTTATCTTTTTTCCAACAAGACCGGTAGCAGATTACAGATTACGTGTGACCTTTCGGGAAACATTCCCAGCCCATGCTACTTGTTAGACTAAGTAATTACTAAATGGGGTCTGCTAGCACCGGTAAAGGCGGAATTTGAATTATTTTCAAGTCTAGTTTCAAGTGTAAACTACTGCATTTTCAGCATCACCAGCTCAACCTAAGTGGTTTTCGAAGGTATTCGAAAAATTGATTTCGTTGAGACAGCGCTTTCAGCACTTTGAGGGTCGTCCACACGCATCCCTGTAACATTATTTGCTCTTCACAGGTAACATTAAGCAGCAGGAGGCCTCCGAGTTCTCAGCCGCCCCGGAAGCAGGCTAAATCAGCTGATCGCAGCTGCTGCTTTTACGAGGTTCAATTTCATGGTGAGCCAGGGCGGTGGTTGGGCCGCGAAGTGCACACGTCAAATGCTTAGCAGTAGCGACAGCCGGCCCGATCGCGATCAGCAGGCGTCGTCGAGTGAGTGGGGAACACCTTGGCAAAGTCTACCGGAAGAACGGATTAATGGGTGTAAAACACGAGAATCCCGTCATTCGACTCAGTGTATTAATCACCGAGGAAGGGAGGAGGCAGAATCACGTAGTACTAAAAAGTTCGACGCAGCCACTACTGACGTGTAAAACGCAACAACGAAAACGCAAAGTCTGAGAAAGGATTAAGCAAGGAACATAGCCGCAGATTGTCTATATCTTCACATTTTACCATCTTTTTTTTGGAAGATTCGCTAGAGAACACCGATAAGTCTGCCTCTATAAAGTAAGAGGTATATTAGGGTAGGGGGTCGTCATGGCAATCACTTCGACTGACCTCCAGAGGTAGGACTGGTGGTCCAAAAAGGCCAAAAAATATCTCTCATTTTTTGAACGCAGCTTAAGAAAGAAATAAACCCCCCAAAGCTCGAGGACTATCTCAATTCTACATGTGCAGCATAGGTTCCGTATAGTAATTTTGCATTACGTTATGAGCACCTCAAACCCGTTTAGCAGCTTTAAAACGCTTGCATTTTGCTGCCATGCCGCCCACATACATGTGCTTTTCCTTTACGTCGACAGATGGCACAAGTGTCCGTCGTTATATCCGACCATCGAACATATTCGTGCGGGGAATTGCATCAACAATGGGTAACCCCATGACTGTTCACCAATTGTTCTGATAGCACCCGGTGCGATCAGCTGAGCGAATGGTTAGGAATGCAAGTGCAACACGCTGCCCGGCGCCAGTGCACAACTCGTGCGGTGGACGCACCCGTGAACGCATCCAAAATAACTCGTTCTCAAAAAGCGCTAAAGCATCGTAGATCAAAGTTGACCCTGGCACAACAATCAGACATGGCCTACTTACCCGGGCGTATTTGGATGCTAGGTGCAACCGCAAGCATAGTACTTGGGGTAAAATGGCCAGTTGAACCGTAATGGTTTCAGGATGTCCATCATGGAATTTTTTTTGCTCTTCACGCTTTTTCGTTTTCACATTCTTCTTGGGCCACTTTCAAACATACTTTGCTCAAATCTTGTGCTCACCCGGTGCTCAAATACTTCGGACGCTAAAATTTGCGTGATGACAAAACAGGCCAAAATGCAAAGAATAAACTTAGTATAAGCAGCGCAAGATATAAATGAACAAGTAGTCTTCAAAAAGGTTTTCAGCAAAGTGCTGCTACAAGAAGGACTAAAGACTTTATGCTCCCTTCCTCATAGCTATGTGCACAATATGCACGAGTGTGATCGTCCCATGAACGTAGCATTCAGGAAGACCAGCAAGACACTAACAACATGCATGCTGTGCAATACTTAGTCTTGCCTATTCATTACGTAGGACAAGTAAGGCAGAAGCCTTACCACCGCTTCCTGAAGCAAGGCAGATTTTCCTTTGAGTTGGCTACTAAGGGCAGCGCACTGCTCCAGTGAACTGGGGATGTTCGCATGAAAAGACGGCTCAACCAACTTTTCCATGCGTTTTTGTTCTTTTACATTTATCCGAAATCCTCCGTCGCATAGGCCCAGGCAGGTCGACTGTCGGGCGGCTGGTTGTCGAAATTGCCACCCGTTGACACGTAGAACCGCCCACTTAAACCTTCCGGCTGGAGCCGGCGGAAGATCTCGAAGTGCACGGGTTCTACGGCCAGGTCGGAAGTCCCGCCCTTGCAGCCCCAGCTCTGTGATATAGCTTGCCTCAGCGAGCCACCCACCCATTCCGGTCTATAGACCCGTGAAGTGTGTCGCAGGTGCGGAGCAAGCCCAATTCCTTCGTGAACTCAACCGATCTAAAGCTGTAATCATGTCGGCCGAGAACGAGAACGTCCCCGTCGAAGTGGTCCCTGAAGCCCCGGCTCCGGAACAACCCGCTGAGGAGGCGCCGAAGGCTGAAGAGGCAGCACCAGCCGCCGAAACCCCTGCAGCGGAGGCCCCAGCCGCCGAGTCCCCTGCGGCCGAAGCCCCCGCCGCCGAAGCACCAGCCACTGAAGCACCCGCGGAAGGTGCCGCGCCAGAAGGAGAGGCACCAGCTGCCGATGCGGCACCGGAGCCACAGGCCGAGGTAAGACTAAATGCAGCATATTCAAATTTTGTGTGCATCAGCTCACTCCTAAAGTGCCTGACTCGATACATTTCCGAAGCAACCTGTTCGAGTTTTAGAATGCTGCTGAGCCAGTTCAGGAAAGCGCCCCTGAAGCGGAACAGCCTGCGGAAGCACAACCAGAGGTACGTCCACGGCTCGTATATAATTCAGGACAAGCTGTTCTTTACTAGTAGCAGTACGAACGCTTCATACATGTGGGCGAGGCTTACATTGTATTGTTCAGGCACCAGCTGAGGCTGCTCCCGAGGCGCCAGCTGCCGAAAGCGCACCGGCCGCTGAACCGTCAGCGGAGGCGCAACCGGAGGTAGGTAACGCATCAACATTTCAACTTACGCGAATCTTGAAGTTTGCTAACGGCCCTTATTCGTTACAGGCTGCTGCTCCGGAGGCCCCCGCTGCAGAGAGCGCTCCAGTAGAGGAATCCGTACCGCCTCCGCAAGAAGCGCCGGTCACGACGGCGGAGGAGCCGAAGGCGGAAGGTTGGTTTTTGTCACCCCACCTTAAGCCTCATCCTCTCGCTATCATCCTTAGATCATGAAGAAGAGGAGTCCAGCTTTGAAGTGGCTTACAAAAAACGAAGCACATTCCGCATTCTTAGCACCAGGCTTGTCACGGCTCTAGGTGATTTGGGTTGTCTTTGTTGCACAGTTGCATTCCGTTGACGAGACACTAACGGTACCCCGCCTCAAAATGTTCGAGTGTAGCCGTTTTCTGAAAGTCATGTTTGATGTAAATTAACATAAGGTTTCGAGGAGCAGACGAAGCTTTTTTTGGCTTTACTGGCATGCATTTTGTGTGTTCCCTGACGCCTGATAGTACTAAGTTGCCTCTGCATTCATTTACGTCTGACGTCCTTGTCAATTTTTAGCTTTTAAGAAGACCTTCTATCATTAAATTTCAGAAGCCCCAGCGGCGGAGCCGGAGAAGCCAGCTGAGGAGGCTGCGCCAGCAGAGGTTAGTATCGTCATACACATCACATTGCACAATACGACGCTTAGGAGGCAAAGCCTGAGGAGCCAGCCGCGAATGATACTGGCGCCGAGCAGCCAGCCCAAGCAGCCGAGCCTGCGGCTGAAGCACCCGCGGACGCACCACAAGCAGAAGAGCAGTCCCTCCCCGCTAACGAGACCACACCTGTGCAGGCACCCGCTCCGGTTGAGGTGCGTACACTGACACGTATGGTGTCAGGGAAACCGTATCTTTTTAGGAGGCAAAGCCGGAGGAGAGTGCGCCCGCGGCTCCGGAAGCTGCCCCTGAGGCCCCAGCTGAGGTACCCAGTATATCGGTCGATATGCCTTTAAACGATAACCTTTAGGAGGCGCCGAAAGCGGAAGAAGCCGCACCGGCTGAGGCGGAGAAATCTACGGAGGAAGCTGCACCGGCCCCTGAGGTACCGAAATAACTTTGTTTGTTCACAAGCATAAAGCATACATAGGCTGCTGCTGAGCCAGCTGCTGAGAACGCCGCCCCAGAAGAGCCGTCATCTGCCGAGGTGCGGTATCCACGCAGTTATGCCTTGTAATGCAAGGTGTTTAGAGCTCCCCGGCCTCGGAAGCCCCAGTGTCATCTCCCGAAGCTGCTCCTCAACCGGAGGTAAGCACCGAGTTGGTCCAACGCTTTCTAATGTAGCACCTTCATAGGCTGCTCCCGAAGCCGCTCCGGAGGCCGCCGTGGTCGCCTAAGCCATCTTCAATGCGCTCGTCACCAACCGTTACACCTTGCAATACACAGCGCTACGACCCCAACTGTTTCGCCGAATGTACATACTTTCGATTGCGTATGCCCGCAATCGGAACAGTATGGTTTTGCATACTGAATGCCCCGAACGACCGCTCATATTTTCAATGATGCCTTATATTTGCGACCATGTGTGTGTCATAGCAATACGGCTTAGCGTTGTCCAATAAACTGATGTTGTCGTGAGGCAGTGTCTGCTTCCCAGGACATACAAACACATCGAGGCATACCTACATTTTACACTAAATGATCTTTTCCGCTTTGGGAATTGATATTGGCAAGCGGCTAACTGCGAAACATTATGTTTTTATCGTTTTCACTCATATTTCACTCTTTCGGAATTAATTGAGCTTAATCTCAATCCCGGTGGGATTTGAGTTACGCAGAGTTCCTCATAATGAATTAGTCCATGGGAGAAGGTGGCAACTTACTCACTGCGCACTGTCCCTCAAGCCACGCCTCCCCCTGTCCGGCAGCCGCCATGCTCGGAACCGCCGTTCGCCGTGATTCGGTGTCGGATTGGCGTGCGGAAAAGTGCCGTGAAGAGCAAGAGCCGCCATTCGGGTAATCCTATTCCCCACGAGCTGCGGGTGGAGTACAAAGCGCGGCGCCGTAAACTACCACCGGTGTGAGTCAGGATCTTGCCAGCGCTTATTCATCCTTGCAAGCGTGCGTAGGACAATGAACCGATCTGCGGTCATAATCCTTCTCATTGCCGTTGTCGCATCAGTTTCCTCGCTCTACCTGGATCTCAATTCGGAGTTGCAGGATGCGGCACAAGTAAGTTTACCGTCTATTTACTATACATTAATATCACCGAACTCTGCTAAGCCCTTAGCAAGTAGGAGAAGACCTAGCAGCCAACAGTTTGAGCGGTCTGTGGGTATCAAATGCCGTCCTAATTGGGAGAATGGGACAAGCATCATTTTAACCTTTAACCGTGTAATTTTTGCAAGAGCAAGCAGGGGCCGCTAGTTCAACCTCGAAATTCTTCTTCAAAACGCGTTCAGGCGGACAAAGACTCTCTGTGCGACCCGAATTTTGACCTCGCTATAGCACTATAGGAAAGGGCCAACTAACCGACGTTTATAAAGGCGATAAACCTGGACGCTTAGCCATCTATGTATGTCAAAGTTTAGTCTGAGCCGAGCAAATTTGGCGGCTGCGCATGTCTAGCACATGTTTTCGTCTGCCGGATCTAGCGCTACTTCCCACGAAAGTCTAGTTAGCGGCATGTTTATGACAGTTCAGTCTCGCAGGCACTGAACCGCCATAAATATTCTGCGAGCATGTTCCGCCATGGGAAATTCGTTCCCCTAATGGATCCCGTAATAAGACTTCTTGCATTCCACATTAGCCGCGTTACGCGCGATGCCATGTAGAGCTTGGAACCTTATGCGGGACGGGACGGCGTCAACACATGACTTTTCTTCAGCAGAAGTCGTTACGCAGACATATCATTAGTAGTGGCGTCCCTAGACTACCCCGCAATTACACGATTTCTGACGCAAAGCTTTTGCTACGAAGAATGCAAGAGGGTCAAGAATGGATAGTACAGTCCTACAGACGTAAGCAGGATGCCTCCAAGTAGACGCCTCAAGTGCAGTCCCAGTAATTCCCAAATTAGTCATCTCTGCCTCTCAGTAATCTGAGAGGCGCAGTAAGCGAACGACGAAGGCCGCGACCTAGTGTGACGCAAGGGATGACGACCGATGACCTACGGACGTAATGTGGCCATTTCAGGAGCCTGAGGACAGTTTGCGACTCGAGAAGCGCATACACAGTCTGTCTCTGCTGAGGATGGGAAAGCTTTTCCGGGGTGCGGACCAACCGTCACAGCAGGTGAAACGTTACGATGGCCGGCCCAGACTCTGGATCCTGCGCCGCTTCGATGGATACACAGAATAGTTCGCAACGTTAAATGCCTCCTTTACCTCATTTCATGTACTTCGTCCACAATTCTTGTTTGAAAATGGGTGACAAGAGGGACTTATTTTTTTCTGTTTCTTCCTAAATCATTTCCTGTCATGTGAAACAGTGTGCGTTAGATAGAGTGTGCCAAATGATTGTACATATTGTGTGTTACGAGTTCTTAGCTACTTTGCAGTTCTGTGCAGTAAAACAATCGGACCAGACGGACCGCAATAATAGGTACGTGCTTTTGCATTGATTCGCAGGATAACAGGTCTTCCCTAAGCTGAGTAGGCGTAATCGCCATTCATGCCACCGTTTCATTAGCGCTAATCCGCGTGTCTAAGAACGACATACTTCTTTTGGAGGAAGGGTTGGAGGTTGTCACTTCCGTCTGCAGAGACACCGTCTCGACAAGTCTACGGGAGTGTCCAGCTTTTTTTCGGGAGGAGAGGATGTCAGGCAAAGCCAGAAACACCCGGGTGGCGTGCGGATTACCTAAGGGCATCCGGATGCTATGTCCTCAGCCCTATCCTAGGGATGGTAGCCTCCGTAGTTAATGGGGGTCATGTCGTATGCTTCCTTCCACCTATACACTTCTTTCGCCACAAAAACGAATAACGGCCCTGAGCGTTCTCTCTCGGTGGATTCGCCGATCATTCGTGTGTACTGAATAAAGAAAATGCTAGGCAAGTAGCAGTTCTCAAATAGTTCCAGTTGGGCCGTATGTTCTAAGTCACCGCGATTAATGTGCAGTTTATTAATACGGGACACCGGATTAGAATCCGTGCATCTCGAGCTTTGAGGGTCGACACCGCAGACTTTCCACGTATGGGAAACCCCTATTTAGGGCCTTTTTGTAGTTTCTTATTGGGAGTGCCTAACCTCTTTAGCATTTAATGAGAGTAAGCGTTCGCAAGACGACGGACCGTTCGGTACCTTATTTTGCGCTGAAGCCATACGCTTTTGGACGATGCCAATTTAGTTGGCGAACCACAAACTAAGCCAGCTACAAAAGTACAAAAAACGGGCATTCCAAAGGTCGGTAAGTCACCGCCACGTAGGCACTCAATAAAGGAGTGAAAAGAAATGAATGGCACGATTCACAGCCGACGTGCCGACGCCGTGCGAAGGACGTTGCAAAGCGGCTCGCCGCAACAGGACGTATGTTGCATACCATAAGAAAAAAAACACTTTATAAAAATGTATCAACAAAATACGCTATGATTTCTCGTAGTCGCTTTCGTCCCCTTCCATCCGTAACATGGCCAAGTTAACAGCGACTACGCTTTTGTAGGCAAGTTGTGAATAGCTCGGACGGTAGAGGAACTTAGCGGGCGTTGGCTTCAACGACTGACGCTTATCCTCGTCCACATTTTGCAGAGTCCAGTAAGACCTGTGCGACGAGACTGTTGTTGGATCTTGGAGAGCGAATAGTTCTGGATAATACCTCCGGTAGACTCCTGGAACCAAAACGTGTCAATGCTCTGCTGGATCGAACGGACCTTGGAAGGCATCGATCTGGCTGTCATGCGCACAGTTCTCCTCAATCTTCGACTCGATAAAGCTCAACGGCAAGTGGTCTCGGCAGTTGTCGTACAGATTGAGCACGCGACGATTGTTATCACGTAACACTCGATGTAGGGACTCTTTCATTCTACAATGAATGCAAAGGTTAACATCACTAAGTGTGAAACATACCGTATTTCTACGATGCGACTTCGGCTCTTCTCGGGCACTGACCAGTGAACTTCGCAAGCGACCGCGAGCAGCCTTGACCGGGCTCCAAGCCAGTGGGAGAACTCATTCATTATGTCGTCCAGGATAGGAGCAAGACCATTCCGCGCCTCGAACGCTGCCGTTACGTACTTTGTCTCGGTGACTTTCGACTGCAGAAACTGAACGGCTCCTCTCTCGTTCGCGGTGCGTTGCAACCGATGCAGGTACGCTTCAGACTTGGCGGCTTGAACTCGACGCTTTCGCTGGAACTCCGGGCTTCCCGAATCGAGCGCCTCAAGCGACTTCGGAGATCCGAGACTGCTAAGCGCCTTCTTCGCGTACCTTTGCGGTATCGTCGGACTGCTGCTGTCCAGACGTTCCACCGACCTGGGAGACAGCAGTGGTGGCGAACGACCGTAGCGGTCCGTGTTGGACGATAGTGGTGACTCGGTCGCAGTGGTGCTCCATAAGCTGCCCGAACGAGCAGGAATGTTGATCTCCAAACCGGACGTATAGCCACCGCCAGAGCCATAGCCGCTTTCTCCATGTGAGAGCACATCATTTTCCAGCGGTTCGCTGTGAACTAATCCCTTGCCGCGATGCGTCGCATCCACGTTCCAAACTCTGTCGTCCAACAGGTATCCGCCGTATGCGTCTCGTCGATAGCCGTTACCGGACGTTCGGGCGTGCTCGTAACCGTTCACCGGAAAATGCGTAGTTCTATCCAGCTGGACGTAGTTGTCATTCGGCACAGCGGCATGCTCCGTCATGTTGATTGAGTGATGACGCCGTGCCGGCCGATGGTTGACGACGTTGCGTGAGAAACTAGCAGGAATCTCCTCTGGACCATCAGATTCGTCACGAGGCTTTCTTCCAATCATGACGACAGTAGCCTCTCTAGGCCTCCGTGTCTCGCCGACCGTGTGAATCGGCTGCAGTTTATGACTGTCTTCGTGAGGTATCCTCACTTGAGGATCGTTTGTCGCAGTCCTGACAACTTTTTGCTTCTCCGGTGAGTCGCGTGTTGTGGGACGCAGTGCCTGACGGTGAACGCGTAGCCGTTCGGCCAATGGCTTGTCGTCCTGAGAATCCGCATCCTTGAACTTGATGGTGGCATGATGCTTGTTCGCATCATTCCCGCGACTTCGGCTTCTGCGCCTGTCCTAAAACTTTCCGATAACTTAGTGCAACTGGGGTCAGGTTTGGAAACGCTCCCTCCTTTCCTCTCATTTTTTCGAGTTTCTAGTAAAGTCCTTAAAAATAAGTAGCGTCGCAAATAGCCCGAAGTAGACAAACAACTTACCCAATTTGAGCTTTGAGCAGATGTTGGAGTATAAAGATCATTGGAGCTCCGATGACGCGTGAACACATCATCCGTGTTGGGATTTTCCTTCCCGTTGTGCGAACGGGCATGCCTCGCTGTGTATCGCACCTTTCGCATGGATGCGCGAGCGCCGTCGCTGGCCTGTTCATCCCCGTCCTCCAAGTTTTCCAAGGCCGAAGCATCTACTGAGGCAGATCGACGTTTACTGCCAGAGAAGCGAGTGCGAATCCGTTTGAAGACGTTCTCGATATGGTTCTCAATGCTCATGATGGCGTGTACGATTAGCAATAGGCGTACTTCCGGGTGCCGACGCTCAGACGGTAAATCTCATGACCTTGAGCAACGAGCGGCAATCACCAGGCGGTAACAGAGCCTGTTAGTCCGCTCGATTGACGAGGCGGAGTCACCGGGAAGGGCTGAGAAAACGGAAACAATTGTGGTAAATGCTCTGCTGAACAGCACTCGAAAAGGGCGTGACGAACGAGGTCAGACCCCAGCCGACGGTTGTCTACTCGATGAGGTACCCGCGCTCGGAGGTGGTGAGGTTGCATGAGTCGGCAGCGATTACAAAAGGAAGGGAGGCAATTCGGCGATGATCCGAGTCGAGCACTAGGACAAAGCCGCCGCTCAGTGAAGGAGGACCACATTCCAGCATCAGCGCTGCTGCTGGAAACCTGTATCACCGGATAAACGGCAGTAAACTGTCCGCGCAATGATCCATTTATTCAGTCGTTATTTGTGCATATGACGATTGTAGAGGTAGTCGTTCCCACACTAACTATCCTCGTGAGATGAGTCCCGCATTGTTTGGTTTTCTGATTCTGCTAACTTACGCATTTAGTTTTTTTTGTGGAATAGCGATTCCCTTTATGCGCTTTGCTTTTTGTAGAAGAGTGCTTCCCATACCTCACCTGATACTGTTCGACCAAGCACGACAACGGTAGGCAACTCACCTTGCTTATGAGGGTAAAGCACCCCTTAACCTCATTGTTCACACCACATTGGAAAGGTGCGCGTGTTTACCGACGGCTTTGAGGGGATTATAGCGGACACATGTGGCGTTCACACAAGCAAAAGAACCGAAGCGTGCGCTGCCGCAAGGCTAAGCTGGTCTTTTGGAATCGTGTAAGCGATGAAACATCAAACTTTTCAAAGCACTTTGGCTCATTGATGAGCTTAACGGGAAAAAACAAAGAATACGGCCTGTCAGGAGTGCTTGTGATAGAACGGCGTCTAGCGAGACTAATTTATTAGGAAGATTTGACGTCATCAAAGCATTGGAATTTGCGCGGCATAACGCATAAATCGCAAAAGTTTAGGTGTGACAAGGTATCTCCCGCTGCGTTAATGGGCGGACGATGGCAGGTTGCTACTGCGTCGCAGGCTGCTGCTGGATCTTCTTGAGCCGACTTTCTGGAACACTCTTTGTACTTTCGGAGAAACGCGTCGATTATCGTGGTGCCATGCGTCTGCTTAAACATACCTACAGCCGTGATGTAGTTGTCCAGTGTAGTAACGGCTGCATCCATTCGTTTGCTCGCTTCGTCAATTTCGTCGATTTGTTGGAGGTACGGTCGCAGCGTTTCATCTGAAAGATGTCGATCTCTATCCGGACCCAACACGATCATACATTTGTCGTTCAGCTGCGAAAGGCGAGTTGAGACTGTTTCGGCAACTTGTTTCATGTCCGCGTAGCGCTGCGCAGTGACGTTGTTCATATCCTCGAGCAACTTATAATCGTCAACAGTGCCTGAAAACTGCGGCTAGGCCTATGCTTCGTAAGCTCATTCTTATTCAGAGCGAAGGAACAGAAAGGCTTGAAGCAAATTTGCCTTCTTCGAAGCGGCCCAATAATGACCCAGTTGAGCTTTTAGTAATCGCTATCTGGTAGTTATTACTCCACTGAATGCTTATTTATGGGGAAAGAACTCACCCTGAATGTGACCTTGGACGAAGGAAGAAACTTTCTCGAACACTGTGTCGGACATTCGACGAATGTCGTCCGACGCGGAAGACGTAGGAGACGCCGAGTATTCGCTGGTCGACGCTCGCTCGTTTATTTCCGCCATGCTAGTGACCTCAAAAGCATAGCTCAGCTTATTGCAAGGAGTCCACAGTGCTATCGAATGCACGTGAGGGAAACCGACCCATATTAAGCTGCAAACATGTGTTGTTGGTAGAACTTTTATTGAATTTACTTTATGGTACGTAGGCTAGGAAATAGCAGATGTACACAGGTGATGCCTACTGGTTGAATAAAGAGTACCTGGTTAAGAATACTACGTGGTCGTCTAAAGTGAAGCAGGTATATCGGCAACAGAAGCAATGTGGTAGGCACAAGGTATTCACGGGCCCAACACTCCTGTAATGACTAAAATAATCACAGTCCGGTAGCAAAAGTTCGTGCTTCCCAACAGTTATCGTTCAAAGTGTCGACGGCTTGAGGACTGAAACTCGACGAACAACGTGTTGCCTGAAAGTAGCGTCATCTTTGTCGGGCTCCTGATTTTTTTCAGGCTTAGTGTAAAGTCACGTACCTCTGCGGAGTCCGCCTCGTCCACCTTCGTTCCTCATTGCTTGACGACGCTAAATAACAATGGTTTTCTATGTGGCTTAAAATTCGGGGTCGTACCTGTTGAAAGCTGGACCCTCTGCGCTTTGGAGGAACCGCATAAAGTGGGACTCCATTGTTTCGTCCGGCATTTCTGCCTCCACCTCTGCGCGAGCCTTCCGCCTGCGCGCGCAGATCGTCGCGTGGCCGCTGACGTTGTCCTCTCGGTGGTTGCTCGCTGACACGTTCTACCTTTGAATCGTTTTCGTAACCTGGAAATATGCCTTTCCGAACCTTTAGCCAGCCTGTTTACACAATAGCTAATCATCCAAGGTAGAACACCTATTTGAGCATAGTTGCAATTAGGAAATGAAGCTAGGTATCCTGAATTTGGTGGGGTACCCAAGCTCAAGGTGTAACCTGGACGGCACTTACGTATCGCACGCTCGGTCCTAGTCGGATCGTTGACGACACACGATGCCTTCACCGACTTCAGCGAAATGATCCGTCTTCTGGTTTTCCCGTCCGTCTCTGCATTAGATGGGTCTTCCTGGGGCTTCCCAGGTCCTGCTGGAGCTTCTTCGGGGACCTCCTGTTTGACGTCAGGCGCTGAATCTCGCGGTTCAGCTGCTCCATTCGACTGCCGCAACTCAGGCTCGTCGGGCACAGTGGGCTCAGGCTGGGCTGACGGTTCCTTAGGAGTGGCTGTATCCTCAGCTTCATCGTAGTCGAGTTCGTCGTCGATAAGTTCTTCAAGGGCTGACCCGACAGCAGACGTATGCTCAGAATGTGCGTCGGCTTGTTGCTCGCTGATGTCCTGCTTCAGTTCGCCTAAAGTTGCTCGCTTACGTTTATGTTGCCACAAAGATAGTCGAGTTGAAGTGTTTCGGCCGAACTGAATCGAAGCAAAATGAGGAGTATCGAGGAGACAAAACGTTGGTTACGTCGTCACACCGCTTTCTACATGGCGCATCTAGGTAGTGTTGCAACGGCACTGCTGGCACGCAACGTTCTTGTGGTCCGTCCTCGATTTCCGCATCCGTCTGTGAATGTGCGATAGTCGACTGGTCTTGCTTACTTCGGTTCACATCCGCAACATGATTGTTGATGACGAAGGCGATCTTTCTGTGCTATCAGCTGGCCTATTTTCGGGTATTGGTTTCCGCACGCTCACTTGAAACTGACAGGCTGGCGTGTTGCCCTCGACGGCTCTTCCAAGCACGTAGGAACGGATTTCATCTTGTTCGTTTCCTTGGTAGGTTTTGCAGGGTCGATTCTTGCGTGTAGCCCATGGAGGTCGTTCTTCGCTGTTGCATCGATTTTACGCCGCGATCCACAAAGGATGCATAACGAAGGTTGAGCGCTCCCAGTTTGCGTAGTCATTGGTTTACGGACATCGACATACTTTCACATGGGCAGCATTCGCTTATCGCCGTTGAGTAGCATTTTGCGAAGAGCTCGTTGGAAGACAGTGAGGCGACTCCTTTGGCGCTTGCTTGCATGCTTGCCTTGCGGTTTGACGTCGAGAGTTACTAAGCTCGTTGCGCTGCGTTCTGCGTTGTGAACATGTTTCCGTTGTCTTCTTCCGATGTCCATTATTGGCTGTGCTGCGTCGCAGAATCAGTCTTCTGCTGTTGCATAGCGTATCCGAGTCGTCTGTAGTCTGGGAGTTCCTTGTTGACGTAAGTGTATCCTGCCCCAAAAAGGCCAAATGATGTTCTCTACGTCGGGGTGCAGTTCCGGCACCGTGGAGCTTGTCATCTCACAGCAAAGAGCCCGCTTATACAGCGGCTTGGATAATCAGAAAGCACTAGCGTAGTAGCCGCAACAAGTCGCAGGCCTTGGAGGAGTCGCCAAACAGAAGGAACGGAGCGTAGAAGGGCTGAGAAACTACCTCCGAATAGTTGATTTCCGTTGACTGCACCGGCGTTGTCTTGAACGTCCGTCTTGGGCTGTTTTTGCGACGCTCGATGGCTGGCATGGAGATCTTGGGGGTCGTCTCCTTCATCCAAGTCGCTGGTGTCCTCGAACTGGGCAATGTTTCCTTCGTTCGCGTCGAGCTCCTCGTCGTCCGTATCGTAGTCTGTAGACCCTCGTCGCATGTGTCGTCGGTGTCCAGTGTGTCTTCCATGCCCGTTTCGCGCAGCATCGCTTGGGTGCTTGCTAAATGCATCGCTCGTCTTGCATAGGCTGGGTACTACTTGCCTCGCAGCTGTTGAATGGTCGCCAATGATGTCTGCCATTAACACGTCAGCGTTGACTAAAATTGGAGATTATCCGTGGCCAAGAAAGTGCTATCATTTACTGAGGTTGCTACCAGAATTTTGCACAAAAAGCGGGAATTAAAAAATTAGTCGTTCGACACCGGGGAAGCCACGAAACGGCCACAGAATGCACAAAGGGTATAGGAAGCATGGTTACTTACCCACGGAGTCCACTTCTTCCAAGTCTTCCAAGCAGGGAAAGCATGCAGCGTTTGCGTCGTCTCGTGAGCTCTTAGATGAAGATTTGTGGCCCGACCGACGTTCGGTTCGTCGCTCCTGATAAACACGTAGTTAGACCATCATGTGCTAAAAACTAGCTTACTTCGCTACGCCTCGGTGATCGTGCGTGTTGTCGTCGAGCATCCGCCCGACCCGTTATCCTCGGACGGGCTCTTCTCAGTTCTGGCGGAAGAATTCGACGGCTTCTGATAGCGTCCCTGCGGTCGAGGCGAGCCAACGGAAGCACAGGGCGACGTCGTGGTGGAGACGAGTCGCGACGAGGAACGGGCACAACAGGTGGCGACTTGCGCCGCGACGGAACGTCGGGTCGTATGCGTTTTTCCCGAGCTGGGGACGAATCACGACGTGGCGGCCGCCGGACATCGAAATACGACGTTCCAGATAGCCTAATGGGTGGTGACTTCTGCCGAAGCGGCGATACGTCTCCGCGGAAAGGTCTTCTTGGCGGAGCTGCACGCTGATCGGCCATGCGTGGGCTTCTAGAGCGTGATCGCCTGCCGATGGCCAGCGGCCGTCGATTTGGTATTTCACTGAAATGGTAGAATAAATAAAACTTTCACAATGATCTCAACGAGCATAGATACTTACGTTCGTCGGTTAGCATGGCTGGGAGACATTCGGGCCCCGTGCTCTGGCCGCGGTGGTCGTGAATCCTTCGACAGGCTGAAACGAGCGTAATACGGATACTACATGTCGTTACTGTTTACTTACTCGTACGGTCGACCCGGCCGAGAACGGCCGACGCCTCCTGGCCCGGCGCGCCTAAAGGCTGAAGTAAGCAAACAAGTATGTGTACAATGAATGCATAATTTAATCGCAAGTAACTTGTTCTCAACGTACCAGTCGGACGCTGGGGACCTGCTACGCCTGAATTTTGAAGCCGCTAAGTTGTCGTGTCTTCTTGGAGATCGTGAGCGTTGCATGATATGCGGTGACTTCGATTGTGAACTGTTTCCACGGGCAGCTCTGTGGTGCTCATCCGTCCGGCTAGAGCCAGGCCTGCCGCCGTTTCGCATTCGGTAAGCCTCCGGCAAGTCGTTCTTCTGATCCATCTCCATCATTGGCTAAATTGGCTATCGTTGGCGACTCTTCTTTCAAAAAATTAGCTCCATCAGTCGTGCTATTTTATAGAGTGAAGAAGTCACGACTCCCTCTCCTGGCTACGCGTTACAAAATCAAAGCAAGCTGCCTTTTTCTTATCGTAGCGCAGATGACAGAGCAAACAATGGATGCGCGGAAAATCGATACAGGGTAGCTAACGGGAAGAAACAATTTGGCCGTCGACTACCTGACCTCCAGGCAAATGTGTACAACTAGCATTTAGGCTTCATACAATTTTACTGATGATAAGTTAGCAGGCACAATTTAGCGTAAACCACCGACATGAATGTGCGGCCTTGAACTCAGCCAAGAATTTCCAGTCGAAAGTGGTCGCTTACCCAGGATGCGGGCAGACCCGGCAGAGCGCAGTGGGTAGGGGACAACTGTTAGTCGGGCGGACTGGAATCGTGTTGACATCAACTCGAAATACGCTGCCAGCACAGAAAATGGAGACTACTCGCTGCTATAATGTTGGCATGACAAAATATATAGCTGTTCGGAGGCCTTAGCTATTAGAAGGTCCCTAGGTTACCGGAATTGTTTGGCTCGGTCTAAGAATAGACATCCGTATCATTGCGGATTTATTAGAATTTATCCAATAGTTACAACATGAACCAGCCCACACAGATAACAACAGGGCAAAATACCTCAGAAGCATAATTGACGTACCCGGTTCTCACATCAAATACTTTCGTGAACACGCGCCATTATGGTAGCGACTACCTATGCAACACTATGTTCAAGCAAACCAACACCAACGAGGCAGTCAGCATTGCAAACAGGCTACCGCGAGAACTGTGGGTGCCATTCACAGCATTGGTGGTCTTGACTTCCTTTCGACCTTCTTGCGGTGACCCGTCACCTAAAGCTACCATGCTTATGTTGACGCAAACAGAACGGATAACTAGGCAAAAGTCGACGCACCTATGTAAATAACCCTAGAATTGACATTCAGTCCGGATTCGAAGTTTTCTGAAGGTGCAGTCGTAGTCCCCGCATCGGTGCT